>OZ022243.1:37801165-37948665 GCA_963978895.1 Erpobdella octoculata | reverse complement strand
TAAAATCTAATTTTCTGAAAATAAAAAGAAGATGACGACGACGCTGATGATGGTGATGATGATGATGACGATGACGATGACGACGATGATGATGACGACGACAACAATGATGATGACAACGATGACGATGACGATAAAGATGATGACAACGATTATGACGACCATAAACATTATGCTTCATAAGCATCACAGGTCACGCATCTCCCCCCCCACCCCCAAAAACCACAGCCATCCAGTTGTAAAAGCCTCTGAAGTGATAAGATATCGGATTGTTCATAAGGAGTTGAGACGATGTCGTGTGGAAATATGTTTTTAAGTGATTGATTGATTGATACAATTTGAGTTAGAAGGACGTGTGAACTTGATCCCGATGTTAGATGGTTTCAATTTTAATAATAAAAAAAAGTTTAACCACAATGTTCTCAAGATTTGAACCTAACGTTACTTAAGTGTGATTGATTAAAACTTCAATACGAAAAAAATTACGACCAGAATCTGTAAGATTGGGACTTAACTTTTAGGCCATTAGACAGCATGGTCAAGAAAAAAAGAAGAGGTGGACATAGGCTGGGCTGGGCTGGGCTGGGTTGGGTTGCCAAAAATGGACCCAACAGAAATTGAAACCAAAAAGATAGAGCTTGCGGCTTGGAAATTTTGAAGGAGCAGTATAAATTAATAAATTTCATGACAATGCATTTTATTAAAGTTATTATAAATTTTTGAAAGAAAATGTTTTTTGCAATTAAAAATAATAATTTTATTAGCTATATTTTAAAAACAAAAAACAAATCAAATACAATTAAATAAATTCAGAAAAATGTCATTTTAAAACAAATTTTTTGTAGCAAATGAAAAGCCGGCAAATGTAAAAATATAAGGGATTTGTGAGAAAACCTGATTATTTTAAGGCTTACTTGTTAATCTTTTTTCTCAATTTTTTATGTTTTTACGCCTTTTTAATCAATTAAAGCATTTTTAATCAATCTTCACTTATTCAGTTGATCGATCAGTATTTAGCCAATCAATTCATCAATCAATCTCCGATTTGAACAACTAATGATCCGTTTGCAATCAATCCGCCACCAATAGCTCATCTATTTTTGTTCAATCAATTCATTTTCATTCAGTAAATCTATCAACTAAAAGAACTAATTCATCCATTTATCCAGCTATTTCACCTCCAATAAATTTTCATGCCTCAAGAGGCAGCTTCATTCAGGCATTGGAATGCTTCCTTTCTTCCAATGTAACACACACAGATGCATGCACACTAACACACACACACATGCATGCACACACACACACATAAACACACACACACACACACACACACATGCATGCACACACACAATCTTTTTTTTACTCTTTCTCCTTCATTCTTTTTTTCACCTCTCTCTCTCTCTCTCTCTCTCTTTTCTTTTTCTTCCTATTTTTCCCTCCTTTTCCCTCTCTTTTTCTCTTTTTTTATTTCCCACCCAGGTTTAAATTAGGACTTTATAGGCCATTTTTCACAGAAGTTTTCCCATCCGCACGAATAACATCCACAAATCTCCACAAACCGTATATTTTCGCTCCTATTCTAGACACTCTCATTTTTCTCTCTTTCTCTCTCTCTCTTTCTCTATCTCTCTATCTCTCTTTCTCTTTTCTTCTCTTTCTTTCTTCCCATATCTTTTTTTTATTTGTCTCCCATTATAAATTTCTCTTTTTTTTTTACCAAATCTTACCTTTTAACTGGCCGTCTATTTCCACTCACTCACTCCTTCTCTCTTCCCATCCTTTCAGCTTCTCTCTCACTTTTTTCCTCCTCTCTTCTCTCCATATCTCTCCTTTTTTTCTCATTCCATTCATACTACCACACACACACACACACACACACACACACACCAATGCAAAAAGAAACTAACGTAGGCGCTGTTGCATCAGTTATTCACATTAAGTTCCATTCCATACGTGTACTTCTCTATATATATTTTTTTCTCTTCTTCTTCGATCCTCTTTCGCTCGATCATTCTAAAAATAAACCTTCACACATCCGCACAAACAAACGCACGCACGAACACACACACACACGCGCACACACACACATACACACACGCATACACATCTCCCTGTGCCAATTGATCATCACCAGCAGGGTCTTGAGAGGGAGAAAAAGGTTACGATGACCACGTCCATTATGCCAATTATTTTTCTTTACTATAATTTAACTCGCCGACGATCCCCGCCCTCACTTACAACCCCTACATACCACCCTACCACCCCTACTTACCACTCCCCACCACCCCTACGACCCTCACCTCTTCTCCTCCTCTCCATAATTTCATCCCCTTCTTTTTTGCCAGCCTCCCCCCCCAAGATCAATTTTTTCAGATTAGTTTAACAGTTTAAAAATCATTTACAATCGTCAGCTGTTAGTAAAATTTTTATTTTTCCCGACGAGCCTCCTGGTCTAAAAAAAAAAGATCCTACATTCAACAGCAACGCCTGGAAAATTCACACGCTCACGACACACACACGTACACTCACGAACAAACACAACACACACACACACACACACACACACACTTACATATACAAACATACCAAGTTTCAGTAGGCCGTTCTCTCTTCCATAGCGATGGGCGCGTGAAAGTTTTTCTTTTAGAAACAAAATTTCAACTTCTAGGCTCGTGTAAAGTTAATAGGCCCGCAGCTTTAACGCCGAACGGCAGACAAAGTGTTTTGTTTTGTTTTTTATTTTTATGCAACTCTGTCAATTTAAAAAAAAACGTAAAATAAATAAATAAATAAAATAGATAAAATAGATAATTATTGTTTCGAAAAATCTACAAAGTTTGTCGATTGAATTCGTTTCGTACACAAAAATGGGAAAAGCCGAAAGACCACCTCAGCTGCTCGCCATAACCCCCAACTCGGAGTTGGAGTTCAAAGGTTAGTTTGTAAGTTCGTAAGGTCATTTCCAGTGGATTTTATATACGAGATAACAAATTTCTGCTTGGGTCTTCAGTCTTTGATTAGCTATCCTTATCTCCGCTATCTCTCTCCACTTTCTACGAGGCACATAGTCTAAAACTTTTCTATCCCCTTGCATCATCACCATCATCATCATCATCATCAATCGCCTTGTATCCTTTTGACAAACATTTTTCATGTAATACCCGTTGGACTGAACTATGCCAGGGGGGCATCATCACCTCTAAGGCCCCCTGGAACGTAATTATTTTCTAGGTTTTTTCCCTCCATCCTTGTGAATAATTTAAGTTCAGATTAGCAAGCTATTTTTCTTCCATGCTGTTGCAATGCTTTTCCATAGACTGTGCAGCACTGTATTGAGAGTAGTAGAGTGTAAAACACTGTATTTAAGAGATATTCGGATGTATGGAATGAGAATATTGGGCTGCTGTATCTTTAATGGTTCAGTTGCACTACATGAATGACCATTTGTTGACCTAAAATAGTTCTTGACTCCATCTACCTTTGACTGGGTCAAATATTTTTTTTATAATTACGTCCTATCTACCAAATCTTCTGAGGTCTTCAAACGTGGTCTGCAAAAACTTTATACTTTATCGTAATTTTGTCGTATTAATTCCTCACTAGATATTATTACCAGTGTTAGTGGACTTTTAGGTTCTTCTGTCTGTTTTTCAAAAAAATTAAATTATAAATAGAAGTGTTAAACTATAGTATAATAGGGTTATATTATAATTGGGTTAATTAATAATAAATTGAAAGAAGATAAACTGAATTACAAGTTGGTGGGTGGATGACTTTTGCTTGACTAAGTATTACTTCATAAATTCATCCACCTACGCGCATAACCTACCTTGACCTCCTCCTATCCAATCCAGGTGATCCGAAAGAGGTCAACACGACCCAGATCGAACTGCGGAACGACACGCAGAACAAAATCGGCTTCAAGGTGATGACTAACGCACCCCAGCTGCTGTTCGTCAGACCAGCCTGCGAGGTCATCATGCCCAATTCTCGTTCCAGTATAAACGGTTGGTGTTTGTGTTGGCAGTAGTAGTACTAGTAGTAGTAGTAGTAGTACTAGTAGTAGTAGTAGTAGTAGTAGTAGTAGTAGTAGTAGTAGTAGTAGTAGTAGTAGTAGTAGTAGTAGTAGTAGTAGTAGTAGTAGTAGTAGTAGTAGTAGTAGTAGTAGTAGTAGTAGTAGTAGTAGTAGTAGTAGTAGTACTATTCTCGTTCCAGTATAAACGGTTGGTGTTTGTGTTGGCAGTAGTAGTACTAGTAGTACTAGTAGTAGTAGTAGTAGTAGTCACTAGTAGTAGTAGTAGTAAAAATAATAATAATAATAATAATAATGTTTATATTCTACAGCATAGTGTCACCTGACGCTATGCGATGCCGGACCCCTATCGAGGTCTTCAGCTACTATTAAAGTAGCTTCGGCTATGGTAGAACCTTACTAAACAAAAACAAAATGAAAATTCAGTTCAATAAATTCACAAGTTTTAAATGAAAATCGTCCTTTCTGTAATATTCAATCAAAAAGGTGTCAAGCTTGTTTTTGAAAGCATTAACTGAATTGGTGCAAGTTATTTCGTTCGGCAGTACGTTCCAAATTGCCAGGACTCTGTTGCTGAAGAAGTGTTCACGGGGTCGATAGTTTGTAATGGCTTCTCGTTTCAGACGATGATCATTATTTGCACGAATACCACCAGCTGGTCCATCCATCCTTGCTGAAGGAAACGGTTGATTTGGGTTAACCCAATTGACTTTGTTAAACCCCTTGACAATTTTAAAATATTGTATGAGGTCTCCTCTAGTCATTCTCTCAAACAAATAAGGAAGGCCGATTGCAGCCAGTCTCTCAGAATAAGGCAATGATCGAATTTGAGGAATTAATTTGGTTGCATTGCGTTGAACAGATTCGAGTGATATTATGTCTTCTATTCTGCAAGGTTTCCACACAGAAGCACAGTATTCAAGGTGAGGTCTTACATATGTGCTAAAGAGGATTTTCAATGTGTGAGTCGTCCAGTAAATGAACGTGCGCTTGAGTGTTGCAAGCGCCGCATAAGCTTTCGCCTTCGAGTTCTCTATTTGATTCGTCCAGCTTAGTTTGTTGTCAACGTAGATGCCCAGATCACGCTCAACCATGGTTTCGCTGAGGATGTGGGAATGTCCATCAGCATCGGTCATTGTAAACTTCTGGTGTATGTGGTGCGGATCCATCGCGTCCAAAGGAAAGTTTAAAAATTCGGTGTCCTCAATAAAGCCAGTGTTAAGAACGTTGCACTTACGTTTTTCAAAATACATGACTTTACATTTATCTTCGTTAAAGCACATGAGCCATTCGTGAGACCATTTTGTTAGCATATCAAGGTCCCTCTGTAGCAATGATCGGTCATTTGCGTTGCGGATGATAGCAATGAGTTTTGTGTCGTCGGCGAAAAGCTTGCAGAAATGATGAACCAGAAGTGGCATGTCGTTGATGAAAATGACAAAAAGTAGAGGCCCTAGCACAGAGCCCTGAGGCACACCGCTAAGGACTTTTTTCCAGCCTGAAGCATGCGTGCCCATAATCACTCTCTGATGTCTGTTCGAAAGGAATGCTTTTATCCAATTGTTAGTTTTGTCGTCGAATCCAAGTGCTTTAATTTTAGTGAGTAGATGTTCGTGACACACTTTGTCGAATGCCTTTGCAAAATCAAGAAGAACCATGATGACTTCGTGACGTTTGGACATTGCGTATGTTATGATATCAAGAGATTCTAAAAGATTTGTAGTGCAGGACTTGGAGAACACAAATCCATGTTGATTCGGACTGATGAGATTATTGTCTACTATAAACTTAAGCATAGAGCTTCTGATTATCTTCTCCATCACCTTGCAGAGCACCGAAGTTAGGGAAACAGGACGATAGTTTACAGCTGTAACTTTTGACCCTTTTTTTTTAAAAATAGGAGATATGTAGTAGTAGTAGTAGTAGTAGTAGTAGTAGTAGTAGTAGTAGTAGTAGTAGTAGTAGTAGTAGTAGTAGTAGTAGTAGTAGTAGATTATAATCATCAACAAACCATATTATAATCATCAACAAACTTATTATAATCACCAACAAACTTATAATCATCAACAAACTTATAATAATCAACAAACTTATTATAATAATCATCAACAAGTGAATCAAAAAACAAAGTTTGTTAAAAACACACTTTTATATAATCGAGCTTATTAGCATAAGCAATAAATAGTTCGACGAAAATATCACAAATAATTATTTCATTAAATGTTGTCCAATCGATCCGAAAATTTGACAGAATGCATTATTAATCAGTTCGGAAATATGTTTAAATTTTGAAGTCTCTAGCTCATCGGGAAGTTAGTTCAAAATCGATTGCAAAATTTGACGACAGACAGATAGACAGACAGACAGACAGAAAAGTCAATTTAAGTAAAAGTGTGTAAAAATCATTTTTTTCTCAAACACGTGCAGTCATGCTACAGCCCCATCAACACGAATCCGACGGCTTGAAGCAACACAAGCTCCTCATACAATCTATTATCGTACAGCCGGAAGACAGCCACGAAAGCATAGACAAATTATTCGTAAGTCGTCTTTGATGACGAATATTATTATTATTATTGTTCATTCTATGGTGTGTTTAATGATTTTCTTGTCTTTTAATGTTACTCATTTGTCACTATATCTCGTTTTCTTTCTCTAATTTTTTCTCTATTCTTCTCTCTCTCTCTCTCTCTCTCTCTCTCTCTCTCTCTCTCTCTCTCTCTCTCTCTCTCTCTCTCTTTCTCTCTCTCTCTTTCCTCTCTCTTTCTCTCTCTCTCTCTCTCTCTCTCTCTCTCTCTCTCTCTCTCTCTCTCTCTCTCTCTCTCTCTCTCTCTCTCTCTCTCCCCCTCTCTCTCTCTCTCTCTCTCTCTCTCTCTCTCTCTCTCTCTCTCTCTCTCTCTCTCTCTCTCTCTCTCTCTCTCTCTCTCTTTCTTCCTCTTATTTATTCATTTGTTTACTTTTCTTCGGGAAACAAATGACTTTTAAGATCAAACAACGTGCTTTCGCATCCTAATTAGATATTCATGATGTTATCTAGTTAGTTTTTTATTTTTGTAACTTTTTTTAATTTGATAGCAATTTACTTTTCATCATTTTTTTTACGTTCTTCAAATCTCCATATCAGACGAACAATGCCAACAACACTCACCTGGTTATGGAAACGCGACTCAACTGCACCTTCAAAGAACTTTATACTTCTGTAAGTTGATTTTTTTCTTCTCCCCCTCTCCCCCCTCCCCCCCTCTCTCCCCTATCTCTCTTTCTCTCTTTATCTGTTTTTCTCTCTCCTTTCTAGTGTTTCTGTGGATAATTGACTAAAGCTTAAACGATTTCCATAATGCGTGCGTTGCTTGATGTTATTATTATTATTTATATTATTATTATTATTATTATTATTATTATTATTATTATTATTATTATTATTATTATTATTATTATTATTATTATTATTATTATTATTATTATTATTATTATTATTATTATTATTATTATTATTATTATTATTATTATTATTATTATTATTATTATTATTATTATTATTATTATTATTTTCAATGTGTTCGTTGCTTTTTATTTAGAATTTACATTGGCATAAACATAATCAAATGTAGTTATCTATCTATCTATCTATCAACAAAACACATCGTAAGTAAGTGTGAATTTTCACATACAACATAACACACACATCATCATCATCATCATCATCGTCAACGTCATCGTCGTCGTCGTCATCATCATTATCATCACCACCACCATCATCATCATCATCACCACCATCATCATCATCATCATCGTTTTATAATTTCCACTTCAAACAAAAATAAAAAGGAAATGGTCTTTCCATTGAGCTCGGAACCGGCAGATCACCACCACGTCGGCGACGGACGCGCAAACACGGAAGCAACTGCCAAGAAGAACGAAGAGCACACGGCAGCTCCACCTTTGAACGTAACCATGGTAGCCATATTGCTGGCAGCGCTGGCGGCCATCTTGTCCTGGGTTGTTTATTTCAAATACTTCGACAACAACAACACGGATGACGGCGGAGACGATGAAAACTTGGCTGAAGCCGTCCTCGCCGGAGAAAACGACTAGCTGCGTAGCTGCGACTCGCTACGACTAGGCTTATTTATTAGCAACGCGCGTCTATGTAGCCGTTTAGTCATTGTTACACTTTATAATGGAATGTATTCGTTTACGTGCATGCAATACTAACTAAATGAAAAATTTTAAAAGAAAATAATCATTTCTCTCTAAATTTAAACCACTCATTAAAATCAAATTCGCAATTTCGAATTTTTTGAAAAACTTTTTTCTACCACGAGATTCTTTTTTTCTCTTTTCTTTCGTTCTTTTTCTTTTTTATCCTCGAAAGCTTAATTACGTCTTTGATCCTCTCGATTTTATTTACCGTCGTCTTCATCAAGAGCAAGTCACCACTGCCATCATCAGCGTCATCATTAGAATCATCATCATCATCATCATCATCATCATCATCATCATCATCATCATCATCATCATCATCATCATCATCATCATCATCATCATCATCATCATCATCATCATCATCATCATCATCATCATCATCATCATCATCATCATCATCATCATCATCATCATCATCATCATCATCATCATCATCATCATCATCATCATCATCATCATCATCATCATCATCATCATCATCATCATCATAATCATTATCATCATCATTATTATCATCAGCAGCAGCAGCATCATCATCATCGTCATCATCAGCAAATCATCATTTATCAATCCATCCTCCTTATATCGTCAGACGCGTAGGCAGGAATTCTCCAACGGATGGGGGGACATTTTCGCAAAAAAAGGGATCATTTAGCAGGGATATCACCTCCCCTCCTCAATAATAAATAATTAATTAGCCGTTGCGGAGATGCCCCTGTCTTGATCAGCTAAGTGTCGAAATTTCTAACAGGGGGGGGGGGACATTTATCCATGTCTCACCCTTTTGGCATAAGCGCCGATATCATTTTAGCTCCATCGTACAATATACATCCATGATGCATCATCTTAAAATCAAAAGCGTGATCAGAAACTCGATAGTATACTATCATCACCATCATCACCATCATCATCATCACCTCAGCAGCTAAAAACGGAACAACTATCATCATCATCATCATCACTTCCATAGATGGAGTCATCATCAAGGAAGTCTTAAAAAATGGTTGTCATAACGACAAATAATATGTCGAGAGTTGGTGGTGTCATCAACTATAATATAATCATCACACATCAAAATCCGACCCCTCGCTAATGATCGTAACCTCTCATGAATATATTAATCACTCTAATTATAATTTTAACGACCTGTCAATCGTCAATCAGTCGTTGATGAAGCTCCGCCCACCAGAAGACCTCGTTAAATTTCAAGAGCTTCGGCGGAATGTTTCGTCGGAGAGATAACAATCGGTCGAAACTGAAAGAAGTCAGAATGCGACTGATAACAGTTAGTGGCATAGTTAAGGTTTTTGGAACCCGGGGCCCCTAAAAATTTTTGATGACCAGGGGAATGGGGTACTCGTAGGTACTTCTCCCAAAATTTTTCGAATACCTCATAGCTTTTGCCTCAAAAAATAGCTTGTGACTGGGTGGAGGCCGTGGGGGGTAGTCGTAATAGGCAATTTTCTGAAAATTTCCACTGATATTTCGCCCCCTAGCCACCGTCGCAGATGCCCCCCTCGCTTCGCCACTGACTAATAACGGCATAATTCGAAGTTGTCACAACCTTGATCATCATTATCACCAACCACCAACCACGTCAGCAAATAAAAAGATATTTAGACCTTCAATGTCACAAGCTTGAAATACGTCATTGATATAAACCACCATCACTCGCGTCATCCCCACATAATCTCAACGCCGATAGATAAAGCAAATAAAACGATACCAATTGCCTGGATTTGAGCCATGAGCCGATACCGCCAGTTGCCTAAATTTGAGCCACGAGCTGACATCGTCTCCGATGTCGGATTGTGATGTGTGATGTAAGAGTCCGCTTTTTTAGACCCGGCCTACCTGTAAATCAGTCCAGGCTATTTTACGGGTGTACTGAATCCCCGTTGCCAACCTTAACTACGGCCCGGCCCATTTTGTCATAACCCTAATCAATCAATCGATAGGTATTCCAGCCCGTGTAGAACTCAAAACGAGCTGTCTGGAGCGATTGAACCGGGATCAGCTCTATCATAAAAATGAAGCCAGACGGAATTATCGCAACATCTAATATTTCACGCGAGTTTTTTATTTTATTTTATTTTAATGTCTTCCTTTTTAAAAGATAGACCCACAAGAAAATAAATAAATAAACTAATTAACAGATTCTAATTAACGTTATAATCAACAACAAAAATGCGTCGCCGTACGTATATGTAACAGAACTAAGAATGGCAAGTCCTGAATGACTCAAAACATAATTATATCAACTCGCTTTCGAACGTTTCTATCGAGAAATTTTTACTCATTGTTTCTGAGTAAATATCTGCGGCGGCTGCATTTTACCTTTTATTTTCGTGCCGAAATAGCAGACGGCCATTTACATATCCGCGGAGACAATTAAAGCTATTTTACCGTATTATTTATCAACGGTCAAAAACTTTTTTTTTGTTAAAAGAAATTGAACTTTAAAAAATCTATCGAAAAGAACTCAGCAGATACGAACAATTAGAAGGATTTAGGATCACAAATACGTCGCCAAGTGCGACACCTAACTAAGCCCTCCTGAGGTATATTATACTTTATTATAGTAATAAGCAAGATGGCCGAGTGGATTTTTTGACGCGAGCGTTTCAAAAAGTTCTCGGCTCAACTTCCGCTCGCCACTGAGTAACCCGAAATTGTTTCCCGTGGAGCATGAATAGAACCAGCGCCACGGAGCTTTGTAGGAGGTTCAATACAGATGGCATCTGCATTGATCGAAGTGCCAGTACAGTAGATGGATTATCAACACCAATCAGGGTAGGTACAAAATAAATATAAGAAAAATACAGAAGAATTATAATACACAACAATAATAAATGAGAATAATAATAATAATAATAATAATATTCATGGCAGGACAGGTAGAGACAAATATATACATATACAACACAGCCTCGGTTACAGACGCACAAACACATGCATGCCAACACAGATAACTCAAATTGAAGTATCCACCTAAGCACCAATCGGGGGAGAGACCACCGCCTAGATGCGAAGGTTAAAACTACACTTTAGCCTACAAAGGTACCCGGTACACTTTATCCTACAAGGGTACCCGAACAGGCCCCAGATATTTGAAGCTGGTGGTGTGTTAAAGTGGAAAAGGGAAGGAGAAAACACTGTAACAGAGAGAGAGAGAGAGAGAGAGACTGAAATAAAAAGAAGAAAAACTACAAGAAACACATCTAACGAGTCTGCCGGTTGATACGAAAGAACAGCAGTAAACATAAACAATATGAAATATGTTAACTTCTAGAAACCAATACTTCGATAACCAAAACACTGAAACGATAATTGCATTATTAATATTGTAACTAGCCCGTTAGCCGATAATTCGTAACACGCAAAAACAAGAAACCAAATTCTAGTTCACAAATAAGAAAAATACTATTTAAAAACTTGTATATTAAAAAAAGAACAAATGAAAGTAAATAAGTAACCAGATTTCATAAACCGATGAAATCGTTTACCAAAACAGTCCAGCTAGCGGCGGGCAGCCAGAGCAGATGCTGCACGGCGCCAGTCAAGTTTTCGACCAAGTGATCTAATGATCTGACCAATTGATCATTGATTGATCTGACCAATTGATCATTGATTGATCTGACCAATTGATCATTGATTGATCTGACCAATCGATCATTGATTGATTAGAAACATCAATCATTAATTACAAAATGAACACTCACACACACATACACACATACAAATCAGTTGAAATAAATACGAGCACAAAGTACGACGGCACAAAACTTTCGGACCGAAAGAAAAGAAGAAAGAAAGTAGAGAAACACCGTGACGTGTGCGGCCACGACACTGTAGCAGCGATGAAGCGAGGCTCGAAGTAGCCGAGACAGCTGTGACCAGAAACACGTTCATTCATTCCCTCTCTAATAACTTACTCCTCTGATATATATTGTTAACCTAACTATCATCTTCAGGTCGAGTTGTGGTGTCGCTGTTGCTGCTGCTGTAGCAGCTGCTGGTGGTGATGATAATGATGGTCCTTGGACAGCGAGGTGTTGACGGCGGCCAGCTTCCGGGTGAGCGAGGAGCTGGTGGGCTGCGGATTCGTTTCGCGCGTCTGGCTCAGCCGTCGCTCGGAGCCGACGCTGAGGAGCTGGTCGAATTCCTTGAAGAGGAGCTGCCTTGCCTTGATTGGATGAACAAATTTGAAAAAAATATGATATCTCGCTCGATGCACTCATTCGCACTCATTATTAAATAGCCAAAAAAAAAAAACAACGCATTCTCATCAATGAATGATTGATGGCGCCCTATCATTCAGCTCACTCGTACAACAGGTATTTGACTGGAACCAGTTCCGCCAGATGTCATACAGCCGCAAAAACTTTTCACTTAGAAATATTTTCCTTAAGACAGCCACAGACTTGAAGTTTCAAGGAGCCATATGCCACTTAAATCACACTCCTCAATAATAACAATAATATAAATTAAACTATTTAAACACAATAATAATTAACTCCCATCTGCTCACTTGAACGTTACTCATCGGAATCTGTAGGAGCATCGCGAAGCAGCTGTGGTCGAAAGAGTTGTCGTAGGCGAGCAGCGCCCCGTGGACGCCCGACTCGACGAGATTGGACGAAAACTCTTTCAGGCCGATCGACTGGAGCCACTGGATCACGTGCTCGTTGGTCCAAACCTCGAGCTCTGTCAAATTAAAAGTGCCGTTCGTACCATCATTAATATAGAACGTCTATTTATAACTGTTTCTATTTTTACACTTCATTCATTTAGCAGATAGTTACATCATGAGCTAAATGCGATACTAATGGCAACCTATCTGGACACTACTCTAACCTTTTGAATTGAGGGCAGCCAGGTTCCTCCGGTTCGACAGCTCCTGCTTGTCGTAGTTCAGTCTCTTGAGGCAAGCGACCCCGTACTGCAGACTTGTTCTGTCGGGGATAAAAAACCGGATCGAAATTTGGAAAAAAATTTAACAATTCATCGCAGGATAGCTCAATTGGAATCTTATTCACAGAACCATCTATACAATATTCGTATTCTGTACTCATTACTTTGAAAAAATCATTCGGTTTAGAGATTTAACTTCAATTCAAGACAACAAGCTTCTGTTTAAATGAAAAACTTACTATGATGCACAGCACTTGCTCTAAGAATGCCATCTATCACACAACTTCATCACCAATAAACCTCCACACTACTTTACACAACTATCATACTAGCAGCCGACAAAATCACACAATGCACATTTTTCTTCCGACAAGCCGAACAAATTCACCGACCTGTGGAAACCGTCAACCATCTTGAGATGGTTGCAGAGGTCCTTCTTCGTGAGATGGCCGAGCATCCGCGTGTCGACCAAGCACTCCATGAACGTCGTCCGGTACTGGGGCAGGCCCAGAGAGGGAAGCCACTCGTTGCCGATCCACTCGTGGCTCATCTCTCCCAAGGCTGTCAACTAGAAAGATGGAAAGAAACTTGAAGTGTAACAAAAATTTGGAAGCTGATCAATAAATCCAATGTATGACCAATAAATCCAATGTATGGCCAATTACCAATTACCCCAACCTAAATTCCCTCAAACACCGACACCCAACCCCGTTTACCCACTGGCTGCTGGGACAACTTCGGAGCAGAGGGACTGGTGATGTTGACCATCTCCTGAATGGCAAGCCGAAGCTTGAGCCTGTGAAGGGGGTTGCTTATTCCAATCTCTCTCTGGATCTCTTGATCGGAGAGGGCCGACATGATGGCACCGCTCTTCACGTTCGCCCGGCATGCGGCCACGTACCAGGCGGGCATGCCTATCCAGAGCTGTGATAACGTCAAGTGTAATTTTTTTTAGCTGTGACTACATGCTCATTTAATTAACAACTAGAAATAGCCCATCAAAAATGATGTATTTTTTTAAATCTCATTAATTTAAGTAAGGTAAATATTTTTTAATTTATTTAATTATATGAAAACATGAATAAATTATTTATATAATTATTTATTAAATAAAAATTTATTTGCCATAGATAGCAAATCGTCACGCAACGTCTTACACAGACGTGGGCTATTATATTATACGTGGCATAACAAACACAATAAGATGGCATCTCAAGAATATTAGCATAATTTATTCACCTCGAGCCAGGCCACGATCGTAGGGCCGTTCCACAGAGCGAACGGAGTCTCCGCTTTCATGGCCTCGTCCAGCAGTTCTTGTCTGATCGAAATGATTGGAAGTTCGGATTAACGGTGGGTTGAGGCGATGATGATGACACTGATGACGATGTTGACATTAATGATGACGATGACATTGTTGATGGCGATGAAGATGACATTGTTGATGGCGATGAAGATGACATTGTTGATGGCGATGAAGATGACATTGTTGATGGCGATGAAGATGACATTGTTGATGGCGATGAAGATGACATTGTTGATGGCGATGAAAAATGAAAATACAACATTAATGATAACAAATGAATCAAGAAACCAGCAAAAATGAAATTAACAGCACAATGAGCCGCTCACTTTTTCTTCTTCCTTCGGTCGAATTCTGACGGAAGAATTCCAGGAAGATCTAGAGAATCGCTGCCTGGAACGTCTTATTATAACAAATATTTGTATTCATTTTTATAATACTAATAAATAATTTTAGTAATTAATAAAAACTGAAATCATTTTTAAAATGTTATTTTCATTTACTGAACTTGAATTATAATTAATAAATATAAAAAATTAACGGCTATCAGTCAGAGCCATCGCTTTAAACAAAAACGGCAAATAAGAAACAACATCATCATCATCACCACCAGACCTTGTTCAAGTTGTTGATGCTGTGCAGTTAGTGACTGTTGCTGCTGTTGTTGCTGAGACGACGACGATTGCTGCTGCTGGTCCTTGTACTTCTTCTTCGAGGCACTGAAGATCCTGCCGAGGGAGACCTTGATGCCCGGCTTCTTCTTCTTGCCGGCCTGGGCCTTGAATAGCGAGTCCTGGCTCGAGTTGGAGCTGCTGCTGTAGCCGCCACCCTGACCTCCGCCGTCCAACGATCTGTTTGGAAGTACCGGGCAGTGATGAATGTTAATTGAATGACATAAATATATATATATATATATTCATGAGATGACAATTCAATGAATATTGATTAGATTAATACAGCAGCAATATAAATGATTGACAATGAAATGGATATTAAATTAGATTGTATTGAAATGGATAATAATAAGTTTACAATTTAATGAATATTAATTAGATTACAATTTAATGAATATTAATTAGATTACATTGAAATAATTATTAATAAGTTTATAATTTAATGAATATTAATTAGATGATAATGAGGTGAATTATTATTAGATTACAATGAAATGAATATAAATTGAACAATTAATATTATTCCCTCAAAAATATTAACTTAAATGATTTTACTAGCAGTTTTTCCACCTTATTTAACATCATTATCATAACCTGAGTATAGGCTGCTTGATGGCTGGCCCCTGGTTCATAGAGTAAACAAAATTGGAGGACAGCGAATCTCGCGACATCATCGGCTTTAAAAAAAAGAAGAGAAAGAACGAATAATTAATTAATTAATTAATGAGAAAAAAAATTACCATATTCATGAGCGCTCGCATTCGAGGGTCACCTACCTGGCTCTCGCTGGACGACAAGAACCCGTCCGTGGAGACGGAAGGGGAGAAGTGAGTCTGGTGGTGCTGAGCCGCGGATACGCCCTGAAAATAAAAGAGAATGATAATCATCATAACAAATTTATGTAGAATATATTATATATGTGCTGTTCATCATTGTATCAGATGAAATAGACCAGCCAATAAAACAATTTCATCTCTTCTTACAGGGCTATTACTACTAATTCTCACACAGGCTATTCAGTCTTCTGAACAACTTTAAACCATGTTATTATTATTATTATTATAATTCAAATTCGATCGACTCTACCCAAAACAAATCCGTAAGCCCCATGCCAGATATTACTTAAAATTCCAAACTAAAACGCTACCAATCGATACTTCTGCACTCCCAGTCTCCTCTGTATGGAAGGACTCGGAAAGGAGGTCAACGGCCCCTCGTTGGTGGAGTCAGCCGAGAACTCTCGATTCTTCCAGGAGCCCGAAGGGGACTGCCGGTCGGCCGAGGTGCAGTCGGTGGACGTCGCGGACGAGGTGGCCGACGGCTGCGACTGGGCGTCGCCGCCGGATGCCGGGGAGTGACGCATGCGGTCGGTCTTTTCTTCGTCGTCCGGTTCGTCTTCTTGCTCCAGCTCCTTTTCCGCCTGGATGAGTCTGTTATGGTTGAAAAAAAGGTATTTTTTGAAAAAAATGTTTCTTTACAAAACCTTTAAACATTGTTCTGTCAAGTTTTTTTAAACGTTTATGTATTTTTCGCTGTTAGTCCTCAAGTAAAAAATACGTATGAAATCGGTTTCGGTCGGCATAAGCCATCTAGCCAGGTAGTTATATAATCATCAAATAACAACCACGTTGGCTCCTCTAATCTATCCGATAATCAACAGATAACCATCCACACTCATACTTACATACACACATGTCTTCCTTCGCAATAACCACCATCTTGACTCACATAAATAATAACGCATTTTATTCTCAAAATCATAATCAACACCATCATCATCACTACCTTATTTCATTGTTGATGGCATCCAACTGATCCTGGAGAAGCTTGGCCACGGCCTGTGCGCTGTCTTCCTGGCCTTCGCCATCGCGATCGAGTGGGTGGAGATCGGACGTGACGTTCCATTGCTGCAACTGTTGAAAAGTTAATTTAAAAGAAAATATAAAAAAACAGTCAAAAGAGGGTCAGTAAATTATTAAAAATTAATTTGAAATTATATAATTGATTTATTATTTCATTTATTTTAAAATCAAAAATTCAAATTAAGTAAATCACATATCTATATACTGTGAACAAAAAAGAAACAGTCAAACAAGGATCAATAAATTATAACAAATTAGTTTGAAATTATACAATTGATTTATTATTTCATTTATTAATAAATCAAAAAATTCAAATTAAGTAAATCCCTTGCTGTGATTCATCAAAACTGTACGTTTTTGATGGCATCCTCTTATAAAGAATATTACATGGATTGCATATCTGATGATATCTAAGTTACTTGAAAACCAATTAAACTTATTAAAGACTTAAAGTATCGTATAAAGAATATCAGACAATAAATGAATCAAAAAACTTTTGCCGGTATAATTTTTAGTGCACTATAAAAAATATCGGACAAATTTTCCGGTTATTCGGGTTTTACCACATCAGCCGACTGGAAAAAAATCCCTCTTGCTCACCATATTCTGATTCGGATACATCGAATTCTGTGACATCCAGGTGTCCTTGGGAAAGAGAAAAGGTGAAAAATCACCTGATGCTGACATCTCCACTCCGATTGGCTGCCTGTCGACCAATGAAAATAGATGTTTATAGAAAAAACTCATATCATCACAAGACCAATTTTCAACGCGACAGTCTTCCGCAAATACTTCAAACGCCACAACCAACTGAACCAGCACAGCTACATACCCCACGATCACGACCTCAACCCTCACTAGAACCACCCCCAGCCCCCCCCGTAGTAACAACCGTCCCAGACTTACTGAGGACTGACTGCCATCCTCTCTCTCAGAACCTTCAAATCACTCATGACCTGTTCAAACTGTCTCTGTAAGTTGTCCTGTTGTAACACGTGTAAAAGTTAAATTAAAGAAAAAAAAACAGCAATTTTTATAATAAGACGGCAATAACCGCAAGCATCAATCTACAATAGGGGACTTTCGTTTACATGACCGAGCCCAAGAAAGAGCAAAGAATTTCAATACCAAAACAAGAGCCTCAACTTCAACAAGATACATTTTCTACCAAGAACACTAAAACAGACTCAAACCAAGAAGCATGAAAAAAAAATTTGAACTCTGACCTTTTGACCCTGGACGTCGTGCAGTGCAGCCTTGGTCCTGTCCAACTCTTGGCTGACCTGGTTCTTCTCTTCGAGGACTTTTATTCTCTCTTTAAGATGCATCTGGAGCCTCTCGTTTGATTCCGTCAGGAGTCGATCGACCGTCGAGGAGAGCTTGCTGTTGTGCTCTTCGTTCAGTCTGTCTCTGTGTCGCGCCTGTCGTGTGTTTGGTTATGTATGTATGTATGTATGTATGTATGTATGTATGTATGTATGTATGTATGTATGTATGTATGTATGTATGTATGTGTGTGTATGTATGTATGTACGTACTTACGTATGTATGTACGTACTTACGTATGTATGCATGAACGTATGTGTATGTTTGTATGTATGTATGTATGTATGTATGTATGTATCTATGTATGTATGTATGTACGTATGTATATGTACGTATGTATATGTATGTATGTATTAGGTATGTATATGTATGTGTGTCTGGAAATAAATGTATGTATGTATGTATGTATGTATGTATGTATGTATGTATGTATGTATGTATGTATGTATGTATGTATGTTAACAAATTTGAAACATTGCCATCAAACCCAGAACTCTAGTTCCATGTCCAAGACAAAACAATAAATTTACTTAACTAGAGTGCCTTCGATCTTTAGCAAAAGGTACTATATAAGTTTCTATAACTGATTGAACTTGCACAGTATATATACAACATACAAGCTACGCATGCATTAGAGTTTGTATATTTTAATAGACACGTTCTTGTTCTAAAAATATCAAAAATGCATTCATCATTGAATTCAACCGACCCTATCTAGCTCCTGGTTGAGTTCTTCCAGTTGCTCTTCCAGCATGGCCAGCTTCGACACGAGAATCGACTTTTCGTCTCCGGTCGCGGTAGTTGACGTCGTAGTCGTCGTGGTTTCGCACTTCTGAACGAGTGAATGAATAAATAAACGAATGAATGAACTTATGAATAAATATACATGATCGGGGTTACTGAATACATTGATGAGCGAGTGAACGACTAAATTAATATATTAACGAACGTGTGAATGAATAAATTAATATATTAATGAGCGAATGAATAAATTAATATATTAATGAGTGAATGAATATATTAATTAATTATCGACAGCACTCACAGAGAGCGATGTGGTCGATAGAGATGACTCGATACCGGCGCTTTGCAGTTTTTCTTCAAGCTACAAGAATATGAAAACAGCATGAAGAAAAATAATAATAAATATTAATAAGCAGTAAGAATAATAAAAACGATAAATATTACTAAAAATAAAACCAAATAATTAATTAATAATGATAATAAAAATAATAAATAATGATAAAAGAGAATAAAATAACAATAATAACATTTGAATTCCATCTATTTAATAAATAAAAAAACTTAAAACGGTTAAATCGTTATCGCTCGCAGCGGAAAAAATCAGCTCGCATTCAAACATACCGTTTTGATGTGTGCTGTTCTTGAATTGAGTTGGTCTTTCAGTTGGCTGTTTGTGTCCTGAAGGGAGGTGCATTCCCTCTGGATGCCGATGTATCGCTTCTCCAGGGTGGCTATCCTTTCTTCTTGGTCCTCTTTTTGGGCCTTGCACTGAAGAAACACGAAGAAGAGAAAAAAAAACGGTAAAAAGCATGCTGACGACATTTAACAGCACGGTACCAAAAACACTGAAAGCGTCGACTACTCTTTACAATACAGAAATTCCATACCATCGTTTCTTCATACCACAAATTCGCATTCAAATAACATCTTAGACTTCACACACTGGCAGCAAGATCAGACTCAAAACATTTTTATTCAAACAATCTTTCACGGATAAATAGAGATGTTATGCCAGATGCTCAAGCACCTCTGCGATGGCCCTGCTATGAAGAGGCGCTATACAAATGTTCTATAAATTACATTACATTACAAGACCATTACATTACAAGACCATTACATTACATTACAAGACCATAACATTACAAGACCATTACATTACATTGCATTGCATTGCATTACAAGACCATCACATTACAAGACCATTACATTTCATTACAAGACCATTACATTACATTATATTACATTACAAGACCATTACATCACATTACGTTACAAGACCATTAAAATCCACACACGTGCACACAAGATGACAACAAGAACAAGACCTACCACCCCCCTGCACGAACTCCCACACCATCTCACCTCTCTTATGTCCATCTCGAGCTTCTTGTTCGCGTCGGCAAACTTCGCCGACTCCCTCCTCGCGAAGGAAAGGTCCTCGTTCAGGGACGCGACCTTCGACCTGAGGTCGGCGATCTGCGACCTGCAAGTCGTCAGCTCCACGCTTTCCGACTTTTCGGCCAGGAAGGCGGAAAACTTCTGCGAGACGAAAATGAATGAATGATGATTTTTGAATTACAGACAACAGAGCAGTGAAACTTCATCTATTGAAAAGAACTCTACACAATCACTTAATATTCCTCAATAATAATTTGACCACTCGGATCTGAACGAGTGGCAGTCGGATCTGAACTGCCGCCAAAAAGCGCCAACAAAAAAGCTCAACGAATAAAATCAACATTTTGAAAATAAATGTTTGATGATGATGATAATAATAATAATAATGTTTGACAATATTTAGAGTGGCGTAAATCCTAAAAGACTTCAAGGCCACTGAAGGGTTCTTTGCAGAGGCAGCCATTTATAGGCGCCTACCCCTTTAGCAATGCGAGTGAACTCCTTGCTTAAGGGAGTTACGCTGGTGACGCCGATGAGGCTTGAACTGCCGACCTAATGATCGACAGGCGAGCGCTCTACCGCTCTGCCACCAGCGCCTCTGATGATGATGATGACCACTGTCAAGAGAAAATAAAAAAACATCTTCTATTATTCTTCAAATAGATAATTTTGTTGAAAAGGCAATCCAGCCTTTCTAAGCATGGATAAATAAAGAGGGAGAGACAGATAAAAAGTCAGATAGAAGAATCATGATGTGCAAAAGCAGCATAACTTTGGTATTTTGTACCAACTACCACTTCGGTCATAAAAAAAAAACTGGAGTGGAAATATAAACTATTTCTTTTTAAATAATCTTTTTTTGTATTAAGATTAACTTCCATCGATTTACGACTAAACGGGAAAAAAACAGAAAATTTTGCGAGAAGAGATTATAATTTTATAGCTTCTTTAGCCCTGCTACTACCAATGGGGTCAAAAAGGACCTCATGGGTAATTTCTAAAGCTGCTCCTGCAACACTCATGATCAGAAATCAGTGAAATTTTGTGACTTTGTTTACCCCCTACAAGACCCTTGATTCTTGTTTTAATTTGGTTTTAAAATTTCACTTAATTCTGTTCAGTTATTATACCCTTGTTAGTAGCAGGGTTCAACCCAAACGCTTGAACAAAAACCAATCTAAAAATTTACAAAATCTCATAAATTGCAATTTTTAAAAGCTTAAAAAATAAACATCAATCATGCTTTCTAATTTCTTTCTCTCTATCATCCTTACTTTTCTGTTAACATCCCTCTGACCGGGATCGGACGACGCTTGGTCGTTCTTGTCCGAGTCAAATTCGTCGTCCATATCCCCCTTGGATCTCATCTCCAGTTCCCTGTACTGAAACAGCTGGAGAAATGTCAAGAAAATAATAATAATGTATAACCATTGTCGTAATTTTTATTAAATGTAATGATTAATATTGAAAATTAGTTAGAAGTCAGCTAATCAATCGATTTGCATATTCATAAGGAGCGCCTTTTAAGAAGCTCGCCGGAGCTGATCTCGGACAATAGCGGTGGCGATCGTGCAGGCTGATTTTCTATGACATGTCGAGATAGAAAAAAGGGGTGTAAATAAATAAATAAAAATTGAGCGGGAATGTGTTTAAACGGGATACGAATGTGCTCGACCTAAATCTGCAGTCTGGTCTGAATCGCGGCTCGCCGAGGGACTCGGTGTGAAGAAAAAACGGCCGACCCTAGCTTGGCGGGGATTGGGGACCTTTCTAAAATAAATAGTGATGATGATGATGGTGGGTTCACTAGAAGGTGAGTGGGAGTTGAACCCCGAAACCTTTTGCATAAAAGTCTGACATGGCCTCTCTAGCAACCAGTTGTACATAACATTATCCTACCTTGCACTGCACTTGAGCTAATAAGTTAAGTCATAAAAGTCTTGTGACTCAAATAAATACATCTTATAATGGCAATTATAATGTAAATCAAGCTGATGCATATTAATGAGCAGAATTAACATCGTATTTATATTATTATTATTATTCCAAGACACATTTGAATATCATGAAGAAAATTTGCAAAATTAAACAAATTAGAATATTAATATTCGATAGTTTTGAAACTCCTTCAGGAACAGTTGAAACGCTTTTAATGCATTTTTCTTAATTTTTCTAATATATTTACCTAGCATTGTTATTGAACAAATTTGCATATTATCAACTAATAATAACAACTCTTGTCAAATATCTAATTAACATAATAAATTAAAAATCTATTACAATCGAATAAATGATTACCTCATTGTTGGCAAACACCAGCTCTTCTTCAAGCTGAGCAATCCTCTCGATGGCTACCTTGAGCCTCTGCCTTAGCTGTTCGTATGACATTAACATAAATTAAAATACATAATTAGTAGTATGAAAAGATAAAAATAAGACTGATAAAAATTACCAAAGTTATTTCGATTTCATAAATATGTTAAATGAGAACATGTGTATGTGTGTGAGTGGGCAAGAGTGAGAGAGAGAGATAAAGAACAAATTTAAAAATGTACTAAAAACGTTGAATCAACATTTTTTACCAGTTGCACCAACGTAACAGCAATGATGGAGTTTTCCAGCTGTCAGGCAACAGCTAAATTACACACACACAGAATCTGTAACTACAGAGATGCAACAAAATGTTGAGACCAAAGACATCATCAGTTCACAACATTTTCAACTCATTTCATCTCATTCCGTTAACACAAAATCAATCAATGGTCTGGAAGGTTAACTGATAACCGATATTCAGGCTTGCAATCCGATACGTAATTAACAATCAAACGGGTTACAGTTGAAAACAATTATGTTTACTACTACAACTATTATCACTACTACTACTACTACTATTTTTATTTTTATATGTGATATAGAAAAGCATGTATATATTTGTGATAATAATAATAATAATTATCTCCTTCTTTCTACTACTACTACTATTTTTATATGTGATATACAAAAGCATGTATATATTTGTGATAATAATGATAATAATTATCTCCTTCTTTCACCAGCAAACAAATTTATTCAGGCAAAAGTTACTTAAAAAGAATAACATAGAATCAAGCAGAGGCACCTTTCCACCATATATAGATAGATAAACATACAGAGATAGATAGATAGATAGATAGATAGACAGATAGATAGATAGATAGATAGATAGATAGATAGATAGATAGATAGATAGATAGATAGATAGATAGATAGATAGATAGATAGATAGATAGATAGATAGATAGATAGACAGACAGACAGACAGACAGACAGACAGACAGACAGACAGACAGACAGACAGACAGACAGACAGACAGACAGATAGATAGATATACAGACAGACAGACAGACAGATAGATATACAGACAGACAGACAGACAGACAGATAGATATACAGACAGACAGACATACAGACATATAGACAGATAGACACATAGACAGCAGACAGACAGATATAATATTTATTAAAAGCACACCCAACAACAGAGGATACACCCCAAATAGCCCCCAACTCAACCAGTTACCAGCCTAACTAATCCCCAGCTCAAGTTGTCGCCTGCAAAACTAATTAGAAGCAATTAACCGCAATGATTACCAATAAAAAATATATACACAAAACGGTAGCGATAATAATAAAAGATAATAATTAAATAAGTTAAAAAAATTCCCTTCAGAAAATTACAGTTTATAAAAATAAATAACAAACGAGATAAAAAATGCAGTTGAAGAAATATAGAAACACACAAGAATAGAGACAGATAGAAAGAGATAGAGACACATAACAAGAAATAGAAACACAGAGAAAATAAATTGAGAAATAAAAAAGAAACCTAAAAAATAAAAATAAAAAATATAGAGATGAATAGAGACTTCACAAAAACAAATAGAGATTTATATTTAAAAAAAAACAGAGACACATAGAAAGATATATAGACATATGCTTACGAACAAACAATCACCACCAACTACTAGTAAGAACCAGGGAGATGACGGCAACAACAAGACCAACCTTCTCATCGAGGGCCTTGTGATGTTCAAAAAGTGACTTGAGCGCCTTCAAGACTTCCACTTCGCTCGAAACTCCTCCGCTAGCAGACGACTGCCTCTTGACGACCGTCATGCGAAGAGATTTCTCGTGGCGAGCCACCAAGCATTCCAGGTGCTCCAGTAGTAACTGAGCGAGTGAAAAAAAAAATATCATTAAAATTAATTAATCGTACGGTGTTTTTTTTTATTCGATTCCACGACTTAAAAAATTCTTTTCATACTTTTATACTTTTCACTGATTTGCTGTGAGGCAGCAAATCAGAGAAAGCTCTGGCAACGACAACATACAGTTCTTCAATTGAAATTAAAACAAAAAGATGCAAAAGAATTTCATTTTAATTCTTTTTTATCTACAATGTCTTGACCGTCGTCGCCATCAACCACCGAAATATTTCCGTCATCACCACCATCACTATTACTCCCAAAAATGAAGATTATCATCAGCATCACCACTATCATCAGCACCATCATTATCCCCATCATTATTACTCACAATATGACTATCATCATCAGCAGCACCACAGCTATCTCCATCATCAAAACTTTTACAGCCATCATAATCAGTCAATTGAAGCGGTCCAAAGTATAACTGTGAAAGTTTTCAGCAACAAAGGAGGGGGGGTGGTGGGGGGCCTACCTTTCCACTTACCACCAGGATCCCTTTTGGTAACAAATTTGAAAACCTACTGTTACTTAATTTTTTTCCAAATAAATTGCTCGCATGAATTAAATTTAAAAGTGAACATAAAAAAGAGAGAGATTTCAGCTCCGCTGCTGGCGGTGGCAAAAATGTATCTCTCGCATGCATACGATTGATTTGTTGGTTCAAAAATAATAATATGCAAAACATAAACCTTTCTTGAAAATAAAAATAAATTATATTAAAACATCCATAAATATATTCGAAATTTGCTCGCACCTGTGTACAATACAAACATAATTGTTTATATGAGTTTATGTACTCTTCATAGGTATGCAGTACCTTTGAGTGTGTCTGCAAGTTAGCGGTAATTGTGGGAGTTTATACTAATACAAGTTCACAAGGATACTGCTTGTGTATTTGTGTGTGCGTGTGTGTACATTTTTATTTTATTATTGCATGTACAAAAGTATGTTCACGTTGTATACTTGTGAGTGAGTCTGTTCACTCACGTACAGTACCAGTATACCAGTACGTACATATACTACAAATACAATGTGTTGCTCTAGCTAAAAAACACATGTCAACTCATTAAGTACATAAAAACTAACTCCTTTAAAAAATGGGTTCTAGTTCTAGATAAGGTACATTTAGTACAATCCATAAATTTGTTATCCATGTCATCATAGGCTAAATGCAGCACTAATATCAAACTTGTCTCTCATAAAAACTTACTTCATTATCAACAACATAACAATCATTTTCCTCATCATCATCATTATCATCATCATCAACAACAACAATGCAATCATCATTATCATCATCACCTTTTGTCACCATCAGCAGCCCAATCATCATCATCATCATCATATCATAAACCCGATCATTATAATTAGCAGCACAATCATCATCACTACTATGTGTCATTACATCATCAGCAACAACACAATCATCATCACCATCATCACCACCATCATCACCATCATCATCATCATCATCATCATCATCACCACCATCATCATCACCATCATCATCATCATCACCATCATCATCATCATCACTGTGTGGAATCTTTTAGCAGCTTTGGAAGAATTTCCTCCGGTACTTATCCACTCACCAGGGCTATTATTATTATTTTTTTATCCAAGCCATAACGATAACACTGTTAAAGTAACATCGTTGCTTAGCAGTGTTTTTGGTTATATTAACTTATTTTATTTCTTTATTTTACTCGATTTAATATTTCAGAAACGTAAACAATAAGAGTCAAACACACACACACACACACACCGATTCTAACAATTCAGGTACAGAGACAAACAATTTAACGCAAACATCAGATATCACACGGGCATTTTAACACGCTCCCGAGAACACGCTCACCTTGGTGTTACTCCGCTCGGCTTTCAACTCCCCAATCTCCTCCTCCCTTTCCATGACCTGTTCCTGCAATAGGGTAACCTCCTTGCAAAGACTGACCACCTCCTGTATAAATAAAACAATCATAACACAACTAGAGATAGTCGGATTAAAAATGACAAATTTTTTTTAGAAATGTTGTTATATAACATTTTTTGCAATTGCAGCGCCACCTAACAGCGTCATGCGAAGTTATAACATACATATATACATACATACATACATACATACGAGACAGATAGATAGATAGATTGATAAAAATAATTTAAACAATAAAAATGATTTAAACAATAAAAATAATTTAAACAATAAAAAGTGAAGCAAAAACAAAGTTTTTTAAAAACACACTTTTATATTTTTACTACATAAACAGCAAACGTATTAGCATAGACAATAAATAGTTCGAGGAAAATGTCACAAGTAATTATTCAATTAAATTTTGTCCAATCGATCCGAAAATTTGATAGAATGAATTGTTAATCAGTTCGGTGGTATGTTTAAATTTTGAAGTCTCTAGCTCATCGGGAAGTTAGTTTAAAATCGATTGCAAAATTTGACGACAGACAGACTCGACAGACAGACAGACAGAGAAGTCATGTTAAGTAAAAGTGTGTAAAAATAATTTAAACAATAAAAATAATGTAAACAATAAAAATAAACTAAACAATAAAAATAATGTAAACAATAAAAATAAACTAAACAATAACAAGTAAAGGAAAACGAGTATTTTAACACAAACTTTGATTTCAAATACATTTGATTTAGAAATACGAAAGACGTTTAAATTAAGTTTGTTTTTTTTTTAATTGAATCATGTATTGTCACCCAATATAAAGCTATGCTGAAAGTTTCAGCTTCCTAGCTAGTCAAACAGCTGGTTAAATTTTACTTGCAATATTTGCATACAGATAAAGCCACACACACACACAAACAGAGATTGTAACCTAAAGTTTGTAAAAATAATCTAAACAACAAAAATAATTTAAACAAGACCGACCTGAGGCTGTGTCGAGTATAATTGTTTGGTCAGAGCATCCCTTTCTCTTCTCAGCTCCTGCAGCTCTCGATTGGCAGACGACATCTCATCTTGCGACTCCCTGAGCGATTCGAGAAGCTTGTCTCTCTCCTCTGCCATGTTTTCGACAACTCTTTCCAAATCGTGGACGTTATCTTCCCCTGAACTGCAGTCTTCGTCGTCGATGTAGCCACCACCGCAGCCGCTGCCGTCGCCACGATCGCCCTGGTCGCCGGGAGACGACATGGCCGGGCCATCTTCGGATATCGTTGGAAGAACATCACACATTTCGATGTAAATATATCCAGTATTTCTAAATGATGTTCCGTACTCTTTTTATATTACACTGATGACTATTAAACTATTAGATTTCTTAAAGAGAGTCGGCAGACCTCTTCAGTCGAACGCCTCGACAACCTGAGAAAAATAAATTTAAATTGTCTATGTTATTTTTCATCCGCTTTTTTTTAGACAGGCTTTTTAGGCCTTACAACAACACTTGGCATGGTTGGGAGAATTATGCACTATGCCTGACTATGCCATGCCAGCATTCCTCGGATCGAGGACCGATGACGAAAGGTAAATTTGTCTTTTTTGGGGGCGAAATCGGTGAAACTCAAGCTCATCAACTAACCATAACAAATGAAACGCTACAATATAACAATTAATTAGATGATTGTCTCGGCTGAGCCACCTCTTTAATTAGTTTTAATTAAAGGATAACAAAAGGCATAAAACAAAACAGTAGAGCATTGAACAATGAAACTTTAATAGTTATTTTTTTTAATAAATTTGATCAATATTTTCATTTTAGATAGAAAAAATAGTTTTTAGTAAAACTATTTGCTTAATAAATATAACAACATGATTAAAATAGAAAATAAAATTGTATCCTACTCACATTTATAAACAAAACATTACATTTTTAAATAATAAATTTTTAAAACTGTTTTTGTTTCAAGTAATCGATTGAAATACTTTTTCTGCAATTCTGAAGAGTTGCCCCAATTGGAACGATTTTTTCAAGCTGAAGCTAACCTAATTTCTGTGAAGAAAAGATCGTGTTTGTCAAATTTGTTGGATTTTTTTGAAGAGGTTTATGGAGGTATAGATGCATGTCAGTCGATGGATGTGATTTATTTAGATTTTGCCAAGGCCTTCGACACGGTTCCTCATCAAAGGTTGTCTTCAAAGTTGAAAGCAGTTGGTATAGGTGGTAATCTGTTAAGGTGGATAGATTGTTGGTTGCTGGATAGAAGACAAAAAGTGGGAGTGAGAGGAAGTTTCTCGAAATGGATGAAAATAACCAGTGGAGTGCCTCAAGGTTCTGTGCTTGGACAGTGGCGTCGCCAGCTTTTTAATCCAGGGGGAGCAGCAATGTAGCGAATTAAAAATAAGCAATCAATGTACCAGATTTCGGGAAAATTTTAGACAATACCCGTGTAATCGGTTACAAAATTATTTAGAATTTCTGTGATTAATTGATTTACACAGTGATACAGTAGAATATATGTTTTGAAGTGTTCACAGTGTTTTGAATTAATGAATATTGAATTTATTTCAGACAAATTTGAATTTCTATTTAATAATCAAATAATTACACAGCACATATTGATTGATTATTGATTGTTGATATTACTATGAATATGATGATTGGTGATATTGATATAACGTTACTAGCCTGCTACTAGTCTGTTGATTTTTGAACTGTTCACTGACACTGACACACTGTTGTACTAACTTGAACAATGTCAATGAAAACAAAACATTGAAAATTAAATCAAACGAATACGTCGATTTTCAGCGTGCGCGAATCTGTCAACGATATTGTCCAGTGATGCCTGTTTCAGAACATCCCGTTCTACACTGCACAATACTAAATACTGAAGACGATCTTGCGCCATGGTTGAACGCAGTTTATTTTTGATTAAAGCCAGCTTACTAAAAACACGTTCGCATCCAGCACTTGTTACAGGAACTGCGATCAAAATGGAATACAAACGTCGAAGTTCTTCCATGCATGGCGGACAAGCTTTAGCATGATCCTGCAAAGAGGTGGCAGTTAGCCATGCTGATGTTTTACGGACTAAGTCATACTGTGCTACAACTACATCCGCATCAATTAGGTCTGGATACAAATTCGTCACATGAGCATGCAATTGATCTTTGTCAGCATCTGACTGCATAAGAGCACCAACTAACAGATACAACTCACTTGCATCATCCATGAAGCGAGATTTCAGTTCATTTAAACTTATGTCAACAATTTCCAACACCTGTCGCTTCAATTCATCCAGTGCGGATAAACTGACTTCATGTTCACCGCTATCGATACGACGGGATACTTTGCGTCTTCTGTGGTCTTTTGGTTCGGTTGAGATGTCGTTCGCCACAGCTAGTTCTCTCGCACTTGCGATAACTGCATCCAGATCAGCTCTGAGTTCTTGCAACGATTTCATGGCAGCTTCAGTTAGGATAACAACTGAATGCAACGTTGAATCTGGACCTTGTAACGCTTTCGTTAACACATCTAGTGGCGACAACAAACGCGCAAAGAATTCAAACTGAGATGTGCAACTGAGTAGGCCGGCAGCTTCGCCGATGACTTTACGGTCAGATGATTCATCGGCAATCTTGCTCAAAGTTTCATTGACAGGCCAACAGGCGAACGCTTTACCACATGACCACCAGCGCCTACTGCCAGGGTAATAGTTATAACGTCGATAACTTGCCGGCAAGTTTGTTTATATTTGCTTATTTACAGTGATCACGTGAGAGGGGTGACTTTGCCGCGCTGGACACGGTCCCAACTATAGAGTTATATAGGGACTTGCCAGTCTAGGTATATATATCCTAAGTCTATGGGCTGGCCAGTGTGAGTCAGCATTACGCACGGCATTACGGAACGGTATAAATAAATTCAAGATATTTGGGAAATTTGCTGTCGCAATGTTTTCTGTAGTATTTACTTGAAAACAACGTAACTACGTAAGTACTATAAAAAGACACTATCCTTTATATATTTACCGCGTTGTCCGCACTGCGGACTCCGCAGGACCGCAGAAGCAATTAATCAGCTTCGAAATTACGACAATTTAATTTTTCAGGGGGAGCACGTGCTCCAAGTGCTCCCATGTGGCGACGCCATTGTGCTTGGACCACTTCTTTTTGTGGTCTATATAGGGGAAGAAAGTTAAAAAAAGTTTGGACTCCCTACTCCAATCTCCCGGCTCAGGGGACCAAAACATCTTTCTAGGCCAAAAGTGCCTATGTACGACCGTCAAAGGTAATTGCGTAATAAAATTCAAGAAGTTAGGAAAGAATGGAAAAGAGAAAGCGAACGGGAACGGGAGAGCAAACGTGAGCGGGAACAGGAAAGCGACCGGGAACGGGAAAGCAACCGGGAAAGGGAAATCGACCGGGAACGGGAAAGCGACCGGGAACGAGAAAGCGACCGGGAACGGAAAAGCGACCGGAAGCGGCAGAGGAAGCGGGGAAGGAAACGGGAGAAAAGAAAAAAAAACGATAAAAAACACCTCTGAAAATATATATTTGTATATATATAAACGACCGTCTGTATGTATGCGTGTTTAGGACGAGAGCGGGGGGAGGAGGTCGATTTGCCGGTCCTTATCCAACTTATTGCACTTATTAGTTGGCGGGCTGGAGTGAGTCGAGCCATGTGTCCACGAAAGCCTTGTGCTTTCGGTGGCCTCCCTGCCTCAAAGCCAACATAAACACGTCACCAAACACTCAAACATACATACCGTCTAAATTGTCTAATTGACAGATACAGACGTTAATTAAACCACACACACACGTATGCGTGTTTGGGCTTAGAGCTCGAAGGAGGCGGCGGAGCAATACCATAGCCTATGAGGATCATCCGAGGCTGGGTAAATTGCATGGGGAGGTCGATTTGCCGGTCCTTGTCCAACTTATTGCACCGCACTAGTTGGCGGGCTGGAGTGAGTCGAGCCTTGTGCCCACGAAAGTCTTGTGCTTTCGTTGGCCTCCCTTCCTCAAAGCCAACATAAACACGTCACCAAACACTCAAACATACATACCGTCTAAATTGTCTAACTGACAGATACAGACGCTAAACAAACCACACACACACACACGTATGCGTGTCCTTTATGCATTGCTACACCATTCATCCGATCGTAATGAAATTTTTACACAACCTTGAGAGTCAATGGGAGACAATTATAGTGAAAAAAATTAAAATTTGTCGCAAAATGAGCGGAGCGGGAGAGCGAGCGGAAACTGAAACTGGAAAATGAGCGGGAACGGTAATGAAAAAGCAAGCGGAAACGGAAAATTGTCCGAGAGCAAAAGAGCGAGCGGAAAAGTCAAAGTGACCGGGAGCGGGATACAAGCGGGAACGGAGAGCGACCGGGGGCGTGAGAGCAAGTGGGGAAGGAAACGGGAGCGAGAGAGAAAAACGATAGAAAAACCTTTAAAAACCCCGGGCAAAGCCTGGTCCCTGATAGTATTAAACAAAGAACGTCTTCATTCTCTGCCATTATTATAGGAAGTTTTATCAAGTAATGCACTCAATCGCTGAAAATGATTAAATGTGGTAATTAGTACTAATTAGACAATGTGGTTGCGGTGGTTGCGGTGGTTGCTCTACCACCTGCTCAGCAATATCAAATATCAATGGAACCGCCACTTCGATTTGTTTTATTTAAATAAAGGTCATTAAAGGATAACGAAATGTATAAAACAATGCAACAATGAAACTAAAACATTTTTTTTATTAAACGCATTATTGACATGTTATGTGATACAAAATATTTTTCAATAAAAACCTTTGTTTGATAAATATAAGAATAAAATACTAATAAAAAATATATTTTCTTACTTTAAAATTGGCAGATGCAAAAATTTAAATTTTTTAGAGAATATATTTTAAAAACCGTTTTAGTTTAGAAAAAATTGATTGTTTTACACGGGTGAGTGATAATTAACGGTTTGGTCAGACAACTTTTTTTTTTATTGTTTGTTGAGGATGAATAACAATTTGGAAAAGGATAAAAAAGAAATTGACAAAAATGTTCAGCTGCTTCACAAAGTATTAGGTAAAATTATAAGTTATTTTACTGTTAAATAACGTAAAATTTTAAGTTTGAAAGTTTGAAGACATAACAACAGACAATAAAATTGTTTGTTTTTTATTTTATAAATTATAAAGTAATATATAGTCAATAATAGTGTCTTTATATAATGATATATTTATAATATAAATGACATTTATTAGTCATTGTGAAGTTTAGTTTTTTATAAACAATATTTTAAATAATTTTTTTTGTGAATATTGTAAAATTTTTAATATTCTGCTACTAGGATAGCCGAGTTAGAAGAGTGTTAGCCTTGAATATGAAAGATTCATGGTTGACTCTCACTCGCTGCCTAGTAGCCCGTGTTAACGGAAAATTTAGCGGGTAGAATCGTTTCTTCGTGGGGCATGTAAAAGATCAGCTCTGCCGAGCTCTGAAGAAGGCCCTCTATAAATATTCACATTGATTGATTGATTAAATATGATAGAATATTTTTAGTTTTTTTTTCCTCGTTTGAAATTCCAATAGATTAAGTACTAATTTAATTGTAGTCATAGTCTCCAGAGTTTTTTTGTTTTTTTTTCCTACCAATATTTTCCAAAGGGGTCAGGGAAAGGCTTGCAACAGTTACGTGACCAATGCTTTTATTTTCAGATAATTCAGCAGTGGGATTATTGCTATAAAATCGACTCATGCCTAAATTGTTCTTCTAATAATAAAAAAATTAACTTCAAAAATTTTTTTATGGTAGTAATAACATGTAACCGTAAAAAACATAAACAATTAAAATGCTTTCATTTTCATCACGGTCAACTCATAATTACTTACAAATCAAACTTTGAATTTTAAAGTACAGTTATATGCCTCTAGATGTCTATTTTTGTGATTAAGTATAATATGTTAACAAGTTTTTCTAACTTTATAAGTTGTTTTCATCTCAAACTCAAAAAGTGTTATACAATTAATATAATTTGTATGATTATCGTATTTTATAATACAGGAAGATTTTGATTTGATTTAAAAACATTAATCAATTACTAACCGATTTCACCACAGGGGGACAGAGAGACCCGGGGAAGAGACGAGTGAAACCAGTACCCTCCGGGCTGGTCCAGTTTGACCTTGGATCTTACGGGGACAGTTCTGACGACAGTGACTTCCGACTGAACAGTGACCTAGAAGACGATGATGATGATGATTCTGGAGGTTGTTTGTTAAGATTGAGTTATCCGAAAGATTTGATTGTCCGATGTTGATTTAAGAGAGTAAACGTTTTTGTTGTATGCATAAAATGCGACCTATAAGGCCTGCCTGGAATGTTTTTAAAAATTAACTTGGCTCTATAGGCAAGGAGATGGGAATATGTAAAATGTATTTTTACGAATATTTTAAATACATTTTTCACCGATTAATTTGCGTTTATTTATAAAGCCACAAAAATTTGCAGTGAATGAAAGGCCGGCGAATCTTGAATTGTAAGGAATTTGTGAAAAAACCTCGTTTTTTGCGGCTTACTTGTTAAATCCTTTTTATAAAATTCACGCCGATCTTGCTTGCTTGCCTACTTGAATGTTTTCAAACCTTGAAAGTGAAAATTAACTAACTTCACATCATCCAATCGAGCTGAAGTTTTAAAAATAGGCTCACTCCTTGTGACAATGTGTTCTATTAAAGTTTTTGAAAAAAAAAACAATTTGTAATTAAAAATATTAATTGGCTATGTTTTCAACCAAAAACAAATCAAATACAATTAAATAAATGTTTACATATATAAATTCAAAAAAACATTGTTTTAAAAGAATTTGTCTTGCAACAAATGAAGAGCAAGCAAATCCAGAAATATAAGGGATTTGTAAAAAAACCCGGTTTTTTTACGGCTTAATCGTTTACGACCTCTCCAAGCCTACTCAGGTATGCGTTATGTGCTTTAAAAAATGGTATAACTCTTTCGAAAGAACAAGGGGTTTCTACTGTTGTCGTATGCTAATGATGATTTTTATTGCGGTTGAGGAAAAAATTTGCTGTTACCATTATTACTCGTGGTAATTGTAAAAACAAAAACTACAAGCCAAATAATTATTTATTTATATATTTTAAATTCTTTTTTTTTTAGTTTGATTTTTATGAATTTTTAAATCTCTAATATTCGTAACGCCTGTTCTTTCATGCATTTATAAGCCAGCAGTAGGTCGAGCGGCAGCAGCAGCAGCGACTCCGATGAAGACGGAAGCAACGACGACGACGCTGACGAAAGTCGTCGGGTCGACGGCTGCCACGGCAACGGAAACGGGGGTCACGCGGTCGTGAAGAGGAAGCCCGCTGCGACCAAGAGAAAGTGTGACTCGGACGAGGATAAGGAGAATGCTTCGGTGAAGAAAAAGAAGAAAAAACATAACAAATACGTCGAATGCGATGACGGCGGCGGAGTCGACGACAACGATGGACTTATCGAAGACGTTGACGTGGTGATACGTTTATTTTATTGGTCGTGCATTTGTGGCGAAGCTGCCGTCGGTAGTGTCTGTGACACAGCTGCTGGCGGTAGCGTCTGTGACACAGCTGCTCTATGTTGTACGTGGAATTGAGTCAAGTCCTAATGTTGGTTTTTCATCTTGTTCTTAATTACAGGGCGAAGATTCTTCACTGAAGAGGTTGAGGGTGCCCATATGCAGTGTCTGTCTCGGAGACGCAAAGTACGTACGTTCTGAGAGGAGATGATGATTGTAGTGTTTTCTTTGCGTTTTAAGTTTATAATAAAGAAAATCGTTTACGTTATAGTATTTTTGTTTTATTTATCATTACGATTTCGAGTATTTAATTAATATGATTTTAGGTATTCATTTAATACAATCTTAAGTATTTATTTAACACAATTTTAAGTATTTGCTTAATATAATGTAAAATATTTATTTAATACAGTTTTAAATATTTATTTCATCCAATTTTAAGTTTTATTCAAGCATGAATTTAATATTCATTGACTGATAATACAAACCTATTGTGAATGCTTATTTATAATTTTATGAAATTATATATATATATATATATATATATATATATATATATTAAATTTTCTTTTTTTAACTTTCCCGATATAGTTCTTCCACCAACGAGATTGTCGAATGCGACGGATGTTTCGCTTCGGTTCACGAAGGTCTTTTTTTAATTTTTCTTCTTAACCCGTTTAGGTCCAAAACTTTATTAATTAGATTTTTATTATTTTTTTTTGTTATTTCTAAGTTACTTGCTTATGTTTTAACAGATTTATTTTTAATTATTTTTTATTTGAAAGAAAACTCTGAAAATTCACTATGCTCGTTTTTCGAACGGTGGTCGTATAGACTACTGAAAACGACAAAATGTTTAAAAGTCAATTTCTTTTTTTTCCAACGCAAACAATTATAATATAAATTTTAGGATATAAACAGAAAAGCTAAAAACACATTTCTGACTTTATCAGTAACACAGTTCAATAAAATCCAAAAATTTAACATTCAATAAATCAGTCAAGCAGTTCATGATAGTCGTTTCAGAACCGGAGTGTGCGGAAATCACCAAAACAATTCCGATGAAGTCGTTTGCCGCACTTGGCCCACATGTACAGTGTTTTGCCACAATTTTCCAGCTTGTAGCGACCTACTGTTTTCACCTTTTCCAGATCGTGACCATGGCCAGTTGCTGAATCTTCCCTATCGTTTTGTTTCTTCAACCGTGCATGAATTCATTTTATCGGTATAAAACAACCTAAACAGCCTATATGGGGTTTATCAAGCAAAGCACCATTGTGGTGTTTCAAACTCGTTATATATAGACTGTTTTAAAAGTGGCTATTCAAATTACTCTTTTTGGTCTAAGTGCATTTCAATCGTTTTTGGCGTTTTGGTTGCCGCGGCATTGAACTGACCGTATTTGCGACCTACATTTCTTCACCCAAAGAACCGACACAGTCTAATCTCATCCCATCATTAGTATAATCAACTTCTACCTTCCCGGATATATTACAAAGAATAACATTTCTTCTTCATTTGCTTATTCATCAGTCACGTGTTATGATGCGCCGGGCGGAAGAATGACAAGTATGTCAACCTCAATGCTATCATCATCATCAAGAATTAGTTCCATAGCTTCTTTCAACGTGAAAAAACATTCTTTTTGACGCTTTTCATTTTTAAACTTTATAAACATTTCATTCGAAGAATGAAATTTGCAAAAAACACTATCACCAATTCAACCACTGCACAACTATAAGCTGAATGAACTAGTTTCGACTTGTTCGCATAAAGTACTCTATACGCCCAACGATCGTAGAACGAGCATGACTCATACATGTTCAGATTGTGGGTTAGTGTAAACACAATAAAATTTAATTAACGTTGCTGTTTACTTTTGAGTACATTTTCTTTCGATATTTCAAACTTTTGTTATGATAACTCTCATGAAATTAGCATAATAAATTTTTAAAGTAATATCGGTCGAAAACCTTGAAAATGCTCATATTCTAACCCAGATTAAACTACTTAATACGAATAAAAAAATTATTTAAAAAATTTTATACAGTGTATTGAAGCTTTCTTAACATAAAAAAAAACTTTTAACAGAAAAATAATTTCAGCTTAATTTTATGCAACGCCAAAAATAAGTGCGTTCGTAAAACGTACGATGGTCTAAAACGGGTTAAATTTAAGTTTCTCATTGCCGTATTTCTTCTTCTTACTAACGTTAGTTATCAACTACGGTGTATATAAGTCCTGAAGAGAGGACACCCTCGGGGAAGAGCAAAGGTGTCTGTCCTTTTCTGGGGGGACAGGTTGCTATAGGCCACATAGAGATTCAATAAGTTCGGTGTCGAACAAAAGAATTGTCTGTTTTTCTTGATCGTTTTACTGTAGAGGGCTTTTACCGTACCGTTACGAGATGCTTTAAAAGCAGAAGCTTTGTGTATTTGGTGCAATTTGCTATTCATTGTGTGCCAAGTTGTTCTAGAAATTAAACTGACTTTTTAATTTTTTCAAGATGGTAATTATTTGTGATTTTTATTTTATTTTCTAGTTGTTCTAGAAATTAAACTGACTTTTTAATTTTTTCAAGATGGTAATTATTTATTATTTATGATTTTTATTTTATTTTTAACTGTTCATTAATTAAAACACGACGTTGCCTTTTAATTTCGTTACGATGTGCTTCTTTCCGCCAACCAGGCTGCTTCGGGGTCTCCGACACTCAGTCCATCGCCAGTAGCGACTCTTCGTCCAGCATGGAGCCGTGGTTCTGCGACGCATGCAAAGCTGGAGTCAAACCCGTGAGTTTGGTTTTGTTGGATTTTTGGACCGGTTATTGTTGGCTACTTTCAACGGTTTCGACGGTTTCCATACGATGATAGATTCCTTTATGAAGTTATATTAACATATATAATGACTTCCTATGTTTGTATGTGTGTTAGAGAACTTTGTGTAACACTGGTAACACCATTAGATGGTCTTGCCATAGCAAAACAGTGGCAATTTTACATATTGATTTGTTTAAGTCTGTCATTCTTGACAGGTTATCTGTAGTTGTAGTTCTTCAATAATTTTGCTATTTAATTTGTTTTTAGGAATGTTGCGATGTGATTTATATAATAATTTAGTTTAACGATTTAAATGCCGTGGTGGCTTATTTGAGTGTCATTTTGCGCGTGCGATTTTTTTAAAGTTGATTTCTTTTTAACGTTTTTCCAGCACTGTGAACTGTGTCCGAACCTCGGTGGTATCTTCAAAGAGACGGATGCAGGAAGGTGGGTGTTGATTTGTATCATCAGAGGTTATTGACCGATTTGTGTCATCAGAGGTTATTGACCGATTTGTGTCATCAGAGGTTATTGACCAATTTGTGTCATCAGAGGTTATTGACCGATTTTTGTCATCAGAGGTTGTTGACCGATTTGTGTCATCAGAGGTTGTTGACCGATTTGTATCATCAGAGGTTATTGACCGATTTGTGTCTCATCAGAGGTTATTGAAAGATTTGTGTCTTCGTAGGTTATTGAAAGATTTTGTGTGCTTTGAGGTTTTGTAACATTTCAAAATCCATTCAAAAAACTCGAATCAGATCTAGACGAAAACGTTAAAACTGCTCTGTTTTACTCACTTGTTCTAACGACTTCTCGAATAATTAGCGACGATTGGCCCATTAAAAACAGCAGGCATTGTACGTAGGCTGTTTACAAACAAATTGATGCTCTCGTTCTGACAGGTGGGTGCACCTCGCCTGCGCACTGTACACTCCGGGAGTAGCTTTTGGAGACGTCGAGAAACTGAACAACGTCACCCTTTTTGAGATGCCGTACTCGAGATGGGGGTCAAAAGTGAGTTGATATTCCCGTTTCAATTGGTCGTTCAACTGTTGCTAAGCTTAGCACGCAAAGTATGTAGGTTTTTGATTGGTCTATCTGTTAAATAAGGTGTAACTATTTATTCAAGGCAATTAAGGCAATTGAGGTTACTATCTACTATAACTCTTATTGTGTGATTCTCCACTGTTGATCAATGAACTTAAGATGATACAGTTCATTGTAAAATAATACATGATCTGATTTGATTATATTTTATTCTATCTGTTTTTATCTTTATCTTATATTCATCTTTATTTCACACTAACATTTCATATACTATAATTCATATTATGTGATTTCCCATTGTTCCAATCCAGCTTTTTAGCTGCAATACAAATAAAAGTTATATCTATCTATTTATTTATTTATTTATTAATTATTGTTTAGTTTGTTTTTTGTATTAATTTATTCATTGTCCAATTATAAACTAAATATATATTCATTTAATTAGTAATTATTAGTCAAGTAAAGTTAGTCTAATTTATTGGTTTAATTGACAATGATTAGTCTAATATATTTGTTTAAATAATAATAAATTTATCAACGGATAATGTTAATTATTATCTTAATTTAAGGAATGCTCTTTGTGTGAGGATCCAAGATTCAGTCGCGTCGGAGTCTGCATATCATGTGACGCAGGGATGTGCCGGGTTCACTTCCACGTCACGTGGTGAGTCATCATGAGTTTATTAAATTGATTTAAATTTTATTAATTAAGGTAATAAATTATGTTGTTGTGGAAAAATATATTACAGATATTTCTTTAAATGATTTGTGCAAATCTGAAATTGCCAGTTGGACGAATTTAGTGCTTGCCATTGTTTCTTAATAATTTAATATTAATTTAAATTTTATTGCAAAAAGTTTTAATTTTATTGTATCTTCTTTTTTCAATTTAGTCATCATTATTATTATTAGTAGTTGTAGTAGTAGTTATGTTAATGTCATTTTATGTTAATGTCATTTTATGTTAATGTCATTTTATGTTAATTCCTCAAGTGCCCAACGAGAAGGCTTGCTAGCAGAGGCGTCACAGGATGAGGTTTGCTTGATATTTGTTGTCAGTCACCGTAACACCGCTAAATGTACATATGACTGGATCTAAATATGAATCTAATATGCAAATTATCTTTTAATGATTATAATATGTAAATTATCTTTTAATGATTATAATATGTAAATTATCTTTTAATGATTATAATATGTAAATTATCTTTTAATGATTATAATATGTAAATTATCTTTTAATGATTATAGTATGTAAATTATCTTTCCATGATTTAATATCTAAATTACAGGATTTAAATATGCTAATTATTTTTAATGATTATAATGTATGCAAATTATCTTTTAACTAGTTCAATATGCAAATTATCTCTAACGCCATTATTATTATTATTCTGTCGTTTCAGGAGATAGCCGACCCGTTCTACGCCTACTGCAAGATCCACGCAGACAAGCAACAAGTCAGACAAAACCACAGGAACTGGTTGGCCCTCCAGTCAAACATCAAGAACGCCGATGCAGATAGGGCGCTGCCGGAAGCCGAAAAGGTACGTCTTGCTCTTCTCTTTCTCTCATTCTGTCAATCTTTAGCCTGTCACAAGATTACAGGATTTTAGGCCGTGAAATTTGGCGTACTTTTATGCCATAAATGTTGGCTAATTTTAGGCTAAAAAAAGTCTACAGACTTCTAGGCCACTGTTCTTCTTTTAGATTTTTTTTTATCTTTTTTCTTCAATTATCATTCACCTTATCCTAGTTTGAAATCATTGTGCCAATCATAGCCAATTACAAAAAAAAAATTGTTTATAATTATTATTTTTCTATAACTTTATCTTTTATACTATTTTCTTTGTGCTTATTCTACTGTCGATCAACTTGACTCGCAAAATAAATTGAATCATCGCCACGACAGCCGATGTGTTGTCATCATTATAATAATCATCATCATCCCAACCTTCCATCACTTTGATAGGTTCGATTCCAGAGGAAATTAAACAGCCACCAAATGAAGTACCAGCAGGCAAAGTCTGCGCGACCTCCGTGTTGGGGTTCGTGAACTTTTAACTCAACGTTTATTGGCTAGTTTTTCTAGCTTCATTGGTGTGTGATTGGTTTATCATTTCGAGCACCTGTTTCAGAGACGAGTGGCAGGTATTTTTTTTAATCACATTGAATGATTGAATAGCGCTCTTCTTGAGTGTCAACCAGCTTTGTCGAAATGTCCAGTGGTGCATTACCGGAAAAAATACTTTTTCGACGATGGAAAGGTGAAGGACTTTTTGCGAAAAACATTGAGACAGAGTCACGTCGTGCACCTGTGTGTTGTGTTCGATCGAAATCCCGTGATAGCCCCGGTCGCTAAACTGGTACTCGTGTATCGACCGGAGAAGGGTTGAAGAGCCGACTCGATTACTGGAATCAAACCCACGACCCGGCTGCTGTCAGTTGGGCTAGGTTATTTCCTGGCTAACAAACTCTATGTATGTTAAGTGGGGAGTAAAAAAAAATGGAGATAGATATTTAAGACACAAATTCGTCAAGACACGATGCTATAAATAGTTTCTGTTTGCAGTTCCGAAAGAAAAGCTGCCTAGAATGTTGCTAAGCAACTCCTATGCTCTCAAGCAGCTGTTCAGGAAGGCGGAGCTTCAGGGTGTGACGGAGGTGAGTGCTCTTCTGATCTTTTCCGTTGTTTCAAATCTTCGGATGAATACGTCATTAATTTTTAAAGTTCTTCTAAAATGATTATGATTATGATGTAATATGAATATTAATATAATTTGAATAATAATTTAATATGAATGATATTAATATAATTTGAATAATATTGTAATATGAATAATAATATAATATGAATGATAATTTAATATGAATAATAATATAATTTGAATAATAATTTAATATGAGTAATAGTATAATTTGAATAATAATATAATTTGAATAATAATTAAATATGAATAATAATAATATAACTTGAAGAATAATTTAATATGAATAATAATATAGTTTGAATAATAATTTAATATGAATATAAATATAATTTGAATGATAATATAATTTGAATAATAATATAATTTGAATTATAATAGGAATATTAATATCATTTGAATAATAATTTAATATGTATAATGCCTTTCGAGTTATAAACAAATGTCCGAAACTTTATTTCCAGGACATTTCCGCCAAAGACACGAGGAAGAAGAAATACGTCGCACCCGCCTTCAGCGTCGATTTCGTCAGTTACTATCACGGTCGGTTGTCAAATCTTTTTCCATTAAATGAGATATTCATTTCATCTATAGTAGTATGTCTTGCAATCTACCATGAAATAATAAAGGGATAATAATAATCTTTTTTATTAAATGAAATTTTTCATTACATCTTTAGTAGTATGTCTTGCAATCTACCATGAAATAATAAAGGGATAATAATAATCTTTTTCATTAAATGAAATTTTCATTTCATCTATAGTAGTATGTCTTGCAATCTACCACGAAATAATAGTGTCAATATTTGTTAAGAATAAGCCAAACCCTCAGCCTCATTTTCACAGTCATCTGCAAGTTATAATGATACTCTTCTAGAATATCTTGTTGTGGTGCTTCTTCTTGTTTTATAAGTTCCGTTTTGAGTTTTTTTTTTTTTTTAAGTTCCGTTTTGAGTATTTATTTTTTTTAAGTTCCGTTTTGAGTATTTTTTTTTAAGTTCCGTTTTGAGTATGCTCTCAAACTCGTCCTGAAATCCGGCAGAAGTTTTTATTGAATTAAAATTATTGGCATTTTGAACGGTTTTATAGTCTCGACTCTGTGTATTTTTGTATGATTTTATTAACTTTCACTTGTCCGGATGTCCTGTGGATGTACTAAGATGTACGAGGTGATAACGACGACAAACATTTTCAATGTCATAGTAAATATAAACAACCTTTGTTTTACTATTTGCCGGGATGTTATTCTTAGTAGCTTTGTGGTTCGGGCCGTTAGAATAGAACCACCGTGTATCCTCCTAAGCGTGTCGTAAAAGGCGACTAAAGGAAGGTTCGCAGGAAGGGCATCCAGGTAAAACTTTGCTCCAAATTCCATATGGGTAACAAAACAAAGAATTTCCTGCCGGCTCGGACGTCGCCCGGTCAAACAAGGTCTGCGCTTTCTTTTCTGGGCCTAGACGGAAGTGAAAAGTTAGCTATGGGCTTGAAGAAGAATTTATGAGCTCGGCCTGAAGCGGCAGTCTGCCCTGGATCGTGACTTGTGGAGGGGCCTGATATGGAAAAAACATTCAACCCTAGCATAGCAGAGGAATAGGGACGTTTCAAAAATAAATGATGATGATGAGTATAAAATTTCGCAATCAAGTTTTTTGCGACTGTTAGATCATTTCTTAAAAACGTGTTTTTAATTTTTTTTTAAATTATAATTATTTCTCGTTAATTCTTCCGTAACGTACAGATCGAAACGAACTGGTAGAAAGCATGAAAGTCAAAGCGAAGGAGATGCAAGTGCTGTCTGTGGAGCTGAGGAAACAAGAGAAGCTGCTTGCTGCCAACAGTGAACAGGTGGGGGTTGTTAAATATATCGTTGGATCGCTAGATTTAGAAAATGATTGATTAGTTTCGTCTTTCGATTTACCAACGTGATCAATCAATTGGTTTGAAAATTAATCAGTTAGTTGGCAGGTTTGACAAATGGGCTGACTGACTTGATCAATTGGCTGACGTGATCAATGGGTTGGCTAGTTTGATCAATAAGTTGGCTGGTTTGATCAATGGGCTGGCTGGCTTGATAAATTTCTTGACCAGCTTGATCAATTGGAAGGCTGGCTTTTTAGATAAATTTATTTGACGATGCTTGAAAATCTTCTTTTATAATAAAATTGAATTTTATTCCATTTTTAATTTCCAGTTAAAACAGGAGATGGAAAGTCTGAAAACGTCGAGCATGCACGTCCAGAAGGTCGGGCTGACCCTTTGGGATTTCATGATGAACATTGCCGGAAAGGTAGCCGAATTGCTGATGACTCGAAATATGATTGAAGATGTTACTTGGCAATGTTATCATTTTTATCTCTCTTCTTCTACTTCTTCTGTCTCTCTCTCTGTAGCTATCTCTACATATTTCTTTCTATCTCTCTTTATCTTTTTATATTTGTCTATCTATCTTTACATATATATCTTACTCTATCTCTCCCTTTATCTTTTCATATCAATCTCTCCCTTTATCTTTACATATCTCTCTGTCTCTTTATCTTTACACATTACTCTCTCTCTCTCTCTCTCTTTTAATATTCCTCTGTCTCTTTCTCTTGCTATCTCCCTTTCATAATATTGTGGTAACGGAGAATTGTGAACTTAATGCTGAGAACTGTCATTAAAATAAAAATAATTAAAATTATCACGAACACTGCTGAAGGTGGTGACTGTGATAATATGATATTTACCACGGTGACGATTCCTATGGTAGCTTGCATCCGAGACGAATAAAATTCTTCGATTCAATTTCACTGTTTCTCAAATCCCCCCGCAGAGAATCAGAATTCCAGAAAGCGTCAGCTTCAGAAACTTCGCTCGTTCTCCCGTCAAGAAGGATTCCGTCGATTCCACATCCTCCAAGCACAAGCTCCAGTGAGTAACCATGGAGATTTGATCGATCATGGCTGTTTGGTTGCTTGTTGTGTTTTGTTGTAAATGATCCCAGAGTTGATGATAGCTGGCTGTCGATGATTGATTGATTGATTAACTTTTTGAGCATCGCGTTGATCTGATGATTGCTTATTTCGATGTGTTGTTTTAAATAAATTTACATTTTTAAACGATTTTATATTAATATCGATTTTATATTTTAATTCCTATCTATCTCTTTTTTTTCTGTCAAACAGGTGTGCCACCTGCAATCAGACTCATGATCAGCACCTGCTCGCCAGATGCGACAGGTGTCACAAAAACCACCATCTGGCCTGTCTGGATCCCCCGTTGACGAGGATGCCAAAGAAGACCAAGTCTCAGGGCTGGTTAGTGTCATTAATCATCTTGTGAAGTTCATTCAAAATTTCAATAGTTTCAATGTTTTTTTTTTCATATTTTACTTTATTTTCAACTGTATTAATCCTTGCTATTGCAAATGGCTCCAACTTAATTTGATTGTGCTTTCCGCAGCACCATAAATATTCCGTTAAGGACAATCTGTGGTCTGGGCTGATAGAATAGGACCACCGTGCATCCTCCTCCTATGCATGTCGTAAAAGGCGACTAAAGGGAGGTTGCGACAGGGAGGGCATAAAATTAGCTACGAAAACTTTCAATAAGGCGTTTGAGGCGCCAAATTGGAAGGAATCGTCCAACCCATGAAAGCACGAATTTCTTTTTTTACTACTTTCTTCTTTCTTTCTTGTTTCAACTCTCTTTTATAACTGATAAGTATTAATCGATCCGGTTTTTCCATCTTCTTCCAAACACCGTCCAGGCAATGCTCGTTCTGTTCCAAAGACCCCGACGACAACGAGGAAGAAGACTGTGCCGCGGAGGCGGAAGGCCAATCCAGGAGGCTGAGGGAGAAGTCGCTCATCAAAGAGCCGCTCAAGTACACTGCCCAATTTGCCGACCAGAACAAGATAAGAAGTGTAAGCGACGGTTTAGTAGTTTGGTTTTGCCGAAGTTGTTTTACCACAAAATTTCAATCAGTTGGCAACTTTTTTTTTTGCAGAACAAGATAAAAAATGTAAACAGTGGCTTAGTAGTTAGGTTTTGCCAAAGTTGTTTGGCCATAAAAAGCCAATCGGTTGGCTTCTCTTTTTTTTGGAAAGTGGACACAAACCACTCCCTGAAATGTAAGCAGTAGCTCTAGTAGTAGTTAAGTGTTTTATAGCTCAAATTCCATTTATGGAGATAGCCTGCATTTTGAAGCATTGAATATTTTGCAGTTTGATTGTTATTCAATTTATGATCACTTTCGGTAGTTAGACAGCTCTGAGGACGTCCGGTAGAAGCCATCGTAGACGTTACGATGTTTCGACTGTGTAAATTAATAACGAGCTGGGGTTCCTGGCTTTTCCAATTATTTAGACCGTTAAACGAGAATCGGATTTTTTTTTGCAAAGTGGGCACAAGCCACTAGGGTACTGCACGGGCTGATTTTTCAGGACTGACCCGTCGACAGCTCGGTCTCGCCTGGCTTGTCTAATTTGGGCCCGGCCTCGCCGATTTTTACAGGTCTAAAATCCCTATGTACTTGGCGAAAATACTCAGCCCGGTCCGGCAGAAGACCCTAACATCTCGGTCCCGCCTGTGCAGTGTTCTACAAGCCACCCCTGAATTTAATATTCAAGTGTAACAAATTTCAATTAAAACCGGTTCGGGTGTTTTAACTCGACACTGATAAATGAATTTGTTTATTATCTGTTTATAGAACCTAGCAATAAGTAAGTTGATAAGTCTGAAAGTTATATTTTTGATGAAGAGGAGCTACATCAGATACGTACATTAAATCTTCATAGAGTTTTGAGAAGATTATAATTCAGTTAGACTGGTTCTAGATGATTTTTGAAGTTAGCTGATTGCTCCATCTAGGTGATCTAACTTGCAATTTTATGTTTCAAGTATTTTAGTCGTAATTGGGAGGGATGACAAAATTCTGAGAGAAAGTTGTAGCAAGAAACGGCGGCAGAATGATTTCGCGACCCACAAAAATTAAAAAACACCGTTTTCATTTTCAAATCTCACAGCAAAAAGACAGAAGAGTAAAGCGAAAGACTGCTGCATCGTCTATTTCAAACGGAACGAGCAAGAGCCCAGCGAATCATGTGACCGGTGGTTCGACCAATCGCGATGAAGTGAGTAGTCAAAATTATATTAATCTACTCGGTCTCTGAATTTAATGCGCTTTATGAATCAGTTATTCATATTTTGACACTGTCTATCTTATCACTATTTCGACAGTTTCTATCATGAAGTAGTATTGTATGATCATGAGGTAGTATTGTATGATCATGAGGTAGTATTGTATGACCATGAAGTAGTATTGTATGATCATGAAGTAGTATTGTATGATCATGAGGTAGTATTGTATGACCATGAAGTAGTATTGTATGATCATGAGGTAGTATTGTATGATCATGAAGTAGTATTGTATGATCATGACCTCAAGCTGCTTTTATCTGCTTATAAAATGCTTCTATTATGCTTTTACGGTGCTTTTTTCTTGTTCAGTATTCTTTTGTCATATAAACGTCGAAACAGGTGTCGAGTGTTTGTTTCATTGAGTTTGACTTTCTAGTCCAAGTGTTCATCATCCATCAGTGTGATTTTGGTCACGACGTTAGTAAAACTTACAATCACAAAGTAAGGAGCCACCCATTCCCGACATCTAAAAATACACGGGTTTTTGCACCCCTGCTGAGGGCGATGACCCCGTTCTTCTTCTTCTTCTTCTTCTTTGAAAACATATCTTATGAGATAATAGATAACTACTGTATTTTTTCGCATATAACGGGCATCTATGAAGGTCTGGAAAGAGGTTAAAAAAGATGTGGCTTTATAAATAAATACAATTTGTTTGGTAAAATATGTTGTATATATATTATTGAAAATACATTTTACGTATTTACATTTTCTGATTAATAGAGTAACGCCTTTTTTATGACCTTTCCAGTTACGTTATATGCGTAAACATACGGTAAATAGTTGGCGATGGCAGCTGAACCAACTGAAACTGAGATCAAACCGCTCCCGTTGGATGATTTAACGTTCATATTTGTTTCGCGTGAACATGAAACTCTTTTCTGCCATTTGTTATCGGTTATTTCAAATTAAAACAATATGAGTATTATTTTTTGTTGAAGAAGTTGAAACAACAGCCCGATGTACATCGAAACATTGTTTCGCCGTTGTCTATATCTTCTGAGGAAGATGATGATGATGACGACGATGATGATGATGATGCCGAAGACGACAAAGAAATCAACAGTGCAGCAACGGACAACCACGCTAGCCGAACCGATTGCAGTGCCAAGGCCGCATCTTTAAACAACGACAAAGCTCTGGGAGAGGGTAAGAGATTGGCGAAAAGTTCAAGCAATGAAAGCCAGCAAGAAACCCTAGTCGGGGGTAGTAGCTCCTCAGTGATTGGTGAAGCTAACAGGATTAACTTGCAACAAGCCAATCAAGCGCAGGAAAAAATATTGAGCTCCACCAGTGAGGTTCCAGTAATTTCTACTTCAAGCACTCCTGAGAAAAGTGAAACAAAACATAATAGGAGGAGCATTCAAGATGCCAAAAATACAAAGAAACCTTCACCTCCCGACGTGAGTTTGTCAAGTTTACTGGCTGACGGGTCCCCCAATGTTGCCCTTTTACAAAAGGCCTTGAAGGCGGCCGCGTCCAAAGACACGCAAGCGCAAGTTCCAACGACGTCGCCTTCGTCGGTTTCTCTCCAAAACAACCTCGAAGGTGACGGATCTGCTTCAAAACCTGCTCTTAAAAAGGTCATCCTCAGGAGAAATCTTCCAAACTCGACTCGGTCGGTGGTTCCGCTGGTCGGGGGCGCTGCTTCAGGCATTGACGGCCAAGCCCCGATCAATTCGTCCAGAACCATGGTCCTCCTCAAGACCAGTCCTACAGGAGTTGCAAGCTCAGCAAATGAGAAAAAAGTTCCAATAATCATAAGAAGAAAGCAGGTTCCTGTTCCCGTAGATTCTTCGATCGCAACCAATAATGCTCCCAATAGCATTATCACCGCAAAATCTCCCGAGTCATCGGAAGCGGGTTTGCAGATCCCCGCCACAGTGTTGGAGATGGAGAACAAAGGCGATGGTTCCAGCGGAAAAGAGGTTCTGATCGAGATTTCTGATGATGACAACTGATCTTATTTATTAAAAGGGAATGTCGATGCTTGTAGAACTCAAGTCCTCGCAAAAAATTTTTATTAGTAACATTTATTTTTGTTCTGTTATGTGTTTTATATATATGTGAGTTATTTTTTTTTCTATGTTACATATATTGTTTCAAATAAAAAGTGCACGATATAAATAAAATTAACAACTGTTGATAGCTCTACTTTACGGAAGCAATGAACAGTTTTGTCAATTTAAAATCTTTTTTTCTGTATTGTATTCTAAGACTTTCCTGTACATATGTACGATAATAATTTAATGCGAGATCAAACAGCAAAAACAATTCAAACGTTATATTTCTTTTCTGAGGATTCAAACTTATCAAAAACATTTCCAATAACTTCCATAATTCGGACTTGCGAAAAGCTATCCGGACTTTAAGACCTTTTCGCTCGGTACGTCCAAGATGCCGAGGATCTCCCGGGCGATGATTTTCGACCTGCCCTCGTCTAGGAAAGGGAGATGTCCGGCCCCTTGGAAATTAATACCCTTCTTTCTAACCGGTCCTCGGTTTGAGTCGAAAATGCCTGCTGGAATGAACGAATTCACTTGTTATTTAATATGTTAATCAATAGATCAACTGGATTTCGAGTTAAATATATACTCTGACTATTGCTTCTATGATGAAATACTGGATATGAAAGCATCAGTAGTAATCATAGAGTTCCGACGGTCTGGCGATAAAGTGCTCGACTTTAGCGCTGGAAAACCGTCCATGTCCAGCAAGAGGTGTATTCCAATTGATCAGGTTGAAAGTCTCTTCCTCACATCAACTATGACAAGCTATACTGGTGACATGTGAGTTTATCTATGTAAATGAGGATGCTGAAACCAATGTACCGAGACATGATATCACTTTTCTTTTCAATTTACCTTCAACTTTTTGGCAAAGCTCGTCGTATTGGTCGACGGCGTGTTCCTTGAGACCAATCAACTCCTGGAATTCCTTCTCGTAGGCGGAGTCGACTGAAGGGTCGCTGCTGCCCGACACGTAGAGGAGGGGCTTGTGCGATGTCATGAACGTCAGCGTAATACCTCTGAACTGCCAATTAATTATTCATGCATGCATGTTATTAATTAGATTTATAGATATATATATATTCTCTGGATTGGTAAATTTGTTAATCAATGAAGATTTAATGTCAATACGCGCACTATTTGTAATAATAATGTCAGTTAAAAGTGCCAGTAGCACGGCTTCAGAGGTGCAAGAAAACTACATGTTTGGATCACAGTTGTAACCAGTTTCGATTGCAGTTATATACAGTTTTGATTGCAGTTGTACGCAGTTATGATTGCAGTAGTGCTCAGTTTTTTTGTTGCTGTGTTTTATTAAAGAATGAAAAAGAGCTGTTCTTAAGCTATCGTTTGATTGATAATATACAGCAAAAGTCCTGCAGAGCAGACCCCTCAAGAGCAATGGACACTTTTGCTCGGAATGGAACTTTTTAGTCTGTAACTTGCCTATAGTAACATGTTCCCGAAGAACGGACAGACACGAGAAGCTGACACTTTTGCTCCTCCCCAAGGGTGTCCACTCTCCAGGTCTTTTACTGTATTTGCATATTATGCAAATATATTTTAGGAGTGTAATATCTTTTTCGTCACAAACCCTGTTGTAATGTATTCCGTGGGCGGTCTTTACGAGGTGGAGTGCCTGCTCGTTGGTGTATTCTTTTCCGAGCACTCCATCCATTTTCCTTCTGGCGTTTATCATCTGAAGTCTTGCTAAAAGTCGCAAGATGTATTTGTTGTAGTGGTTAATCATCATGATGCTCAGGATTGTGGGTTTGATCCACCTACAAATAAATGATGCCATTATTATTACATTGGTGATGAAAAATAGGTACGTCTGAAAATGTCGTGGGTGATAATGAAACTTAAAAAGAAGCTGATTATGACATTAACAGAAACGGTGGAGTAGTAGTCTTTCGACCGTGGCTCAAGAAAGCTTAAACGATAAAAACTGCAAAAAAATTCATTGTCACGGTGACCTGTTAACCAATCAAAAGTAATGATCAGGCGCGTAGCCAGGAATTTCTGCCAGGGAGGGTCATTTTTGCAGAAAAAGAAATCATTTAGCAGGGATGTCACCACCCCCAATAATGAATATTTGGCAGAGGCTCCAGAGGTGCATAACATAGGTAAATAATGTTGTGAAAAATGCTGCCGTCTTGACCTAGATACCTTCTTGATCAGCTAAAAAAATGCCAAAATTTTTGACAGGGGGGACATCCACGTCTCCTCACCCTCTGGCTATGCACCTGGTAATGATACCCAATTAGATCGGCTGATTGCGACCGAGTGATAATTCGTTTTGACCTACCTCGGAGGAACGTGGAATGGCAAGGGGGATAATAGGGCGAGCCTCTGAACGGCTTCGCAGCTTATGGCCAAAACGATTGCAGAAAAGCAGGCCATGCTATGTCCAATAACAAGGTCTATTCTATAATAAAAAAAAGTTTAGGTTGTTTAAAGTTATAAGATAATTTAACTTAAATGTTAAAATAAAATTCAGCAATTTAATTTTAGTTGTTTAATAAATTCCTTTTTACAATGCTTTATTTCGCTTATTATATCTTTCTCAAATTTTGCACACAAGTTCCTTTCTTATGGCATAATCTAGGATACAAATGTTGACATTCTAACAGGTTTAAATTCAATTTAATTGAAAGGTATAATTTCTAAAAATCAAAATACTAAGCCTGGAAGTTGCTTAAACTAGCCAACACTGGCAAGAGCACAGCAATAAATTGGTATTTTTCTCATCTCTGGTTAACAGTATTTGAATATCTAAGTAAATTCGGCAGTAACATTGGTTGGTTGACAATTGAACCAATCAAGACTTACTTTTCCACTTTTCTAGTAGCAATAAAATCCAGAATGAATCTACCCCTCTCCCCGATCAGCTGCAAGTCAAAACGTGATTCATCACTGTCTAAAATGCCAGATGTTTCTTTTGACCCTGTCAGATTAGTTGAATAGGCACCGTTTTTAGTAAAAGTTATAATAATCATAATAAAATAACTGATTAACAATTAATTTCTTATAATTACATTGATTAATGGTTTCTTATTATGATATACTCTAAATATATCAATTTAAAACTAAAAAATTTTTTAATTAAAATTATCCTAGTAAAGTTCTTTGCTGCTCCACCTTACCACCCAACACATTCAAATGTCTGCTTACCCACCATGAACGGCATGAGTATTCTGCAATCATTCTGGACTAGAGGTTCAAACAAATTGCTCTGCAACGAAGAAAGTATCTCTTTGTTATCCAAGTGGTGCTCATTTCCAAGATACAAAATCGTCTTCTTGTTTCGAGATTGACTCTTTTTCGGATTAAGATTATATTCTGTGTCTACAAAGCCCACTTTGAATTGGGCCCCGTTTGGACTCTCTGGCCAAACACCCTGGTTAGTTACCATGTAATGATACTGAACTGGCCATTTCAATTCGCTCTCTGCAGACTGAGTTGTGTGGAATGCCCTTGAAAAATATTTTCAAAAAACATAAGACAAAAAACAATAAACTTACAGTTGTATTTTTAAATTTTTTACTTGTCTATTGAGTCTATTTTTTTCGTTTTGTTTATACTTGAGCATGGCAGTCAGATTTTATTAGAGATTTATTAAGTAAGTAGATAGAATAGATTTCAACAGAGATCAACGACGTTTTAATTAAAATAAACAACATTATATTTAAAAATTAAAACAAACCTGACAACTCGCTTGATATTTCTTCCTACTGTGTTATAACGAAGAACGATGAATTTGGTTAGAACTCTCATCATGCTTCTTCGTATCGAATTTATCACTGCGTCAAAAGTGAATTACTACTCTGATAAACATTCATTAATATTAAACAAATCATATTTTAGCTTATATCAGCCAAACGAATTGGTTTAAAAAACACGAAAGTGAAACGAATTAATGAATAAATTAAGATTTGCAAGCATTGCTATTACTTAGTGGTCGTGTTTCTGGAAGAGTTGGACATGGGTCCATTTTTCTTTTTAGCAGCCCAACTCACACAAAGTTAAATTTTGTAGCCCAACCTACAGTTAAAATGTTTTTCAAATTAAATTTATTTTACAACTCTATTTCAACCCAACCCACCTTAATAGGCCGACTTTTTTAGATCGTGCTGTTGGCGACTCGACATGTTTCACAAGCAAAAAATTCCAAGACTTGGCCTGATTTGACTTACGTTTTGGCCTTAAACTGAAGGTCTGGAAGTTCAAGGATCTAGTCTATTTGAAAGACCCGATTACAAATAAGCAACAGATGTGCGTAAAATGTTTCGGTGGATTAATCAAGAAACTTTAAATCTCGCTAATTTCCATTAAAAAGCAAGCTATATTGACAAAAACACATTTACTTTTTGTCCATAGAACGATCCAACCTTCTACAGGCGAAATTAGTTCCGCACATTACGACCCAAAATTCACTCACATGCATTTGAGTACTGCAAAGACCCTAATAACACGGCCAGCCCACGTAGTACTTTAGCACACAACCACCATGCTAAAACTTATGATACCCAGACATTAAACCACCACAAACAAAAAATTCTAAAATCCAAAATTCTGTTTTATTTCTTCATGAAAAGTACAAAAAATCGTTACACACGTGAACGTATGCAAAGATAAGTGAGAGAACGAAGACAACACGATAATACAATCAAGCGTGACCATCGCCGTCCGACCGAGGTTTCTCTTACAGGACTTCTGCCTTTGATGGCTCATCAAAGTCTTCAACGAGGGCTGAAATTAAAAGAACACAACATAAATGTTAGTTAACTAAAATGTTAGTTACTATTCGTTATCATTTAATCGATAGTACGCATCATCACAACTAAAATGTATGTAACTATTCGTTATCATTTAATCGATATCGTTTCGCATAGTTACCTGGGACTTCATCATCTTCTTCGGCGATCTTTTTTTCGGCAGCTGCAGCTCCTTCGGTTTCCTGGGAAGCCATCTTCTTTAAGACTGCCGTCAGACTCTCCGGCTTCAGCTGGCTGAGAATCGAGGGGAGGAGCTCCGTCACAGCTGAATAATTAGCATAAACATTTCAGCTAAAAATATCAACAGCAGAGCACTATGCTTGAAATTCCAAAAATATTAGTAAAATTGCAAAATATAATAGTAAAATTTTGACTTACATTTGATTTCAGAGTGTCCTGTGATGGCAAATGTGTTTGATGCCAGTGAAGCCTGAACTTTGGGATTGTTGAAATGAATGACATCTCCATCATCCTTGATCATGTTAACCTGAACAAATAATATTTAAAAGTCAACTAATTTCAATTATTCATATATATATATGCAGCTGGAAAAATGCCACATTTATTTATTCAAAGAAAACTATTTTAAGACAAACAAGGAATTAATTAATTAGAGTATGCAAAAGCTGCTGATCCATAGCATTACTAGCTAAATTTCTGGAGACAAATGTTCCAGCACTTACAAATCACTATTTTCAATTAATTATTTCCCCAAGCAACTCACCTCTTCGATCCCAGGGATTGTGTTGACTCCGACCTTCTTCAGGGCAGACTGGATTTTCTTGTCGTCAGTCAAATTGGACTTGTGGACTACCTTCTTCTTCCTTCTGGCACTACCCTGTAAATTTTTTTAAAAATTAATTTAAATAAATAATTTTGTCAAGAAATGTCATAGCAAGATCTTTGTCAAAACCGACCTAAAATAGCAAATAATGCTACAAATACAAAGTGAGTTTTCATGAACTGAAATCAATTAAGATACAGTATAACCCTGTTTTGACTTTTGTTTATATTACCGCATCAGACTTCCCGTCACCTCACTTAACCAGACATCACTGATGGGGCAGTAAAGTCTGGTGTGAGATAGGTATTTTAACATACACCTATTTGCTTACCAATAATATTTAAAAGTATGAAGAAATTTGATAGAACATAATGGTTATACAGAGGGATTTCTTTTTGCCATATGAAATTGATTAAGCCAAAAAAAAAGTAAAACCATTATAGCATTTGCTCCACTGTAAAACCTTTGGTGCATTTTTTCTGACAGTCATTAGTTGCTACAGCAAAATTTAAGGACATTGAAATACTTCAACGAAGCACATCAGTCTTTATCATGACTCGCTGAACTTCACTGTGTCTCACCTTACTTCACCAGACATCACTGTAAATTTTTGTGATGTGCAGTTAAGTACTGATGAGGCAGTAAAGTCTGGTGTGGCATGGTGAGGTCTGATTTAGATATGAGGTATTCTAACATACAAACATCTGCTTACCAATACTATTTATCAAAATAGTATGAAAAATTCGTTAAAATATAACCAATGCCTACATAATTTATAACATTTCTTATGGCTATACTATTTTTCGAAAGAGGCTAGGTGAGCGAAAATGAAGTTTCGTTGCTAACAAGCATGATGCCGAATGTCATGTCGTGACAGCATTAATCAAATGACAATAAAGAAAAATTAATCACCTTTCCACCAATGCGGACTTGCTCTTGGAGCTGTTTCAGCTTTTCGGCGTTCATGTTCTGAAACGGAGAAAGAATTTTAAAATTAAGCGAAATCCGACCAACTAAAACTGGGAACTACCTTTAAAATTAAAAAAAACCAAAACAGAAAAGTTAGAAAAGCACGACAACTCAAACTTACTTTAAGAATATAATTAGCAGGAAACTGACCGACTAACAAGCCCTTAAGAATCACGCGGTCAACAACAAAATGGCAGATAAAAAGAAATGAAAGTCATAAATAAATACAAGATAAAAAAAATGTATAAATAAAACACGTTTTTGATTGTTTTTTTTTAATTTATTATATTTTCAATTAAATTAAAACAATTATTTTTTAATAAAGTTTACAAAGTTTATTTATAATAGGCAGCTTCTTTGTTTCATCGGAGCAATTGAGTTTTTATTACCAATTCAATAGTTTTGAACAAGATTTATTTAAAAATTTTACAATAGTTTTTATTTTCCAATGAACTTGAAATCTCGAATTATTCTGGACATCGCCCAAGTGTTTCGCAATATTTGTTGGGGTTTTAAGCGTCACGTTGTCTTATCGCTGTCTGATATAGTCATAGTAATTTATCCGTCAAAGTAAGGACATTCTGCTCCTTGTTATTATTTGCTAATGGCGGGAATATTCACCCCGACGAACCAGAAACGGTTGACGAATGTTGCCGTTGTCAGACTGAAGAAAGGTGGCAAAAGATTTGAGTTGGCCTGCTACCCCAACAAAGTCACCTCTTGGAGAAACAAAGTGTTAGTTATTTCTGCTCAGAGTTTGAAAAAATTTATTTCATTTTAATTTTGACGATTTTAGGCTCAAGCCAAAAACAAGTGTTATTAGTTATTAGCACTCTTTCTGAACTCTTCAGTTGTAACTGTGGACTGTGGTTGTGACCTCCAGTGTAAGTCATTCCAAAACCTGGGGCCAGCAACTACAAACCTTCTATTTAAATTTTAAAATTGATTAGCATGGTTTAAAGAAACAGTGGAAACAAGTATGACGTCCCTACATACGTCTGGGTGTGCCTTTACTTTATAATATAAAGTTTATATGCGTGTGAAAGATACAGTAATTTGAGAGGAGTAAGCAAGATGAAACATTAAGTAATAATTAAAGCAAGAAATGTCATTATTTTATGACAAAAATAACTTCATCCTAAAATGAAAGATTAACATAATTTATATTGGTTATTTTTGTGCGGCTTCTGAATGTTTTAGTATCAAGATACAATCACCTAATTTGGCATATCGATGTCTTAAAATACTGTCGAGAAGTTTCGTTAGCCTCGTTTGGAAAGTCGTTTTCATGGCTAGAAGTTTTAATTTTTAACAACAGCTCATTATTTAACATTTTCATGGTTTTAATGTTTTTAATAACGAAAATGATGATCGAGTCCAACGTTTTCCAGAGAGACAAACCTCAGCGAAGTTCTCCAGTCAACGACGGTCTTCACTAACGTCTCGAAGGGACAGCTTGCGAATGCGTCGGAACTGGAGAGCGCATTCGGTTCCGATACCAATGATGAAATAGTCTTGAAGGTGAATTCATTCGAATAAAATTTGACTGTCCTATTTTTGGTGTTGCTAAGGGTTTTTTGTGACTTTGATTTCTTGCTAAAGTTTTTTTGTGACTTTGATTTCTGGTCTTGTCTACTTATCAAGAGTCTTTTAGAAAATTGACACAAATTACAAAAAGACCAACTTATATTAGCATTTTAAAATGCATGCTTTTACCGCTCTCAAATGTTTCTATCGGTTCTAAAAACGATTTATTTGTTGTACAAAATAATCATCAAAAACTTATAAAGCAATCTACGAGCCTAAACAGGATTGTCGATCATATTTTTTTTTATATATTCATTTCTGAACGTACATTCTGTTATCATCTAAACGTTTTAATCTCGTTCTGAGCGTTTTTAATCTCCTATCGTTCTCCTCCAGATACTCACCAAGGGAGAGCTTCAGGTGTCGGAGAAAGAACGTAGCGCCACCCTGGAATCGACGTTCCGGGACGTGGCGACCCTCGTGTCCGACATGTGCATCAACCCGGATACGAACAGGACCTACCCCGCTACCATAATCGAAAGAACGATGAAGGAAGCCCACTTTTCAGTCAAACCCAACAAAAGTTCCAAGCAGTTGGTGAGTTCAGTGTTGTTTGGCAGGAACTGTCTCATGGGCATAGCCAGGGAGAGGGTTTTGGGGTTCAAAATGCCCCCTAGGCTACATCATTTGAAATGATTGTTGAATATTTTCAATGCGTGTTCTCGAAGTCTCCCAGAAATTAAAACCTGGCTATGCCCTTGAACAGTCTAGGCTATTATGGAATATTTTGATGTCGTTTCGTAGCCAATCACATAAGTCTACAAACTCGGTTAAATGAACTTACCATGTTTTTATGTACACCCGAGTGCGTTTTATACGTGCTACTTCCCCCATTGATTTCGTGGGGAGTTCTGCCATTATTTATTTTGAATTTTGGCGTGTAAATGAGTTCAATTATGGCTAGCATCATCACTACGTTGTTGAAATTGTTTTATTAATTTTTTTGCTCGACAGGCACTGGAAGCCATTAAACTGCTGAAGACCTCTGGTGTGATCAAGATCCAGAGAGCCCAGATGAGGCTGAAGGTCACTGCTCCGGGTTGGTTCTTAGAGGCGGTTTACGCATTAATATTTTATTCGTGGAACTTTTTCGTGTGTGTGCGTGTGCGTAACTTTGGAGGTTATTCATCCTTTAAAGTAGGGATGTTCATTTCTCAACTCCCGATCAGTGCTAAAAATGCCAAGCTCTTCATGGTTCTGCTGTGCAGGGTCATGTGACTGCTTTTAATTTTTATTGTTGCTGTTGCTTGCTTAGAGAGAAAATGCAGACTTTTGTGGTGTATTTTGATCTTTATAAATTTTCATGAATGAAATGATGAAAAACAATGTTTTGAAAAAATAGTATGAAAAATAGTTATAATGCAGTATTATTTTTTTATAGTTTTAATGTATTTAATTTGTTTTAAATCCTTTTATAAATGAATGAATATTTTTATTTGATTTAATAATTATATGTTTTAATAAATTAATAATATAGTATTTAATTTAATAGTTACCATGTATTTACTTAAAATATTGTTATTATTAAATTAATCAGCTAAAGACAGCAAAAAGGTGAAAGAGAAGATTAAGAAGCTAGCATCGAAAATAGAGCAAGAGAGTATTACCGAAGAACTCCAGATGGTAAGCCGTAACTTTTTTACGAATGTAATATTACATCCCCTCAGCTGTAAACCTCTGAAATGCTGACATACGTCATTACCGTTCTTACGGCCGGTTTTACGTCTCGCGGAACGTGGCTTACTTGTCCCGTTTGATACAAATGTCGTTTTAATTGATACACGCAGGTTTTCCCGATTGTTTAATGACTCGCGGTAACTTTTTACGAATCCAATATTACGTGCCGCCGTTAGCTGTGACATCTGAAATGCTTGCTTGTTATTTATAGTTTTTTCCCATTTGATACGAATGTCGTTTTAATTTAATACATGCAGATTTTCCCATTTGATGCTAATGTCGTTTTAATTCAATACATGCAGATCTTCCTGGTCGATCCCGGGTTTTTCCGCGAGGTGGATGAGATCGTAAAGGACGGGTGCAAGGGGAAGGGTTCAATCGAGGTCATCAATCTGAAGGACATTAAGGATGACGAAGAGAGGATTGAATGAGTGACGACATTGAGTGAAGGAGGAGTGAATGAAGACGTTGAGTGAAAGAGGAACGAAGGAGTGAATGAAGAGTGACGAGTATCTATATATCTGCTTTCAATTGTTTAGAAACGATTCTTGCTTTTGTGTTAAATTGTTTTCAATTTTCCGTTTCGTTTTTTCACTGTTTCAGTATTCGCTTTGTTGTTTTTTTTTTTGAGAATCAATAAATAAAATAAGGCTTTTGAGATTGGGACGATCATGACTTGTACTTCTTATGCTTGTTTTACGTAGCACGTACGCAAAGGTAGATGTGCTACAATGCTGACGTCGTCGGCTCAGATCTTAAACTTTTTTTTGGCAGAAACTATTGTAGCTAATTGGAAAATGTAAGTTTGTTAAAACCAGAAAATACAAATAATACATATAAAAATATCGGTTTGTATACTAATCAGAGATGGTTTAGAATGGTTGCTTGATTTAAAACACCGTTTTTTAATTTTTGGTTTTTGCCAACCCTGATGTCAGTGAGCCATGCGAAAGAACAACGTCACTGAGCTCTGTAGGAGGCGCTCTGGAAATCTTAAAATTGATTGATTGATTGATTGATACAATTGGTAGGTTAGGTATGCATTGTATTCCATAATAGTCCAACAAATAAAAAAGTTATGAAGCAAAATATAGATCAGGGTATGAACAATCGTCTCCATACATTTACATAGGGACGGCGACGGTTTTTCGCCTATAACTTTTTTATTTTTTGCAATATTAAATTTATTTTAACACCATTATATTTCTTTTTTAAATACCTTTCCAACGATCTATAGCACAACCCCAATGCACGAACTTTTTTTTGCACTATAGTTCGGGGATCCAGCTGCGCAGCCAACTTCTCCCTCGTTTGTATTCCAGGGCTGCTCTCGTCACGATAATTTTAAAGAGCCTGTTTATGTACGGATTGCTGCTCGTCCGTTCAATTCTCATGACCATTTTAAAACTTATAGCTGGCTTTACGGTTTCTTTATATTGTCTTTGAAGGTTAATTGTAAGTAGGCTTTATTTCCTTCTGATAATCTTCGCGCAATTGTCCTCCCATTTCATATAAAAAAAAACTTTTGGTTTCTGGAACCCACGTGTTTGACTGAGCATGTGTCTAAATTGAACATCATTTATCAATTAAAGTCCCATTGAGTAGGTAATTCGCTAAACTGAAGAATATGAACACTGCCAAGAAATAACGGCTGCTATTTTGATTTCATCAGCTGCAATTCAGTTCATCATTTAAACTATTTAGACAGAAATAAATATTAAGAATAATGTTGTAGTAAGTAAACTTAATTAATTGTTAAAAAATTATTTGATAACTATTAAAATAATATATATTACAGCTGATTATATTCGCCATGGAGTTGGTGTTTTTGTCGCAAACGAGATCATAGGTTGTCGATGTCTGTGTTGTGTTCATCATCGTATTGCGCGACCGTGTTGTTGCGCCATTGAAAACACGTCTCCAGCGTGATTATTTCACGCCGGAAAATGGAAGAAAAAGAGACGATTAAAGAAAAATCTTCTTTCGGCTTCCCGGGAGGGCACAATTTATTAGACGACAACAACAAGTGCTGTCCAGTATCTTCGACGGCCAGCCGTCGTGATGATGGTGGTGGTGGAGGCGGGGGGCTGACCGACTTTAAAAAATCGTCAGGTGGTCAATGTTCCACTCTACCCAGGTATTCTCGTAAAAATGGCGACTCCACTGCCGCTGCTGCCGACAAGAACGGTCAGCTTCCTCGCCATCACGATGTTCACGTATCCGGTCGCAAAGTGGATTCTCTGCCGACCAATATCACCATGTTTACACTTGAGCACGACCGCAAATCTTCTAAACGGAAAGGAGTCCTGAAATCAGTCGGCTCTTTTATCCAAAAAATCGCCCGCCATCTTTCGTCTAGCGCTGCCGCGACAGGCGGCGGTCTCAGGATACGCAGCAGCGGCGGCGGCCTCAACCGCAGCTCGGCTTCGACGACTAGCAGTAGCAACAACTCCGGCTGCAACAACAATCACAGCAATAACAATCTCGACTGTCTGATGCTCGGCCATCATCGTTCCGGAAGCAGTTCGGCGGCCGGCAGCAGCAACGCCATCGGTCCGTCGTCGGCTTCCAACTCCGGTCACTCCCAGCAGCAGCAGCAGGCGACGGCCGCCGCGGCCGAACCGTCCTGCCGCTACATAATCCTCGACGAGGTACCCGGTACGGTGGGGATACACAACCACGGGAACACCTGCTTCATGAACGCCATCGTCCAGTGTCTGAGCAACACCGAGCCGCTACTCGGTTATTTCCTCAGCGACCAGTACAAAGAGGACATCAAACGGGCCAACAAGCACAATGCAAAACGGTTTGGAACGAAGGGGGAGTTGACGGAGCACCTGGCGACACTCTTGAAAAGCCTTTGGCTGAAAACGTAAGTCGTTTTTGAACACATATTATTATTATTATCAATTGAATAAGGCGTAAGGCACATTGCCTTCTTGCCTCTCAGTCACAATCAACCGCTGCACATATAAGCCTACGATCCTTTATAAAGGATCTAAGTTTCATATATAAGTTTATATGTTTCATATATATATATATATATATATATATATATATATATATATATATATATATATATATATATATATATATATATATATATATATATATATATATATATATATATATAGGCATACATGGGTTAAATGTTTGAATTGTATTATATTGTGATTTCTTGTCGTTCAAAAATTCAATTTGATCGGTTTTTTTTTTTTTATTGTGAGATCGTAAGGATTTTCTTTAAATCGTTTGGTTATGACTGCAGTTATGTTTTTTATCTAAGGCTGTTTCATAAAGAATTTATCGGCAAACATGATTTTCAGTGATTGTATGTATGTTAGAATTCTGCTTCTAGGCGGCGCTGCAATCGCAGAAGAATGGCACTTATATATGTTGATAATTAAAAAAAAATCTATCATTTTTGGCCAGTTAACACAATTCATATATGTAGATTTTTTACTTCACAATTTGATTCTCCAATAAATTTCAGATAGTTATATGTTCCTGAAATATTTAAAATTTTTGCCTAATTTGTTTTTTTAGTTTATTACACGAACAAACTTCGCAAACCGTTTTGAATAAAAACTTTTTTGGTTTTCTGTTTTGTTTTAAATCGTTGTCATTCTCTTTTTTTTACATCCCTCCCTCCTCCAGGTACACCCCGGAGGTGTCGACGGAGTTCAAGGCCACGGTGTCGAAGTACGGGAGTCAGTACAGGGGGTCATTCCAGCACGACGTTCAAGAGTTTCTCATGTGGCTGCTCGACAAAGTCCACGAAGATCTGAACATTGCCACTAAGAAGAAATACAGGGCTAATAAGGTTGCTCTCTTTCTCTCTCTCTCTCTCTCTTTCTCTTTCTTTCTTTCTCTCTCTTTCTCTCTTCTCTCTCTCATTTTTAATAGCCTACATTAAAATGAGGTTAATACTTAATAAAAAAAGATATTTTTTTATAAAAATTACAGCTCTTAATGAATGTTGGTAGGTATAAGAATGATGATGATGCTGAAACTGCTAAATGGTTTTATGATTTAAGTTTTTTGTCCCAGTTATGCATAGTAATGAGGATCGATATCAGGAATGCCCGCCTGACGTAAAAACGTAAAAAACGGCTTTTTGGAACTAGTTTTCCACTGCTGCTGTTGTCACTAGTTCCATCCAGTCTGTCATTAATATTTTAGCAGTGTTTTCTCAGTGTTGATGATGGATGTGTGCATCACATTGATGATGGATGTGTGCATCACATTGATGGATGTGTGCATCACATTGATGATGGATGTGTGCATCACATTGATGGATGTGTACATCACATTGATGATGGATGTGTGCATCATATTGATGCATGTGTGCATCTCAGTATTGATGGATGTGTACATCACATTGATGGATGTGTACATCACATTGATGGATGTGTGCATCACATTGATGGATGTGTGCGTTACACATGATTTAGTATATAAATTTATGCATTATTAAATGCGTGCAGTTTATTGATGGATTGATGTGAGATTGATAGATGGAAAAACTTGTTAACTCCCAGAAGGCATGGACGTAATTGTTACGATTTTTTTTCTTCGTTACAATCTCATCGACTTTTATATGTTTTTTTTTAGTATTGTCAACACTAAGCCCAGCTCATCATTATCATCACTATCATCATCATCATAACCATCATCTTTATCATCATCATAACCCGTCATTATTATCATCACTATTATCATCATGACCACCAGTTGCAGCCGGTCGTTAATAATTTTCAATGCAACTATCATCATCATCATCGCCACAATTTATAGCAATCATCGTTATTGCCATTTGTCGTCATCTGTCACCAGTAGTCATCATCATCATCATAATTCTTATCACCATTATCATCATCATAATTCTTATCATCATCATTCTTATCATCGTCATCATCATCACCATTCTTATCATCATCATCATAATTCTTATCATCATCATCATACCCGGTTGTGACCCTCATAATTTCCGCCATAATTGATTTACAACCACCCGTTGGTACTTCCACCGTCGCCATCGTAATTCGTTACGCAATTTTTTTATGAACGTTTTTTCAAGAAATTGTTTCAATCGAGAAATCCCCTTTCATCTTGACGGAAGTAAATATAACTGCTTGTATCGTCGTTTACGCTAAACGAAATAGTTTAGTTATTTCTATAAATTGAGTCTGATTCATCTTTACCCGCTCCCTCCTCCCCCCCACAGAGCTGCTGCCCGACAATCTTGGCATCTTGGCACCGATGAGATTTTTTGTCGAGAGAGTGTACAGTGTAGTGTACAGCACCCTAATGTTGGGTTGTGTACAAGCATGGTGTAGATACGAGGGATGATATATCGGTGTCATTTCTTGTTTGATGTTTTTTTATAATTTGCATATATGATACCATTCAATTTGAATATGATACCATTTAATTTGCATATGATACTGTAAAATTCATGTATGAATTATAATCCACTCAAGATACCATACGATACTTTGAATATGATACCATATGTAATACACTGTATCATATAATTTAAATACCGTAACTAGGTATATTAATTATCTATTTCTGCTACGATACTACAGAGCAGCTACGGTAGGTCGGACGACGAGGTAGCAGCCGAGGCCATGGCGAACCACGCCCGCTGCAACAACAGCTTCATCCACGACCTCTTCCAGGCCCTCTACAGGTCGTCCCTCACCTGCCCTCGTTGCCAGCACCAGAGTAACACCTTCGATCCCTTCCTCTCGGTCAGCCTCCCGATACCCGGGACGTCCTCGGTCCAACCCGTTCTCGTAACGTCTTGTTGCGGCTCGCGGGGGCACGACGGGCAGAGCGTCTGGCGTAGGGTCGGGATAATCCTCGAGAAGGGACATCTCGTGGGAGACTTGAAGGCAGAGCTCATCAAAGAAGGAATGGTTTTACAGGGACTTGATCCCTCTGAGGTTTGTTGTCTTCACGGTTGTTTTGATGTCCTCGTATGTGTGTTACTTACTGCCATTAATGTTGGGGTGGGGGGGGGGCAAATAAAAAGTGTTGATAGTAGAGTTGATTGATTGATGGTTCTTGATTGTTGTTAATTGTACTTTGTTTCAATTATATATTTTTTTTTAGATATATTATTTATAATACGTATATATTGTGTTTTTATTGCATGTATCTTTTGGAGTTTTACTTTTATTTCACTACAAGATGAGGTGCTGACATTGGCCCGGTTGTGCTTGGGTTTCTGTAGCCATAAAATGCTGACCTTTTGGCAGATAATTTTTTTTTTTGGAAATGGGACTCAAACATCTGCTTAACATGCTGGTTAAGTGCACAAAATTTCATTAAAATAAGTTCAAGGTTTTTAAATTCGATACCGTTAGATACGTACATGATGTATATCATTTTTATACGTTAGATAATCATCATCATCTTACCAGCATTAGAGGTATGATAGTACAATTTTTTAATTTTTTTTATCTTTCCTCTAGTTACTAATAATAGAAGTCACCAGAAAGTCGGAATTCCGCATCCTGGACGACTCCAGGCTTCTCAACGACCCACCCACCGACGACCTAACTCTCTACGCCATCGCCATCTCCGGCAAGTCCCGCCTCCAGGCCACGCACGAGCCCGGCGACCTCCTTTCCGCTTCCGCCGCCAACGGGGAGGGGATCGCTCACTCGGATTCTTCTCCGATCGCTCAAAATGCGACATCGAAGGAGGTGGAGCCGAGATACGTCGGCCGTCCGTCGTTAAACGAATGCATTCCAGAGGAGAGGTGTTCGGACGGTCGGACGATTTGCGGACGCGCCGAAGCCATCGAGGCCGAACTGAATAACGGCGACAAACTGACGAATGGAGCTGTTCCGAGCGTCGCCGAAGGGACGTCCGATCGGGAAAAAAGCGGAGAACCCATCCCTGGCGAAGAAGAGCTCCTTGTTCTCGTATTGAATTCTGTCATCGGTCGAGATGACGAAAGAAGGTGATGATGATGATGATGGTGGTGGTGGTGTTGATGTTGATAATGATGGTGGGGGTGCTGATGATGATGGTGGTGTTGATAATGATAGTGGTAGGGGTGCTGATGATGATAGTGGTGGTGTTGATAATGATAGTGGTGGTAGGGGTGCTGATAATGATAGTGGTGGTGGGGATGCTGATGATGGTGGTGGTGTTGATAATGATAGTGGTGGTAGGGGTGCTGATGATGATGGTGGTGGGGGTGCTTTTCCTTTCTATATTTTCCTTTTTATCTCTTATCTTGCTAAAGGTCACTAATATTATGTAGATTGAAGTCATTTACCATTATAAATGCTCCACCAGTTAGTAAGTAGCCCATATTAATTTATCATCTCTGCTACTTTTACTATTACTATGATTTGTCTTTTTATAACTGACATTGGCTGTGTCACATGATTGCATGCATGCATTCACTGTGCTTTAGGATAGCACGCATGCATTCACTGTATTCATCAGTCGTTGGTTGTTATTATCAATTTAAAAAAAAATTAATTAGATAAATATAAAATAATTTTTTGGTACATTTTCATTAAATCAAACTGTTTTAGATTTGTTCATCCATCCATTATGTGCAGTCTTCTCTCAATCCACCTACCATTTCTCCAGTTTCACTTTCACTTTTTTGACCCCACCCCACTTCCTAGAAAATCCCAATTCTATTTATCGGCACCACGAGGATAGCAACGGGGCCAGCGATGGAAAGATAGACACGAGTAGAAGAAAGAGTAAATATTTACACGTGCAGCAGATTTAAAAGGCAGACGCATTGAAAAAGGACACCTAGCTAGCTAGCTCTGTCACCTCTATTCCAATCCTCTCTCGTATCAACCTTTTAATTCAATCTCATTATCAGTTCTCAGTTGCTTTCTGCCTGTCTGCTGCGAATAGCTGGTTTACGTTAGACCGGTACTGTCTTGCATCGGCCCGGCCCGTATATCGGACGTTTTTTACGAATCTTGAAAGTCGGCGTTCGGCGAAAATTGACTTCATTTTTTTCTTTGTATTTGTTTCCTTGTCTGTTTTTTGAGTCTTTTTTTGTTGTTGTTGTTGTTGTGTGGATGTTTAGTTTTTTTCGTTTGTTTGTTTATGTATTTTCTGCGCGAGAAGTCATTCAACTCGCGAATAAAATAAAATTAAGCCTGGTTTCAATCTCTTAACAGTTTTTTTTTATTTTTTTTATTTTTATTTTGTTTATTTTTTATTTTTTTACTTTCCTCGCAGGTTGTCAGTCCCTTATCTCTTCTCCCTGCCCGAAAAGACGACGGTCGGCCATTTTGACTTCTCCGTCAAGAACCACTTCCAGTTAGACGCTGTCAGTTGGGTTTGATTTGATTGGTTGACATTTTTTGTAGTTTTTTTTTTCTTGTTTGATTAATTAGATGAAAAAACCCAGTTGAATTAGATTTACGTGTAATGTGTAGTATTAAAAGTTGAATTAGATTTACGCGTAATATGTAGTATTGAAAGTTAAATTAGATTTACGCGTAATATGTAGTATTAAACTACCCGTACGATTATTCTGCCGGCTGATTGAACGCATTTGAAAAACGGGAGAATGAAAATGAAGCCGGAAAAGAAGAGAGAAAAAATTTGACTTTTCTTTTTCTTAAAATCCCATCTGCATGCTATCTAAGAATACTTATACAATGATTTCTCGAGCAAATAGTAACAGTATAATGATGCTTATTTATTATTATTATTTATTATTATTATTATTATTTATTATTATTATTTATTATTATTATTATTATTATTTATTTATTATTATTTTTTTTTATTAATTTAGATATTTATTTATAAATTTAGATATTTATTTATTATCATATTTATCTTTTATTCTAATTTCGATTAGTATTATATTTAGATGCTGTCTAACCAACGAAGTTAACTCCACAGCTGTAAACTTGTCCATTTGATGCAGTTGCTCTTAGTAAATTATACATTTAAATTAAGAGGTAGTGAGTTGGAAATGATCATGAAATCACTGATACCCCCATCCATGTTATGATTTCTGTTATTTCCCCCTTGGAAATTATACCATTCGAATTGGATGGGAAATTATTTTCGAGGTGAACAATAACAAATTCCAGCTTGTTGTAGATGAATAATGTTTTGTTTATTAACGAATTGTATATATTAATGCATAATAATTTATATATTAATCAGTGAAAAACATTATTATTGTTAGTCATCATGTTATATGTTTTATTTTTATTTGTAAATACCATTCAGACCTGCAAGTATTATGCAATAGTTGAAGAAAGAAATTCAAGATCTCAGTCGTCTCGAGTGGAGTTGAATGCGGAATCGGACGAAGACAAGCCTCTCGTGACTGCCGAGGAAGTCAAGAGGTGAGATCGCGACCGACGTTTGTGCGTGCATGTTTGCTTGCGTGCGTGTGTGTGCTTTTGGGTCTTTCGTCCTGCTCGTTGTCACTTTTGTTCCTCTTCCTGGTATTGTCGTGTATTTCGTCTGTGTTTTCAGATGTCTGTCTGTCTGTTTGTCTGTCTGTCTATACTTCTTACCTTGGTAATATTTTTCTTTCTGCATTTATCTCGTTCCATCTTTGTCTCTCTCTCTCTCTCTCTCTTCTTTCTCTTCATGGCAGGTCATAAGGAACGATGATTGTCTCAGATATCTAATATTTTATTCTCGGTATTTTCTTTTGATCGACTTTCCCAGATTACAAAAATGTTTTTTATCGAGTGCATAACTTATTATTTTCACTTCGAATCAATTAATTAAAGAATATATTTTGAACTTGAATCGATATGTTTTATTATAATTAATGAATTAATAATTTGCGAAAAGGATGGATTCGTTGGCATTTAACTCGTGCTGTGAACATGTGGATATTTCATATTTCATCGTCCATCATCATCATCGTCATTAAATCGCCATCATCGTCATTATCATCACCACCTCGCAGGTCGCTATTCCACCCGACTCCGGCTAGCAACAACGGCGGCTGCAAAACGGTTCCTCCGATAATGAGGCTGCTCGTGGAATGGGACGACAGCTCCGTTTACAATTGGTTGGTTTGTTCTTTCCTGTCAATTTTTTTATATTATTAGTATTATTATTCCATCTCTTTCTTTCTTTCTTTCTCCATTACGTTCTCTTTTTCGTCATTTGCTTGTTTTTTTGCTTGGGTATGTTCTTTCGCTCACTCTTATTATGTTACTTGCTTGTTTATTTATTTATTCATTTATTTATTTATTCATTATTTATTCATTTATTTATTGTTTATTTATTTATTTCTCTTTTTATTATTATTTTTTAAACCACTCTGCTGACTGACGATGGTCGAAATAAGGATTTCAATCGAATCTCGACCGTCAGACTCCTCTATATTCTATCCGACATGCCTACACCGTAGACGGCTATCGGAATGTCTTTCAGCCAGTCATTCCAGCTCCTTCGATTATCTCCTCTCTTCTTCTTTTTCATTCCAGTTCTTTCAATCATTACCTTTCTTCTTTGTTGTTCACTCCAGCTTCAACTTCCTGGAAGACGCGGACGATGACTCGAGCGTGGAGAAGATCCAGCAGCACCAACGCCAGTCGGACACCGGAACCCTCGACGAGTGCTTCCAGGTCTACACTCAGGAAGAAATGGTGAGTGGGCGTGTCGTCGTTGGCCGTGACAGTGGGTGGGCGTGGTCAGATACGAAGTTGATGGGTGCGGTCAGATACAAAGTTGGTGGGTGTGGTCATATACGAAGTTGGTGGGCGTGGTCAGATACAAAGTTGGTGGGTGTGGTTAGATACAAAGTTGGTGGGTGTGGTCAGATACAAAGTTGATGGGTGTGGTCATTGTCAGATACAGAATTAGTGTGCGTGGTCAGCGGCGGGAGGTCAGAGCTGGTGGGTCAAATTCGGTCAAGTAAAGACGTGTTGTGAAGAGACGACCGTTGTTTATTATCGATGTTGCAATTTCTTTTCCCTCTTTTCATGGAAAGCTCGGAGAAGACAATGCCTGGCACTGCCCGAACTGTCAGAACTTCCAACAGGGTACAACTAAAAGCCTAACACTTTGGTCACTACCTGAGATCCTCGTCATACACCTGAAGAGGTTCAGACAGGTGAGTGTTGGGGGTGAAATTGAAAAGGAAAAGATTTGGTTTGTAATCTTATGCATGTAAATAACCAGAGGGTTGTAAATAATTGTTACTCTTCGAATACAAAATGTCTATTTATCCTAACATTCTGGAGTCTTAATATTAAGGTTGAACTTATTATTCCTATTTCGAATTTCACATGCTGGTGAGCAGGTAAAACTATTAACCCATTTGGTTCAAGTCATTTCTGATTCACCACCACAGTGGCAAGACGATCTCACGCTTTTTACAATCTCTTTCGACTTAGGACTTTGATTGTTTCATATTTTAAATTTTATTATCGTTGTTTCTTTTGATATGATAATTTTCTTTTTCTTGTTAGCTGTGAATTATTTTTATTTATTTATTTATTTTAATATTATTATATGATAAAGTCTATTTAGTGAATGAATGCTGCAATGAGATTTCTTCAACTCATCTTCTTCTAACGCCTACAGGACAGCGAACAGCGCAGCAAGCTCAACGCTCTCATCCTCTTTCCGATCACCGGCCTCGACCTTCGCCTCCACATGCCGCGGAGGCAGGGGGTCAACGGAGGAGACGCGGGCAGCTGGAACGCCACCATGCAGCAGAAGAGTTCGAAGCAGCAGAGCACCTGGCTGTCGTGGCGTCTGGGCTGCAAGACGTCCGCGGACGACGACGAGGAGGCCCTGTACGACCTGTACGCCGTCTGCAACCACTACGGGGACATGCAGGGAGGCCATTACACGGGTCGGTTTGTTAGTTTGTCCGTCTGTGTGTATATATGTTGGGTCCATAAAAGGTGCAGTGGCATCTTGGGTAGTTTGAAAGATCTTGTTGGCTTCCGTTGTAAGAGTTGTGTGGCTGGTGGTTCTGTTCAGGAAGAGTTGTTGGGCGAGGTTGAGGTTGAGCCAGGTGTAAAGGTGGAGTGTGTGACCAAGTTCTGTTACCTAGGTGACACATTAGGTTCAGGAGGAGGTGTAGATGAGGCGGTGAGAGCTAGAGTGCGTTCTGCCTGGGCTAAATTCAAAGAGTTATCTCCTATCTTGACCACCCGTGGTGCATCCTTTCATGTGAAAGGAAAGGTGTATAGGGCATGTGTTCAAAGTGTCCTTGTTTATGGCACTGAAACATGGTCTATGAAGGTGGAGAATCTAAGAAGTTTAGAAAGGGCAGAGCGTATGATGGTTAGATGGATGTGTGGTGTTTCGTTGAATGATCGTGCACGTAGTGTGGATTTGTATAGTCTTCTGAATGTTCCTTGTGTGGCTGATGTGGTGAGACGTGGAAGACTAAGGTGGTTTGGACATTTGGAGCGCAAAAGTGCAGATGATTGGGTTTCGGCAATTAGAGATGTGGATGTTGTAGGAGTGAAAAGTAAAGGTAGAAGTAGGAAGACTTGGTGGGAATGTGTGAAGAAAGACATGGATGAGCTCGGCCTGAAGCGGCAGTCTGCCCTGGATCGTGACTTGTGGAGGGGCCTGATATGGAAAAACGTCCAACCCTAGCATAGCGTGGAATAGGGACGTTTCAAAAATAAATGATGATGATGATGATGATGATGATGATGTGTGTGTTTATGTGTGCTGGTGATATTTGAACTTTGCAGCTGTTTTTTGTTTCATTTTGAAATATGCAATTATTCGTTAATTGTTTCTGATAATAATTATTAGAGTAATTATTTCTACTTATTTTTTGTTGGTTGTAAATTTTATTATCGTTGGTTCTTTTGATATGATAATTTTCTTTTTCTTGTTAGCTGTGAATTATTAATATTTAGTATTATTTATTTATTTTTAATTTTATGATGTGATGAAGTATTTTATTATATTTTATTTATTTTTTTTTTTTTTTTTTTTTTTTGAACATTTATTGAGCACGAAAGAAAACAACAGTGAAGTTATAAATAAGGAAAAAAAATCAAGTGCTCAAAAGGTTCATCCAAAGGGAATTACTTCCCGCTAACTGGACGACCTATAAACGAAAATTTAGATACGAACCGAGACAGAGAAATAAAAGTTAACATAAGTGTATAGGAGTAAACATAAGTATATATAAGTTAACATATCTGTATCGAAGTTAACATAAGTATATAGATATTGAAATTATGAATCTAGCTGTAATATGTAAGATTTCAACGATTTTTTAAATAGCGAAATGCTTTTCAATGAGGATATTGTTATTGGAATACTTGAATACAACCGCGGACCATAACACTTTATGGAGAATGTTTTGAGAGTTGTTCGAGCAAAATCGGACCGAAAGCAATGCAAAGAACGCACATCATGAGAATGTACATGAGACGATTTTGTGAAAAGGTTATCAAATGACGACGGTAACATATGGTTGTCATATTTGTACATGAAAATACTAACAAGAAAAAAATTAATTTGATATACATTCAGTAGGTTGTTCTCGATCATTTTCATTTTACAAGATGATGTAAAGGGCAAGTTAAATAATATTCGGATGATTCTTTTCTGTAAGATGTGGAGAGACTTTAGACGTGTAGGATAATTTGAAGCCCAAACAATATTACAATAGGACAAGTAAGGGTAAACGAGAGCGTAATACAACATCATAGAAATATTTTTATCCACAAATCGACTCACGCGAGATAGAATTCCACAATTTTTTGCAACTTTAGAGGTGACGTAACTAATATGGTCAATCAGTGAGAGGTGCTCATCAAGCAACATTCCAAGAAATTTACACGAGGAAACTCGCGCAATAGGTTTATCGTCAATAAGAAGTTGATAATCAGAACAAATTAATTTATTTCTATGGTGGAATAGAATATAGTTGGTTTTACTTATATTTAAAGAAAGTTTATTCGCACAAAACCATTTATAAACGGAAAGTAGTTCATGATTAGTAACATCATATAAATCTTTTAGGTTTTCACCAGAAGCAAAAAGGTTGGTATCATCGGCGAACAAGACAAATTCGAGACGATGCGAAACAGTGCACAAATCATTAATGTAGACAAGAAATAAGAGAGGGCCTAGCACCGACCCCTGAGGCACGCCACAAGTTACCCGCCGCGTTGATGAAGTAACTTCGTTGTAGTGTACCTGTTGAGTTCTACCGCTCAAATAATCTTCAAACCACATTAATGGAATCCCTCGGACCCCATAGTGTTCAAGTTTTTTTAGCAAGACTTTGTGATTCACTGTATCAAAAGCCTTGGCCAGATCCAGAAACACGCCGATGATGTAGTCTCCTCGATCCATAGCCTCCGCAACCCTCGAGTGCAACAGAACGAGCGGCATGTAGGTAGAGTGATTTTTTCTAAAGCCGAACTGACTCCTGGTAATGATGGAAAATCTGGCAAGAAATCCATAGAGCCTGGAGTGCATAGCTTTTTCAAAAAACTTTGAGAAGAAACATAAAATAGATATTGGCCGATAATTGGAAATGGTATCTTTTTTGCCAGATTTGTGAAGGGGAATTACTTTTGCCGACTTTAACTGATCAGGAAACACCCCTGAAGAAAAAGAGCAGTTTATTATGCAGGAAAGAATATGGGCTATCCGTGGAACAGAGCATCTTGCAATACACGGGTCAATTCCGTCGATTCCACTGCTGTGTGAGATTTTTAATCGTGTCGATATTTCAATGATCTCGTCCGGTGTTGTAGGTACAGCATCGAAAGAATGGACCACGGGATTACCAAGATATTCATCAAATGTTTCATTAGGAATTAATATATTTTTTGCGAGATCTGTGCCAATGCTGGAGAAATGATTATTAAACGAGTCAACAATTTCTGTAGGAGAGGTCAAATAACTCCCGTCACCCGCATCAAAAGTCCTGCACTGCTCCACAGAAGATCGCTTGCCCATTAGGCTCCCAATGATTTTCCATGTTTCTTTAGCATTGTTTTGACATAAATTGAATTTTTTTGAATAGAATTCTTTGATTGTCGCAATTTTCATTGATTTGAAGCGATTACGGTACACAGTGAATTTTTCTTTATTGGCCACTGTCGGGCTCTTGAGGTATTTTTTATATAAGGCATTTTTCTTTTTGCAGCACTTCATGAGATTTGGCGTCATCCAATCCTTATCAAATCTAGCAGGACCACGAGTGTATTTAACCAGTGGAAAACACTTGTTATATATTTCGAGATACTTATTAATGAATAATGAGTAAGCAGAGGACGCATCACCACCATCGGCCATCCCAATCACCCCAGACCAGTCCATCTCACCCAACATCTGTTCAAACATCTCTTTCTGTCTCAGGCTGGTCAGCCTTCTAAATGAAATCTGATCTCTTTCAGTATTGGTGCGAGGTGCGAGATCAGTTGACAAAAAAATCGGAAGATGATCAGAGATATCATCAATCACAATCCTAGCAATAGAATGTTGTAAGGGGTAGTTTGTAAACATGTTATCAATTGCAGAAGCAGTTTTAGAAGTTATCCTGGTAGGCGCCGTAAATGCCGGAAGAAGGCTGTAAGAAGCCAGTAAATTGAAAAAATCAGCCATAGACGAGCTCTGTTCTCTACTGAGAAAATCAATATTGAAGTCGCCCATTAAAAGAATATTCATATTTCTTTTGACGAGACAATTTAACAAATTGCTGAATTCTATGTTGAAACTGTGTAAATTTGTGTCCGGGGGACGATAAATAACACCCACTAAGAAATTTCCAGTTTTTTGACAATCCATTGAGATTAGAAGAAGCTCGAATGAAGTAACACTGCTGTTCCAGAGTGAAGCATCAACTGTTGAATACTTGATCCGCTCATCAATAAAAAATCCAACTCCACCACCTCTTTTCATGTCTCGATTTTGGAACACGAAGTGGAAACCCGGTATTTCTATGCCTTTAGACGAATTTTCATCCAACCAAGTTTCTGTGACCGCCAAAATTCGAGCTCGACTTTGGCGAAGTAGTATCGTTAAATCGTCTAATTTGTTTTTCATACTCCTGCAATTAACGTGAAGGAAAGAGAAAAATTCACGAGGCAGTTGATTGGTCAGGTCATTTAAATCTTTTGGAGAAACATAAATGCTGGTGTCTTCATACATTGAACGAAATAAATTGTCATCCGGATCAATACCAGAATCAAATAAAGAAGAATTATCTTCAGACCTCTCAAAACCAAAACAAATTTCTTCTTTAACAACAGAATCCATTGGATGAAATCAAAAGTTTTCAACCTCCTCCAGACTTAGAACTCGGGTGGGCCTGTCAGACTCAGCCCGCCTGACAAAGACCGCACCATTCCAGGTCCAGATGGAAGCAATTCTCTTTTCTTTAAGAAGTTTTCTACCCTTTGAAAAGATGTCGGCATTTTTTTTTGTTAGGTGTTCGTTTATATAAACTTTTTGCGCAGTGTCTTGTTTTCGTAGTAATCTCCTTAATTCATAGATCCTATCTCTGACAAGCCTGGAGGCGAATGTAACAACAATTGGCCGAGGCGCGTTCTTTGGACCCGGTACGCGAAATCCAGCAGTGATGTCACGCTCTGAAATTTCGAGGTCCAACTTTTTCTGACAACATTCTATCACAGCCTTCACCGTATCTTGCCGTGAAGATGGCCTTTGACCTCCCCCATCCTTACTGGCAACAGAGGCTGCTTCTGCGTAAGATGACTCGGGTACACCGTGGAACACAAGATTGCCGCTCCTCATCTGGGTCTCCAATTGATCGACTTTGAGTTGTAGGGTACGATTCTCCTCTGTTAGGAATTTGAGCCTGTCAACAATAGGTTTGATCTCATTCTGAAGGGTCTTTGTTACCAGCTCCATCATTGATTCCTTCAACATCTCTCTGATGCTCGACTCCAGATCAGGTAGTATCTTACCTTTAATTTTATCTGCCAATGACTCGATGGTTTTATTTTCTGTTAACAAATCCATGATTTCCTCATGCTTTGGTGGCTTGCGAGACATTATCTGAGCTAATTCGACTCGAAAGAGTGACTCACAACAACAATACTGAATTCGTGTTCTTCACTAATATCGCCAATTCGACTCGAAGGAGTGGCTCACAACAACAAAATTGAATTTGTATTTTTTACTAATAACGCTACAAATATTTACTAAAACAGACAAAAAACTATACCGTCAGATAGAGATTTTTATAACAAGTTCAGTCGTATAATTTTCTTAACTATTATGTCCCTAAAAATCGTTTATTTAGTTATTTATAAAGCATAACGTAACGCTCCGTTCACCGCTCTTTGCTTAATATTTTATTTGTTTTTAAATTTTATTCAAATTTTTTAAAATGTTGTTATATGATAAAGTTTTTTATTGTATTTAATTCTTCTTCATAATAGTGTATTTATTATATGATGTGGTATTGTATAATATAATATTGATTATTGTGGTATTAAATACTGTGGTACATGTTGGTTGTGCTGCTTTGTTACAGGCCAGTTCTCTTCATTAGTGCCAATAGAATTATAATAAAAATTAATATTCATAAAGGTATTAAGCTATGGAGGTTATTATTATTGAGGCAACACAATTGGGTTAATGAGATATAGATTATTCTACTACCTGTATGTCCACCATGTTGATTGTGTATATCTGCATGTGTCTTTGTTTATGTCATGTGACATTCTCAAGTTCATTATCACCTGACCTTTCTACATATAGATAAATATATATATATATACCAAGGTATATATATATATATATATATTTATAAGCATTAGCAGTGTAGCTTCTGTATTTTGAGTCTTCTTTTTAAATTACTATTTAATCAGATAGTTTAAGGCTTTTCAGTATTTGTTTGATAAAATAGGCTTAGCTTATCTGCAGTGCAGTGAGGTTGGTTGTTTATACAGCTCGTTATGCTTTATTAGGTGACATTTTAGTGATTTTGATTTCAAGGATTGTCATTTTGTAATCGCTTTAAGTTCTTTTCCCAGCGGCATCGCGACCTCAAAAAGACTGCTAGCCGTTGGAATCTTTCTCCAGTTGTCTTCTAGTTACTAAATAAGAGAAAGAGACCAAAATGTTTCTTTTAAATTGTAAACAGTTTACTTTTCCCATTAGAACCGCATTGCTGTAACCTGATAATTTCTGCAATGGTATATATATAAGTATGTAAATGAATGTTTGACTATCTTTTTAGATTCATTTGCAGACTGTACAATTATTATTTTGCTTAATTTATAACTTTTGATAAGCCCGATCCAGTTAAGTTTGGAGTAAATTTGGTCCTTTTTATGCACTTTTAACACCCCCTGGAACGGATCGGTTGGTTCCGTCCGGTTTGTTCTCAATGAACGTCGGCAACCGACCAGTTCTCCGCGCGTCTCGTTTTCCAGTTGTATCTCCGAAAATAAATGTTTCCGTACTAGTTTTCTTCTCGAATCCTTCAGTACGGCATTTTGATTCGTAATATTAAGGTTTCCTTCCCATCTCGAATGATTCTTTTTCAATCCCCAATCAATGAATTGATCAAACAAACTTTTTTTTCTAGTACCTTTTCATAATCCATATTAATGAAGCTATCTTGCTTTCTTTTACAACAGCTATAAATCATTATAAAGAATTTAATGCATCGGCTTTCTTTATTTATTTTTTTTTTTTTATCCAGGTTTTTTATATAGCGCTTTTTTACAAAATAAAAGTCACAAAAGCTTGTTGGTTATTAATATTGCCTTTGAGGAGTTTAAGACTTTTTAAAGAAATGTTTACTAATAGTATTGATGATAATATTTTTATTATATTCCAATAATTTACAGCTAAGTGCCAATCTAGGTTGATTGTTTTGTACTTAATATTCGACTAACTAATTAATCCTTTAAATTGCAACTAAGGCGATTTGCTTCGTAATAATGATAATAATAATACACGAGGAAGCAAATGATTACTTTTTCGTCCCCCATCAATCGGTCGTAGTTTATAAATTCGTTTTTTCAATTCAATTCTCTCGCAGCCTTCTGCCGTAACCCGGTCTCCAGCACGTGGTGCTTGTACAACGACAGCCGGGCGACGCCCATGTCGGAGGATGAGGTCGTCACGCGTGCTGCTTACCTACTTTTCTATCAACGACGCAACTCGAGCAACAACAAGCCCAACGTCGCCAACGGAAACAACGTCACCAACGGCATCAACGTCACCAACGGCAACAGTCTCGCCGACGGCAGCAACAACCCGGACAGCTGCTCCGCCGCCGTTCCGGTCGTCGACAGCAACGGAACCGGCGATCCCGGGAGCGTCGTCGGTAGTAACGGCGACGCTGACGGCCGCGCTCTGGATTCTCTTCCTTCTGACGGCGACGACGGCAGTTGTCACGCAGTTGCGAGACCTGCAAAGAGTCTAACAGCGATCCGGGATCCGACCCGGACGAGTCCGCACGCGGCATCCTCTTCGGCATCGCTGGGGCCGGCGTGCCGGCAGCCCGTGCCGGTTCAATCGTCGGCGGACGGCGTCGCCGTTCCTCTGTCCAGCATCGAAAGCAGACCGTGGCTGGTTTCTCTGCTCGAGGAGCGGCACAGACTTCACGGCTTGCTGCACACGATCGCCCAGGTGGAGACGTCCCGGAGGATATCGAGGGCGATCACGAGTCATTCGCTGGATGACCTGCTTGATGGAGGTAGGGACCGATCGATCGATATGTGTGTGGAGTGATCGTAATGATTATTATAAATGCATTAGATGACAGCAAGCATTGCAAAAATCTTGAATATTTAATTTGAATTTTTAACTTTTCTTTTCAACTTTTTCAGTTTTCTTCTCTCTCTTTTTTTCTCATTTTCTTACCATCTCTTTTTTGTAAGGTTAGGGAAAGGAGTTACATCCATGAGACACTCAGCCCGAGCAATGCGAGTAGACTCTTTGCTTAAGGGAGCTACGATGGTGACGCCAGTGAGATTCGAACCGCCGACCTATAATCCCACAGGCGAACGCTATACCGCCACATTACTTTTTTTTCTTTCATTTTTTTTCTCAACTCCAGCAACATATACTTATATATATATATATATATATATATGTATGTTTGTTTTCCTACAGATTGCGATGAGCCACACGAAAGCTACCTCAGAGATGTTCCCGTCTACACCACCCTGCGTCCCCCCCTGCGAATCACCAAACAGTCGTCCGCCAAGGCGCCCCTCGCCACGATTTCGACGGACTCCGTTCCAACAGCTGCGGTCGGGGAGACTCACAGCACTGACAACAGGTCATCATCAGAAAGAGATGCCAAATCCCCCGCCAAGTCGACACCCACCGCTCCCCCTAAGCCCTGTTCCCGACCGTCGTCCGCGAGTAAAGGAAACAAGACCCCGGAGGTGTCTCGGCCCACGTCGGAATCTCCGGCGGCCGGGCACGGCGGCAACGGCAGCGCCGACGTTGCGAGGGGAGTGAAGTCGGTCGTCAAAAAACTGGAAAGCCTCGGGGTCGCGGGTGCAGCCACCGCCGTCAGAGAGACGTCGGCGGGCAACGAAGAGTCTCCACCTGTGAGCATCCTCGCTCCGAACCCGGTCAAGTCCATCTTCCTGAGGAAGAAGTTCTTTGAAGGAATCGATTAGTCGAGACCGCGCAGAAGAAGCGGATTGATTGTCGTTAAATATTGAATTTCAGTATCGTTTTATGGTGTTTTTTTTTATTATTTTTTTGAGATTTTTACTATCTTTGTTATTATTATTATTATTACTATTATTATTGTCATTATTATTATCTTTGATTCCATCATCAACTACTGTCTGGCATCTACACCTGGACACGATAACGTTTCAACCGATAAAGAAAAACTCGGAATTAATTAGTTATTAATTATAACTAATTTTAAATTGCCTAACTAATTATTTGTGCAGATTCATTTCTTTTTTATTCTGTAATTTTCAGTTTTTTTTTTTTGGTTCTTTGATGATTTTTCATCATTCTACGAAGCTTGTTGGCATAGTATTTGTGCGTGTGTGTGTGCGTGCAGAAAACGTTACACTTCTTTGCGGTTTATCATTTGTGATATCATCATCGTCGTCATTGCTACACCACTTACTCCAGATCGGTCGGTCCAGGCTTTCTGTCATCGAACTCACTCGCTATTTTTATAAAAATTTATCCTGGTACTTCTTTGTTAAAGCGTTTTTTTTTTTTAATTTCTATATAAACCCAATGTGATTCGCTTCGTTTGTCGATCGTTGTTCGCAGTGCATTGTCGTCGTCAAAGATGCATCGATACAGGTGTGCATCGCTTCGTTCAATCTGTTTTCCCTTTTTTGTCAGTTTTTCATAAGACGCAACGTGGTAACGTGTAAGACTTTGTTATATATATTTTATTATGAAATTGTAAGTTGTTTTTTTTTTATTACCACTGGTCGGTTCAGTCTTTTAAATTCTTGTTTTCTTTCTGAAAGCGCTGTTGCATAAGACTTGATCATGTTTATGCATATGTATGTATAAATGAATATGTAATACGTATGTGTATTTTAATGTCGCCTTGCATTGCCACCGAGATATATCAGCTGATACCTTTCTATCTTTATCTGACTCTTCTTTCTTTGAGTCTCTCAAATTAATTTTTATTTCCTGGGAGCATTTAATCATCCAGAGTTATCAGCTATGATGATGATCTTTTTCATTTTCAGTCAAACGGCTTTTTTCCGGCTCTCCTAGTCTGCCGAACTGCTGAACCCGGCGAGGGTGGAACTGGCGGAACGTGTTCGGGATGGTAATTCTCTCCATCGTCGACTCCATCTCGCCGAAAGATTTTACGACCGCTCGGAGCTGTGTGTTTTCCTCCCGACCGAGCTTCCCTCTCTTTCCATTTTCTTGTATTCTCGATAACAACTCTGTTTTTGAATATCTACGAAAACATTCCACGTCAGCTTTTCCTGCTTGCCCGAGACGAGACGCGGGGGCGGAATCGTCGCACGCTCCGCTCGGTATTCTGGCGGAAATTATTTTTAATCGAGTCTTTCTTTCCGCCGGATGTAGAAGACGTTAGAGGCTGTCGTTCTCCGGCGCCTCGACCAATAACACGATCGCAGACGAGGTAAAATGCAATCGGTTTATTTTCATCGCTGTCATCCTATTTTCTTTCTTTCGTACGTCGTGTGTCGTCCCCTTGCAATCAGGTTGTAGTTGTTTCGTACCTGGCTGTACTCTTAGTAACCTGTACTGTCCTATTCTATGATGATTATGATGATGATGTTGGTGGTGGTAGTGAAGGCGATCCAGCCAAAGTACTGTCCCCCACGTGCGTCTGTAAATAGATTGTGATCGTTGATTTCCCCTTTTTGTGTACGTATATATTTTTTCATTTAGAAGAGGTTTTAGATTTTTTACCAACAAGCCGGTTGTACGTGTACATCTGTTTGTGTGTGTGTGTGTGTCTATGTTTTAGTACGTTTGTGTGTGTGTGTGTTTAAAAAAGTGAAGCGATAAAAATAACACCTGCCCTATTATAGTATTCGTTGCATAGTAAATCATGGTGTTTCGGAAAATACGTAGCAATGACTCATCATCGTCCGTGCAAAAAGTACGGATGCTATTTAAAATAATGATAATTATTTGGTATTATCATACTAATGAATTTTAATTGTCATAAATTAGGATAGTTATCCATTTATTTTATTTGTTTTCGCCTCATTACGAAACGGTTGAAGATGAACGCCGGTTGCTCGGACGATTTTTAACGTTGTTACGACGATGTGAGAATTTAAGATTACGTTTATTTACCACTTACAGATTACAGAGCTCGTAAATTTACGTAGCGTACCTTATTGTTTTTATTTTAAAATATATTTTTGTTTCTAATCGTCATTAGATTCGATCGTGCGTTGTTACATCGACGTTGATTTTCTTTGTGGCACTTTTTATTCATCTGTGAAAAAATTTTGAATCTTTGTTTGTCTCCCAAATTAAAAATCTGGATCTTTTCTTTGCTTTAGAATTAAAACTTTTTTTTAATCTTGTTTTAAGTACAGGTATTGTATTTATATTTATGTATCATTAGAGATAGTCCGTCAAAAATGACGGATTGTTTTCAATTATCATTTTGCAAGAGCAGCGCCAGCTTTTTTGATCCTTAGGACTGACAGTGTATAATTGTGTAATAACTTTTATTACACGCCTGCACGCACTAATTTAAATGTAAATGTTTGATAATTTGTTTAGCACCTTTTCCAGAGTTGTTCAAAGGCGCTGTTTTTTTTACATGCCCCACGGAGAGAACGATTTTACCCGCTAAGTTTTCCGTTGACATGGGCTACTATGGGAAGCTTTTCACATTCAAGGCTAACACTCTACCAGCTCAGCTAACCTAATCAAGTGCTGACTGCTGACCACCGCGTTATACGAAATTGCTGACATAGGATAGGAAATTACGTATGTTTATCGTTACTAATGGCGAATTTTCGCCAATAGATGTTCCCTCAAGCCAAGCTCAACGGAAAAACCCCAACTTTCCATTCATAGAGTATTCATTCAACTGAGCACGTTTTAATTAGCGAAGAGCATCAATTTCTACTAAATTTATATTCATGAAAGTATAGAAAAAAGTCCTTACGTTCTACTGTTTATTCAGGCGCATTTATTTAATTCAAAAGACCGTATATATACAGCACTCTATTATATAAGTATTACCTATTAAGGAGTGCGTAATTTTTCCAAATAAAGAAGTTCCCCCATTTTGGTGGCTCCACCTCCACCTTAAAGTTCAGTAATGGCCCAAAGGCTATGTTAAAAGGTTATAGAACATTCATATACATACAGCATCTGCTTGCTTGCTCAATGCTATTATAATAGCAGTTGATATATGTAGGTACTTATATCCTCTTCAGTTCCACCCAAATTCCAGAAAAAAAATTAAATTTTTTTCACTTGTTTCTCAGTCATAGGGATCTAAATAGACTACCAAAAAACTTTCAGCTCATTTGCATAATATTTTTGGCATAATTAATGATGTCCATTTTGATGGACAGTGGGGCGTAATTGCACTAATGCTAATATTTTTGCAGCTAAAATTTTTTTGATTAAAACACACATTCTGCTGTCAACAAAGCCAAAACGTTTGCTGTAATGATGAAAAACTCTAAAATAATATTTTAAACATTATTTCCATTCTAAATATTTAAACAGTTACAAAATAATTAAATTAATACTTTAAGAGTTACAAAATACTTAATAAAAAATACTTAAAAAGTTACAAAATATTTAAATAAAAGTACTTTAAATGTTACAAAATTAATAAGTGTATTATTTTGAATGAAATGCAGCAAAACAATTGCGATCTGCAACAATGCAGAGATGCACATTGCAAGACATGCACCTAAACCTAGTTTTGCCCGAGCATCCAGTATTTTTGCATCGCGAAGAGTTCTTGCAATTGTCCATTTCTGGCATATGCTTTGCAGACGACAAGCGACGGTGCACTGATGGAACCTGCTCACATATTCTCTTGGTAGGAGGTTGCTCATCCTCTGTGTCGGTTTCAGTACTTCCTTCCTTTGACGCGGCAAGGAAGGCTTCCGCAATATCCATTCGGAACCTTAAAAAGCTAAGGATATCCTTGCGTGCAGTACCAAGCTCAATGTTGTCAGCCCGATATCTAATCCAAGCATTTGTTAAAGAAAGATCAATAAAATGCATAAGGGTTCGAATTGTCCATTTCTTGGTCTTGGCCTTCATCCGGTAATGACTGAGCATGCGATCGCAAAGATCTACACCTCCCATCTTTGCATTGTATTCACGTATTATAACCGGCCGTGACACATCAACATACTTTTTTCCTTTCTTGTCCCAACGACAGCAAAGATCTTCAGGAACAACACCATAACAGGCTGAAACTAACATTATCGGTTTGTTGTCGAACCACTTCACAAATGCAATTTTTTCATCTTGCCTAACAATCATATCATGCGCTCCACGACCCATTCTAGCAAGACTCTTATCATCGGACATCTTACGAATCTCTTTAGGAACTCTATTTCCCATTATTGTCCCAGTTATGTAAATGTCCTTAGATAGCATATATTCTATCAAAGGGAAGCTGGTGAAGTACCGATCACAAAAAATATGTGTCCCGGCTGTCAACCCTTCTGCTAAATGTGCAATCACTGCTCCACCAACTCCAACTTTAAACTGATCTGGGACATGGTTGTATGTTCCTGCCCCCTGGTCTACAATAAAATCCAAAACTAAACCATTTGGACTGGCAAGGACATAATTTTTCAGTCCTATTGGATTTGGTTTGTTGGCAACGTACCGACGAAGAGGACAGGCTCCTGTAAATGGAATCATTTGCTCATCAATACTGAGGTCACGACATCTTGGCAGTAGAAGACAGCCCTTTCGCACACGATCCATGATGGGTCTAACTTTCCACAGACGATCTAATTTTTTATCATCATCTGTCACATCAGAATCAACAACAACCTTCAGGCTGCTTCGGATCTGAAAATACCGGTTTCGTGAGATGACATCAGCAATAGCCGGCAGTCTCAGTGTTTTTTGCCAAAACATATGCAGTTGGGGATACGATATACTAGACATAAGTATGCTGGCCCCGATAAAGTGCTGAAGTTCTATTGCTGTAGTGTACAAGCTTTTACCGGTGCGACTGGTTGAGGTGATATTTGTGCAAAACGCCATGTACTCAAAGAACTCTTCGTCCAGATATTGTTTCATGTAATCCATTGTATTCCACCTTGTCCTCTCATCTACACTATCAGGAATATTTTTAAAATCAATAACGTTTGGAGAAAATTCCTCAACATGTTTCCACAACAAGCGCCTATTTGCAATGTTAGAAAGTGGCTCATCATCACTGTCATTATCGTTATCAGAATCTTTATCATCATCAGGCACCTCTTCATTCTGTGTTTTATTTTCAAGATCTTCTCCCTCTGATAAATCTGACAGATCTGAATCATCTCTATTTATAGCTTCCAACACATCTTTTAGTGAAACTGTAATAAAAACAAATACAGGCATTTTACCCCAAAAACTCAATTTAGGAGAAGTGTCAATGAACCAAAAATAGACCCACTGTCCATCGTAATGGACAATACATTTGTTTGACTTTAAAACTTGTGCAATTCATGTTAATTAATTATATTTTGCGTTAAAGTATTCCCAAGATCATAATAATAAATAATATAAATGATTTTAGCCTAAAACACAAGATTTTTAGGGAGAAATAGCAATATTTACTTCGTTGCTTCGAATAAAAATTTTTCCCTGAGTTCGTTGCCATTTTTGTAAACAAAAACAATCAAAATGATTTATTTTTTAATCACCAGATGGTGCAACTGATATGTCTATTGTAATTTACAACGGTTTTGAAGTGTTAGCATGTTGCATTAATAAGAAGCGAATTTTTTTCGGTTGTCCATTGTAATGGACGCGGGATCTGAAGAGGATATATATATATCCGCCGCTTTCTTATCTCTTCAAGTTCTTTTCCTTGAATTCTTCATGCCATCTCCTCGAGAATTTATCTTGTTTAAAGCACCACACTCAATTCTGCATGACTCACGTGCTTCGTCATGATGCTTCATTGATTATTAACAAATCTTTGGATGGGCTACTTCACTTCGCAAAATATTTTTACCCGAAATATAAATATGTCTAAAATATAGATGCATATATAGTTGTTGATTCTAGGCTAGCATGAATCTTTTAGTTCATCGATGATGGGTCTGCTTCCATTCCATTCTCTCCTCTCTCACCTTTAGTAGTTTAGATAATAACAGTATACACATGGATGCCGCATTGTAGGTACTTAGCAATGTTACCGAGCAGTATATGACTTACACCTGTCTGGAATCAAAGACGAAGAACATTAATTTTGCAGTAAAACACTGTATATAGATAGTAGGGCAGACCCTTAAGTATCTACTTATCACGCAAAAACCCGTTAATAATTATGGGGAGGAGTGGTAGCCCTAAAAGATAGTCACCCACCGTCGTCGGTGGTGCCAGACACACATTGGGAAGGGACGAGCCCTCTTAGCCCCTCTTGAGCCGCCGTGATAAGCGTAAAGCGTTGCACGGGAGTTAACCAATAGATTAAAACTTTTGATAATACAGGTGTAACTATTGTCGATTGTTTCTAGCGCAAGCTTCTTCAAAAGCTTCCGACTGGCCTGCTACGTACTCACTCACTCACTCACTCACTCACTCACTCACTCACTCACTCACTCACTCACTCACTCACTCACTCACTCACTCACTCACTCACTCACACTCGCTCGCTCACTCACTCACTCACTCACTCACTCACTCACTCACTCACTCACTCACTCACTCACTCACTCACTCACTCACTCACTCACACTCGCTCGCTCGTTCACTCGCTCACTCACTCACTCACTCACTCACTCACTCACTCACTCACTCACTCACTCACTCACTCACTCACTCACTCACACACTCACGCACGCACACCTATACAGGAACAGCTGGTGCAGGTTAATAACCACTGCGGAAGCACTCCAAGACTGCAGCTCTCCAAAAAGTTCAGCCAGCGCGCTTATGAAAGAGAACGCGGCTAGATAGATGCGCAGTTTTCTCCAGCAGTTGGAATGTTCTCCATTGTTCCAGGATGAGTTTACGTGCGTGTTGTTAACTCGCATCCGTTTTGGAGTGCGATAAAATAAATGAATAAATTGACTTTTTTTTATTCACCAGGTCATCAAAAAGATTGACCGAAGCATTTTTTAATTCATCAAATTTCTCCGTTACGTGTTTTTTTTTATTCGCTTGATGAACCCCGGCCCGCTCTATACCGCGGTGAATGTTGTTTAAACGAGAGCCTTCGTCAGGTAAATTAAAAAAAACCGGAGAAATTTGATGAATTTAAAAGTGCTTTGGTGAGCGTGGTTGATAATAAGCATCTGCGTCCCGATATCGTTATCTCGTATCGTATCGTTCCAAAAAAATAACGGGACGCAGAAGCTTAGTTGATAACCTAATTGTGAATAAGAAAACACGCCTGATTTCTATATTGTCAGGTGCCATAATAATATACAGCTGAAAAGTACTAAATCATACCGCACATCCGATTACAGGATTATATACATCTCGTATACCTATATTGGGAGACCTGTAAATGCTGATAGTGCTGGCTTCAATGAGGATCAATTTCAATAACCATTTCGAGTCCAGTTGTCCTTGCGATAACACAAAATAAATTATTTCTTCCTCTTTAGAGCATTCAAAGTAAAATTGTATTTTTATATTCTTTAATACCATAATAAAGCTGTTTAAGCTAGAAATGGATGTGTGGACTTGATTTCGTTGTTGAATCGTCGGATTGTACTTTTACCCCAAATGATGACTTATAATAAAAAAACCGCGCAATTATGCCGCTCCAAATTATTAAAGTCTCTATAATTAAATTATTTACTGCCAAAACAGACAATAAGGAGATAAATGAAACAGCTATTATTGTTATATTTACGGCATAACTTCGAGCTGAAGTTGTTCGAAATGAAATGATACGCATATCTCCAATCTGCGCGCGTATTCCAGGAATGTATACGCAGTACGCAGGTATAGACAAATACACTGAGGTTCTTAAAATAGCCGAGTTGGTGCTATTGTATAATTGTGTGTATTTTCGGCTAAACTGAGTGAGTTCCTTAGCCGTTTTTTTGCTGTAGGTTCGTATATTATATGTACATACATATGTTATTTGTTATGTATTGTATAGAACGTGAGCAAGAGGTTTTCTCATAGATATCTATGGGTTTCCTATATAGCACTCTCAGTTTGGCAGTTGAATACATTACCATTTAGCTTAATTACTACATTAAAAAATGTAAGTTATTTTAATTAAACTTCAATTTCAGTTATTTATCTCGAGATCAATCGGTCGAATCGTTTGGTTGATTGATTGATTTGGCACACTCAAAACTGTTTGTGTGTGTGTGTCTGTCTGGTCTGTGTGTGTGTGTGAGCGTTTCTGTCTGTGTGTTTGTGTGGAGTAGTTAGTAGTTTATTAAATAATTTAAAAATGTATGTGTCTACGTGGATTGGATTGATATCATTAAGGGCTAAAGATTAGTGATTACTTCTCATCTATTTTAGGAATAATTACATAAACACCTAGCCCCAGAGCCCCAGCATGCCAGGCTAAGGAAACGGCATGCCGATGCAGGAACACACACAAGGTAAGGTATCACGTCAAAAGAGATTGAGAGGGGATTAACGCCCCACATTAATAATAACACTATTATGAGATAAACGCGCCCCAATAAAAAAAAATTGAATGTAAAATTTACGGAAATAAATTGAATGTAAAATTTATTCGGGACATCTCCCCTTTGACCACCCATATAGGCCCTACTATACGTCATAGGCACACCCCCGTGCCATCACGTTTTCCTCACCATCCTTACCAGATGCGCGTTTTCGTGATTCACGCATTCTATGCCGGTTTACAACAGGGCAAGCCAGCGTATGTATGGTCTTAAAGCATTACACGCATATCATTCTTGTTCTTGCCTATATAAATAAGCTAGTATAGTCTGGCTCCTATCGAATCTTCTCTGCTAGGAGCGTATATATATATATATATATATATATCGTCTTACGAGCCGAGAAGTTTTCTCGCATCTCTGTAAGCTAAATTTGTAAACAACTGCTGAATTTAAAAAAATATAAATATTTCTATATATATTTATTTCTGATCATTAAATTCTTGGATTTACGGTGACATTCTGCTGGGGAAAAATTCGAGAAAGTGAGGATTTAAAATTTATTTTTATGGCAAAATATCGAGAACCAACTAATCCTTGAATTTTAAATTTTACGACGTTAAGTTCTGTCTCGTTAGTTAGCAGGCACGTTAGCCCGAGTCGAAAGTTTGAATCTTGATGGCGTCGCGAACTTTCGTTTTGGGGGTGGGGGGGGGAGGGCGGCTTAGACGATTGCCTTTTTTGGGAAGATAGCCGAAGCCCTCTGCAAGAATCACTACCCACTAGTGCAAATTCCGACGAGGTATACGCTGACATGTGCTCCACAATTTATCCTGTGTTGTGACTTGTGTCCAATATTTAAAAAAAAAATCAAAATTTTTAAAGTATTAGCCCGGGGAAACGGAAATAGCCGTTTTCTGTCTTTATTCTAGTAGAAAATCTTTTCAAGTGAAAAGCAAACAGCCGCCCTCTAGGGACATGAAGCGTTCATTTGAACATAGGAATAAACAAGCGAAGAGTAAGATAAAGTTTTTTTTTTATTTTTTTATTAATTAACATCTATTAAATCAACGTTTTCTTTCCAAACCGGTAAAAATTCGAAAGATCAGGGAACTCAGAGGGGCTTCAAAATTTATTAGTAGGCATTGCCCGCGGAAATGCATTTTTCCTAAGTTTCAACTCACTCGGTTAGATGATGTGGAGTGATTGATTAGCCCTTCCAAGATTTAAAATGTATTCAAACAATTTGGGGGGTCGTAAGATGTGTAGTAACTAATTGAATTTATTGTCATTAGAACGAGTCTATGTCCCAAATTTTAGCTCGATTAGATGACGGGAATAGAGTTCCTGCACTGACCAGGTCCTCATTTTATGGTTATTTAAATGGGCCGGGCAGCCTGAAGTCAGCACGGACCAGGCCGAGGTTTATGAGGCAAGTATAAATATTTTAGGCCCGTTTAAACGAACTGGTCCGGGCCTGTAATTCTGGCCTACGAAACGGCCCGGGCTGTGAAAAATCGGCCCGTGAAGTACCCTATACGGGTAGTAGAGTAATTGGCCCTCCTAGGATTTTGCCAACAGCCAAAATACACAAATTCAAGGTCTGTCTGGATACATTTTCGTCAAACAAGCTTGCAACGTCATAAAGAATTAAATTCTATATATTCGAATATGTCACAAACTATTAAGATTATCTTTAAAGATATAACTTGGATCGCGGTAGATAATTCAAAATTGAACTGTTTTGTTACATGGGATATTCATAGGTAAAAAACAGGCCCCAGATAAGCTAGTCCAACGAGGCTGGTATTTCCGATTAAAGCTATATGGGATAGCTCATCTTTTGCGACAATTCACCGATTGCTGTTTCAGAGTGTGACAGTCCACCAAAGGCAGCGAAATTCATGTGTTGGAAGTGTAATTCGAAAAAAAAGGTTTTTCGGAATGTCTGTCGGGGGTTTGACTGGGGGCCCCATCCACTCTCGTATCAATCAAATTTATTCAGCAACTATCTATGACTGACTAAAGCTCAAAGGTGCACTGTGAAAAAGCAACGAAATAGACGTGACCGCATCGCAAATATGAACCGGAACAAGATAAATGCTTAGCTCGGGGTCAGTGCTGTTAACAATGCGCATAGCACACATTTCTATAGTGCGCCAGTACGCCTATCACAAATGCACTAGTACCGAAACAATACGCTCATTGTTAATAGCACAAATGGCTACTGACGATACGACGCCTAGAACATTTGAAGAACTTTAAAATTACTTCTGTGGCCGAATCTTCGCAAGCACTGAATTATTAGCCAGCTTCATAACTTTGCTTACACGGTTGAACTTTTTCTGAAAGTGCAAACAGCTACGAACTTTTCCCACACATCAAGAAATGCAGTACATGTAGTATTTATTCAGACCCCTTGACTTTGGGAAAGAATTTGAAAACAATGGTGGCAGGAACGTCATTTCAGATAAAAGTTGGGAAGACAAATTTGTTCAAACACCCAAACGTTCCAAACTTTTTCTTAACGTTGATGACCGGAGGTGGGTAATAGTAGGTATACTTTTTTTCCAAAATTTCTTCAAAATAATATTATCCACTTTACTTTTCGCTCCCAAAAATAACTGATGATCTCAGGTACTTTTTCCAAGAATTTTTAATATTATACATTTTTCACTCTCAAAATAGCTGATAACCTTGGGAGGAATCGTAGGTAATTTATATTTTTTCTAAATTTCTTCAAAATATTACATACTTTCCTTCCCAAAATGCTGATGACCGGATAGGGGGATAATTGCCAAAAAAAGATTTACCTTTTAAAAATAATTTGTTTTAAAAAAATTTAAAGTTTTTGAAGGAGAATTTGAAAACTTTAGAAGGCGAAATTCTCTCCTACGGCGTCTGAATAATACCGTCTGGTAGGGGGGAATCTTAGTCCGTAGGGATAACTATTACTATTAGTAGCCATTAGTTAGCGGCTTCTTCCATTGTTTTCGAAGATTTTTTTGCGTCGCGCTAAGGCAGAACTGTTGTTCATTGACACAATATAGTAAAAATTGTTAAAAACGTACCTAACATCACGTCCATTTCAAAAGTTTTAGATTAGAATCAAAGAAAAAGAAACTAAAACCGAAAATGTCACGAGCTGAAGCAGCAGGCGATATGGCCGCCATAAGATGCCGGGTGAGTGTGTAAAAGTAAACTGATTTGGTTTTTAATTATTATAAATTTATTGCTGAATTCCTATTTAATAAAAATTATTTTATTATAAATTTGCCAAAAATAACATTTTATAATTGTCATTTGACACGTGCGTTTTTCAGATGAGTGGTAAATACGATTCGATTGCTGAAGCCGAAGTAATATCGTGGTTCAAGGTGATGCTGAACGAAGAACTTACGGCAGGTATGAAAGAGGTCGAGAGGAAACTGCGAGACGGCCAAGCCTTAGTCAAGTAGGACATCTCTAGCTGGATACTTTGACATACAATTTGCTTAGTTGATTAATTTATCTCATTTATAATTTTTTTAATAATAGTTCATAGTCCTTAACACCAGATGTTTTAAGACTGAAATGGCTGTATGTAGGAAGCACCTAAGTATTTCCTGTCGTGGATCAAAGTATGATCCTTTCAAACGTCCCTCCTTCTTTATCCAGGCTCGCAATTAGCGAAGTGGAGTTATCTCATTTATAATTCTGATTTACATTTAAATAGTCATTCTTAACTGAATGTTTGAGTAGCTGTAATGAAAGAAGGTCTGAGCCAGAATTATTTTTAGTATGGGTTTAAAATATTTTGTCTAGCTCGTTACCGCCTCTGATTTGAATCACTGATTGTTTTTGAAACAAGGTTTTAGTAAACACGATCATTTTCAGACTTGCCAAAGAAGTCCAAAGGCGAACTCCTAACTGCCCGGAAAAGGCCAAGAAAATGGGCTTGAAAGTTAACACGTTATCTGCTCCATTCAAACAGGTTTGTTACACTGCGAGATCGCGTTTTAATAAATTTAAAAAAAAATCAACTCATCAGCTTATCTCTCTTCATTATTTGCACATCAGATGGAGAACATACAGACGTTCCTAAACTTCTGCGAAAGCTACGGCGTTCCGAAAACGGGACTTTTCCAGACAGTTGACCTTTACGAAGGCAGAAACATGTCGCAGGTCATAAACTGCATTCAACAACTTGGAAGTGAGGTTAGAGTCAGAGAACAATTGTATGGTTAGAGTTATAGAGAATTATAGAGATGGTTTTATAATCTCCTGGTGTGATTATATAACTATGTTACGGGGTTTGGCCTACAATGGCCTACAGTAGTAAATGTGTTTTGGATAGCCCGGCCAAAATCTATCTGTTATAGGTTAATTTACAGAACCTTTTGGAAAGCTCGTATAGGAACTCACTGTTAAAACCGATTTGGACGATAACATAGGTTACCATCACCGTCATAAGCAATTAATACGTTACTAATACCCAATGTATATTTTATGTACTTTTTATATCTCTAATTTTGGTTTGAAAATTTTTTCTTTAAGGCTCAACGTCACGCCATGGACGGTCCGACGATAGGGCCGAAGCCGACAGAAAAGAACATTCGCGAGTTTACAGAAGAGCAAATGAAAGCCGGTCAGGGCATTATAGGCCTCCAGGCTGGTACAAACAAGCTAGCCAGCCAGTCTGGAATGTCCTTCGGCAGCGTGAGACACGTGGCGGACATCAGGGCTGACGACATGTCCAAGGACAGCCAGGGAATCGTAAGCCTGCAGGCCGGGTCGAACAAAGGTGCCTCACAAGCCGGAATGACAATGGGAGGAGTGAGACACGTTGCCGACATCAGAGCTGACAATATGTCTAAGGATGGCCAGAGTGTTATAAGCCTTCAAGCTGGAACAAATAAACTGGCTAGCCAGGCAGGCATGAGCTTTGGTGGAGTACGCCATGCTGCTGACATACGTGCAGACGATATGTCAAAGGACGGTCAAAGTACGATCAGTCTCCAAGCTGGCACAAACAAACTTGCTAGCCAAGCTGGTATGACCTTCGGCGGTGTCAGACACGCTGCAGATATCAGAGCAGACGACATGTCCAAAGACGGTCAAGGCGTTATCAGTCTTCAAGCCGGCACGAACAAGCTAGCCAGCCAAGCAGGCATGACCTTTGGAGGAGTACGCCACGCTGCCGACATCAGAGCGGACGGCATGACGCAAGAAGGCCAGGGCATGATCGGTTACCAAGCGGGTACAAACAAGCTTGCCAGCCAAGCAGGCATGACCTTTGGAGGTGTCAGGCACGCCGCGGACATAAGGGCAGATGGCTTCGATCAAGCGGGCCAGGGGGTCATCAATTTGCAGTACGGTACTAACGATCTGGCTAATCAAGCAGGAATGGCGTTTGGGGCAAGAAGAAACATAAGCTAAGAAACCCACTTACCAAACGAAAATCGTTTCTATGTGTTTTGTCCTCATATCAGCCTTATACACTTGCATTCAAGTATTGTTATCTTCTTTAAAAGCATTTGATCTCTCGAATGACATGGCGCTTTATTAAAAATGGAACTGTGCATGTGCTACCCACCATTTGTGTTTTTTGTTTATTTATTTAATTTTATTTTATTCCAGCTGTGGAAAACTAAATATATTTTTTGTCGAAAGAGAATTTTCTTCCAGTTTGCGTTCTGTCGATGTTCAACGTTAATATACAAGGCTATTTATTGATTTTTTGATAAAATTATGAACTTCAAAATAGTTTTTGTTAAAATTTATTATAGGCTACATATAAAAAGTTCCATAACTTAATTTTTACGCAAATTTAGAAAAAGACAACGTGCAAATAAGAATTTCAGGGTAAAAATGTAGCTCTTGAAACTTCCATACAGAGGCGTGGATTCAGCAAAATGTTGAGGGGGGCGAAAATTTTTTAACTTTAACCCAGAGAAATTTCAAACAAAAATGACTATCCCAATATACATTTGTATGTTGCATTTTCACGTAAATCATCATATTAGTTAAAAAACGGTTTAGAAAAAGTTAACTTTTATTTAATATTGAGTGCAGACAAAAAGGGTTTAAATTATGAATGTAACAAAGGGTATCGACGTTCCTTCATTTTTACAAAATTGTCCACTGAATCATCAAGATTAAATAGACTAAAGGTACTAACAAAAGATTGGAAAATAATAGCAGAGATTTTTAACTAATTGGATATTAATCAACAAGTATGATAAATATTGCTTTCATCAACTAATCTAAATACTCAATCGTGTATGAGCTAATAAAAATAATTTGAAATGAATTGGAAAAATCTTAGTGAGAGAGCTCAAGCAACCGTGTAGGATAAGAATATGCTAATTGTTCATCAAGCTAGGACAGATACACGAGTCTAAATTTCATGCGAGTTCAATCGGATGGACCGAAAGCAAGAGAAGTAGATTTAGTAAGAGAAGTAGGAAGAGAGTTCCAGAGAAACGGACCAGAGTAGAAAAAAGAGCATTTAGGAAAAGAATGTTTAACAAAAAATACGAAAGTGGCTAAGAGAGAAAGATCAAAGACCAGACTTAGGAGGGATTTTTATTAAGTTAGTTAGGTAGGATGGAGAAGAGCAATTTTTAATTTTAACCACTAGTAAGTAAATTTTAAAAATCACCCTATATTTAAGAGGAAGCCAGTGAAGAAGAGCAAGAGATGGAGAGATAATTATGAGAAAAGTAAGAAGTGAGAGAAACTAAGCTCTAAAAGATTGAAAAATACTAGCAGTAGGTAGATTATAAATAGATATAATTCAGAATGTTTAATAATCACTGTTTTTATCAAATAATCTAAATACTCATTCATGGGTGAGCTAGAAAAGATATTTTTTCTATTTGGTGGAAAAATCTTGAGGGGGGCCGTGGCCCCCCTCAGCCCCCCCCAATCCACGCCTCTGCTTCCATAGTATGAAACAGTGTCCATTTGAATGCTGCCCAGGCCGATTTTGTACGGCTTGGCCCGGTCTATTGGCAACTCCGCCAAATCTTCAGATCCGGCTCGGCTCGGCCGCGTATATTTACAATCCGTGTATAAGCACAAAAACTGCTGTTGTTACAAGTAACGTAACAAAAAGAAAATATGTTACAAGCAAAAACAAAAAACTTTATTACAAGTAAAAGTAAAAAACATGTTATTTTACAAGTAAAGTTTAAAAAAAAACAACAATTGTTATATTACAAATTACACAATTTTAATTATCTAATGTCCACTACCATGCGATCTAGCACATTCGCGTCAATGTTTTCAGCCAATCACAGCGCAAGAAAAAGCATAAGCATGATTAATTATCTGATACGTCCTGTGCTTATACAGTGTATACTATATATAGTATACATCAATGTTTATGATATTAATGATCACTCACACACATATACACACACATAAGAAATAAATAAACAAACACAGGAAAACATTGATGAAACCATCAGCTTTAGTAACTGGAGAAAGAGAATGAGTGAACCTATATATAGGCCAAATCCATAGACTAGAAAATATCCTAACTTAAATAAAAGATCATCGCGTTGGTTTGGTTTAAATAGATAATTATTCTAAATTCTTCTGGTTTCTGACGTCAGTCCAAAAGTTGGAACCAATCAAGTTGTAAGATTGCTGAAAATGCTAAACACGCAGCTCTGATCTTTCTACAGAGGGCATAGGTTAGCAGTAGATCGCAATTTCTGATAACGTGGTCTATTATGCGGCGGACAATTTCTTATTTTCTTATCTTTGCAAGATAAGGTTTGACAGTTACGATGGTAAAGTGCCCTCGTTTTCCATACCATAATTTTCCCACCGCATGGATGGTTCAACCTATTCAAAACATTTTTGTTAAACATACTTCAGGTATTATTATTATTATTATTTACAAAATATTTTATAATGACAGTATATTAAACCATTTGTGTGCCAAATATAGAGATTTTAGGCCTGTAAAATGTTCCAGGCCGGGCCGCGTACCTATATAATTGTCTGGCTCATTATAGTGCGCAGATGAGATTTGAGTCTGCGCATAGTTGAGAAGGATCTCTCGGCTGTCGCGGAAGAAAGGGACAAGTGGTGAAGAGTTTCAGTAGCGTATTTATCTGCGGTTAGATGGAATATTGACAATGTTGCAGAACATCAACTGCGGTATTTGGCGGCTCTGCCAATTGGGTCGAAAACAGGTGGGTCGGGTCACAGAAGAAAAAACAAAAATAGGTTGACTCGGGTTTTCAAAAATAGGCCCATGGACAAATCTTACCCTAACATAATTGATAACTTATTAAATATTTAATTTGCAAAATAATTGTTAACGGGTTCCCAGTGCCCCCTGGCTGCGCCCCTGCATGGAGCCCTTTTCTTAAGCAAGATATCTACAGAATAGAGAAAGTACAAAGATGAGCTACAAAGATGATTGATGAGTTGAAAGGACTGAAACAACGTTTGAGTAGATGCAATCTGACCACACGAGCAGGAACGGGAAAGCGACCGGAAACTGGAGCAAAAAGAAAAACAATAAAAAACTTCTGAAATCCCTGATCAACGCCGGGCAACCCTGTTAGTATATATATATATAAATACACATATACATACACATATATTTATGTTTACCCCCCTAGAAATTCATGGATCCACCCCGCCACTGTATTCGCTAATATAGTAGGTATAGAACCTTGTCTATTTATTTGAATAAAACTCAAATTAAAACTTCATTAAAGTTTTTGGATTTGTTGTCGTAATGATGTTGTCACTCAATGGTCTACTAAGTGACACTTTAACATTTGTCTGCTGGTCTGCTTGCTCGGACCATAATGGGCAGAATACAATGGTTTTTGTTTCCTGTATGTGTTTTTAGAATTAATAAAAAATATAAAATATGTAGTTACTAAATATTTTATTATTAAAAAAGTTAAAATGGAGATAAATTAAATTAAATTTCTTGGATTTAAGCACCTTTTTACCTTTCGCCAAACTAACAGTTTGTTTTTTAATATCGACATGGAAATAAGATGTCCTGCGTTTTCGCTAGCTGTCTCTCCGTTCCATTTTCTCTTTAAGGCGAAGAAAATGCAAAAACTGTAAATTACAAATTTATTATTTCTCGATGAGAATAATCGTTTCGAAGGCGGTCGATCATCATATTCATCATGTTTTCTTGTCATTCTTCTGCTGCTCTCGTCGACTTGAACTTGTTCCGTGCCAACCTGAAGGCTACCAAGCCGCCGTACAAGTGCCCGGTGAAGGACTGCGAGAAGATTTACCGCAGCCTGTCCGGCATACAGCAGCACTTTGACGATCACGAGCTTGAATTTAAAAAGCGCCAGCGTCAACTCAAAAGCAGGAAAAAGGATGGCTATCGCGGTGGTGTCAGCTACTTCGGCGGCGGCGGCACCAGGAGTGGTCGGTCTGCTGCCGCTGCTGATAAGCGAAGGAGCGGGGAAGAAATAGCCGATTCGAAATGCGTAGAAGTCGAACTGTCTGGCCAGCTAGTGCAGATGGATGTTTGCAAAAGATTGAAGCTGGTCAGTGTCGAAAAGGACAAGAAGGTGAACGGAATGGTCGTATTTAAACCGGAGCAGCCATCTTCTATCTCTCCAAATCACGAAGTTCCCGGTTTGACGCTCGCAACGTCGTCTGTCCTTCCCGAAGCCAGGTTCAAGATACTGGACAGCTACGTCAAGAGGTCGCGACAAGTGGCGTCATCGGGCGTTGAAAAGTCGGAAGTTAAAGATGTCATGATGATGTATGATGCTGATGAAGAGGTTGGCTATGCTCTCTCATGTTGTTTCGTAAATAAAAATTATTAGTGTTTTTACGATGATTTTCTTTTAAACCTTTTGTTTTTTTTTTACAATTAAGAATAGAGGACATGATTCTTTTTATAGTTAATTTTTTTTTTTTTGTATTAGTACGTAATACATGAAAATTGTTTGACTATAAAAATTTGATCTGTATTATTTAAAAAAATAGTTATCTTACTGGCGTGTAATGAAAGTCGTGAGGATGATTTCATTTGTTCTCCGCCGACGTCCCGCCTGCAAGAATGCGTCAAACGACTTATTTAGAATTCGAAAATTATTTTCAATAAATCAATTTGTTTGCACAAAAAAAATTAAATTAAATCAAGAAAACACGAAGCTGCTATCTTGCAAAGCATAAATACAATATATTGAATTGATAATCATTTACTTTGACGGGTTTGGCCTACACCAGCCTATGCAGTAGTCACGCTATGAACCTACAGTAGTCACGTTACGAACCTTTTCCAAACCCCCCCTCAACCCGTCAAAGTAAATGATTGCCGTTAAATCCAGTCTTCTTACTAATTCAACCACTCAGGACCTGTTGTGGCTGGAACTAATCAATGAGGAGAGGAAAAGACAAAGTCGAGACGCAATCCCGCTGGAATTTCTCGAGACTGCCATTGACCTCTTCGAAAGGTCGTGCCACTTCGAGCATCGCCGCAGCGACGCCACCGGTCACGCCCCGACGACCCGTGACGAAGACGCAGTGTGCTCCGTCTGCTGCGACGGGGAGTGCGTGACGACCAACGTCATCTTGTTCTGCGATTTGTGCAATCTTGCCGTGCACCAGGTGAGCCGATCGTCCACGGAAAGGTTTTAATGTTTATGATGATGGCGACAATTATGTTAATGTAACAATTAATGTTTATGATGATGATGACAATTATGTTAATGAGATAATTAATGCTTATGATGATGACGACAATTATGTTAATGAGATAATTAATGTTTATGATGATGGAGACGATGATTATGTTAATGAGATAATTAATGTTTATGATGATGGTTATGCGAATGAGATAATTAATGTTTATGAATATGTAAAGGAGATAATTAATGTTTTTGATGATTATGTTAATGAGATAATTGATGTTTATGATGACAGAAATTAAGTTAATGATATAATTCATGTTTATGATGATGACGATGATTGTGTAAACGAGATAATTAATATTTGATTTGCCTTGTTAGTTAAATGTTTAGATTTTGTGAAATAAACACGGTAAGACAGCTAATCATGTAGGTGTGTGTATGGGTGCATAGGATAAACCATAAATGATGTATGGTTTAAGTAAAAGTACGTTTTAAGTAGCATCATTTTTTTAACTGTGTTAAATCTTCTAAATTGAAAATTGTCAGAAGGACGTTAATTGTTCAAAAGAAAATCCGTTAGATTTGTTTTCGGTTGTAATTTTATAATGGGCCAGCACTTCACATGCGCTTCAGGCGCGTAACCATCGCGCATTTTAATCGTTAAGAAATGTTCTGACTTCAAGTCTTTTACGAACCCAGGAATGCTACGGGGTGCCCCACATTCCCGAAGGTCCCTGGGTGTGCAGGAGGTGCCTTCTCTCCCCCTCCAAGGCCGTGGACTGCTGTCTCTGTCCCTCCAAGATCGGCGCCATGAAACAGACGGACGACGGTCGATGGGCTCACATCAGCTGCGCACTCTGGATTCCGGATGCCGGATTCGCCAATGCTGTTTTTCTCGAACCAATAGACAGTCTCAACAGGATAGCTGCCGCTAGGTGATTTGTTGATCTTTATTGATATTGATGTTTTATTGCAATGCGTGGATTTAATATTTAAAATGCTTTTCCGAGTTGATCTTTAATTCAGACATCTTGGTACTTTTGTTCTTACAGGTGGAAGCTCACCTGTCAGGTGTGCAAGAGACGAGCTGCAGGTGCCTGCATCCAGTGCCACAAGGCCAGCTGCTATACGGCCTTCCACGTCACCTGTGCCCAGCAGGCAGGACTCCACATGAAGATCAGGCCTCTCGCCTACTTCTCTTCTCTGGACTCGGCGAAGCAGCAAGGCCGTGCGCCGCAGCTGGCAGTCGCTGCTGTTGCTGCTCAGCAGCTGTCTACCACGTTTTCTCTGGCGCAGTCAAACTGGAGGAAATCGGCCTACTGCGACGCCCACACCCCCGCCGTCGGGAACAACGACGACGACGAAGGCAGCGACGATGGAGATGCCAACGGCCGTCAAGGTCGCCACGGCGACCCGGACAAAACTCTGAGGGATGATGAAAACGTCAGCAATAACAACAACAACAGAGGCACCGACTCGCAACCTGCCACCCCTTCCAAGTGCAGCATGAGACACGCCAGGAAGCTGGTGGCGGAGGGTAAGGAGGCGATGCCGCTGCTATCATTTCCGGCCTTGAACAACAAGAGGTTTGTTTGTATTTGCATGATGTTTATGATTCGGGTTTCGAGTTTAAAAAAATGTGACAGAGCAAAGTACGAATCGCCGTCCCCTGGGAGTTCGCGGGTGGGACACTTCCAGCGTCCGTAGTGGGTAGGCCCCTATAAATGGCTACCTCAGTGTTGAAAAATGGGCCCACGAGTACACTATCAGCTTATATTTAAGACTCTGGTCACTCAATGACAGTTCTATTGTATCGTGCTTAAGGTTTGCGAAGGGAATGCAATTTCAGTAATCAGTCATTGGCGTTCGGTGTACGCATATGTTTTTTAGTTTTCTTTCTTGGCTGTATTTTGTTTAAATGTGTATGTATGTATGTGTGTGTGTGTGTGTGTGTGTGTGTGTGTGTGTGATGAATGCATAAATAAATAAGCTGGCTAATATTTAAAATGTTAGCTTTGTTGTTGTGGTAATGTCCTTTGTGCAATGTCATTTTCAGAAGCACATTGCCAACATTTAGTAATATAAAATCTCGCTTATTGAATGTCGTTCGTATTTCTCTCTCTCCATTTCAGCTTCATAAAAATCAAGACTTCGTTGGGATTGGAAGATCGGGACGACTTCGTCGAGAGGGTCCGACGCTATTGGCTGCTGAAGCGGAACTCCCGGAACGGCGTTCCCTTGGTGACCCACCCGAATTCGTATTATCTGGGCACAACAAAGGAGGAGGTGGTGGTGGTGGTGAACGGCGAGACTGGAGATCACCGTGGCGTCAACCGCGTGGATGATAAAAAAAGAAGAAATGAAGAATCCAATGAAGGAGATGATGATGATGATGATGAGAAGGAGGAAGAAGAAGAAGAAGATGGTGATGGAAAGAGTAAAAAAGTTAGTGTACTGCTCTCTTCACTTGTGTGCTACTTTGCTTCTTTTAGCACCGAGTGACTTAGTGGCACGGAATTTTCATTGTATTTTTGTGCTAACTTTAGTTACAACGTGCGTTTTCATGGGTACCCATTAATGTTACTTGGGAATCGGATGACAACATTACCCGCTGGTAAACCAACTGCTAGGCATAATTCCGCCGGTTGATTTTCTAGTGCAGGGGTCATTGGCAGATTTTCTAGGTCAGGGATCATTGGCAGATTTTCTAGGTCAGGGGTCATTGGCAGATTTTCTAGGTCAGAGGTCATTAATTGGCAGCTTGTTATTTCTCTCTTCAACGAGCATTGATTACTTAGACACAAAAAATCTAACTTCTACCACGTCAAAAGGGCTTGCCATGGTGGCCAATACTTGGTACCTTAGCGGTACTGATGTTGCATTTATGTTTTATCCTCATGGCTGTTGCTATCATAATGCTGCTAAAACATTGATTGTTAACATTGTCCGATTAAATTGACGAAGGGTCTCATTCGACCGTTGCAGCAGAGTTTACCGGTTCTTCGCGGCGGCGGCGATACGTCGGTCGGTGCGGACGGATTGAAGGAAGAGTTGCAGAGGATGAAGAAACTGAGACAGGAACTGGAGACCGTTCGGTTGCTGAACGAACTCATCAAGAAAAGAGAGAAAATGAAACTGAAACAGGTTTTTTTGTTTGTTTCCTCTGGTAGACGAGTGAGGCTTCGATCGTGGCTGGCTGATGATCGATCAGATTGATTGATTAATTAATAAACTAATTAATTGGTAATTAATATGCGGGATCGTCCGATTGGACGACCGAACGTTTGATTGATTGATTTAAAAACAGCAGACCTCTCATTTCAGATCGAGCACAAAGAACTGATCCTGAAATACAAACTCAACCCCGTCGACAGGCTGGTAGACTGCCTCGAGGCTGCCTTCAAGGCCAAAGGTTTTGACAATCTCCTTGACGACGATAACGATGATGATGAAGACTGTTGCATCGCCAACGACGACGACAAAAATGGACGCATCACGGGCGGCGACGGAAAGTCGGAAAAGGTCGAACGAGCTTCCAAGCGTTCGTCATCGGCGGAATCGAAAGGTAGGAAACCACCGATGGACCCGAGCGTGGCCGAGCCTACGAAGATGTTGTCAGTCTGGAAGAGGTACAGCGCTCTTTTGATGACTATATCATTGTACTGCGCTATATAAATTATTCATGTTATTATTATTATTATTATTATTATTATTATTGTTATTGTTCAAAGTCACAGCTTTCTCTGCTGGTTTTCTTGACCGGAAATCCACCGGATTTCTAAGGTCTTCTTTTTTCTTTGTTTTTCTTTAAATCAAAGCACTTTTGGAGGATACTTGCAGTTCCTAGCAAGGCAATTTTCTGGACTTGAATTGCAGTTGGTTTTCCTGGAATTCTCTCGAGGTATTTTTCGAAGCCAACTTTGATTGTCCCTAAGGCTCCAACCACAACCAGGATTACACAAGTCTTGGTTTTCCACATTCTTGATATTTCTATTTCAAGATCTATGTATTTGCTTACAGTGTTATTATTATTATTATTATTATTATTATTATTATTATTAGGGTCAAAGGTGACGGACACGGCACGATAGCAAACTTTGAGAAAGACTTTCTGAGCGTCTGGATGACGAAGTGGTCTCGGAGGTCGAGAATTTCTTTGAGTCGCAAGAAAAAATTGCAGAACATGAAAGCCCTGGTTGGTATCATTATCATCATCATTTTCTTCATCATTGGTCATCATCATCATCATCATCATAGAATATCATTATAGTCTCTACCAGTTTTTGATATAATTATTGTCTCAACCAGTTTTTGATATAATTATTGTCTCAACCAGTTTTGATATAATTATTGTCTCCACCAGTTCTGATATAATTATTGTCTCCACCAGTTCTGATATAATTATCTGCCAGTATCGATAAATTGATTAATTTTTCTTCCTTTTTTAACCTGAAATTCGCGCAGGCTCTCACGACCATAAAGAAATTCACCGGCGAACTCGAATCGGTCGAAATCAAGACTTGCGACGGATCCGTGGGCGATGATGATGATGATGTCCCCGACGTTACAAAAGACAGCATCAATGATAATAACAACAACGACGACGATGACCTTGAGTCTCCTCTGCCTCGTTCCCTGCCCAAGCATCTCCCATCAGTCTCTCCATCTCCGACAGTCCTGACTTTGACGGATTCTTCAAAAAAACTTCAGTCATCCCCGCTACCGTCCGTAGAGCAAACGCCCGCGCCCCTTTCTCGGCTACCGGCTTGGCCGGCGCCGTCGCCAGTGTTCGCACGGCCGCCTTCGCTGCTTGACCGCCCCCTGAAGAAGCGACTCAACAGCGCTTACCGTGCGGAGGTCCTGGCTGTCGACGCGACTTCGTATCGTTTGACCGACACCTTCGTAGGCAGCTTGCATGCGACGGCGGCGCCTGCTTCTTCCAGCCCGTCGCCGGTCGACGAAAGTGAAAACCTCCGACTGCTTGCCGAGGCTGCTGATTCCATATCTTCGGAGAATTCTGGCGTAGCAGGTGGGTTTGGGCTTGAGTGTATGTTTTTTTATGTATATTAATTATTATTATTAATATTAATTATTATTATTAATATTAATTATTAATATTAATAATAATATTAATAATAATATTAATAATAATATAAATAATAATATTAATAATATTAATTAAGTATATTACTTATTAATGTTATTGTGTATGTGTAGCAGGATATTAAAATTTAGTCTCCTGTGAATATAAATGTTTTTTTTTGCCGACAAAAACCACTTTCGGAAACTGAAATTTTGTACATTAAACTTTTAATAAAAAAACCAAAATAATTTATAAGAGAAAACAAAGTTTGCTGGGTCAGCTAGTATATATATATATGTTAATTTATGATTGTTTGCATTTATGGCTTTTATGTAATTTATTATTGCTCTTGTAGATCCCAGCTTTGAACAGAATAGCAGCAACATCACCAACGACGGCGCAACTACAATGGCGGACCGTGGCAGGCCGATGCTAGTCAATTCCATCAACCAATCGCTGTCGCCGGTCAGCTCCGCCGTCAGCCAGTCGTACGACTTCGGCCGCATAACCAGTCAGTCGGAAGAACTGCTCAGTTCTTGTTGCGAGGTCCAATCGAAAACGATTGAGGTCTGCGATTCCACGACCGATTGGCCGAGCAACGAGTCGGAATTAAAGAGCTTCAACGACATTCATCAAGGTCATTCTTCCAAGAGCAGGCCTAGCAGGGTGGCAACGAGTAGTCACAAAAGAAAAGATGAAGGTGGAAGAGACAGTGTCAATCATCATGCTGGTGATGATGATGATGATGACGACGATGATGGAAAGAAGATGAAAAATAAAAGAATGAAAACGAGCGTTGAAGATGAAGGGGACGATTCGGCTGCCGAGCGTTGGAGCCAGGATGGAAGGAGGAAGAGAGGTTGTTGTTGTCTGAGATGTTTTGTCACTGAGATGTTTTGTCACTGAGATGTTTTGTCACTGAGATGTTTTGTCACTGAGATGTTTTGTCACTGAGATGTTTTGTCACTGAGATGTTTTGTCACTAAGATGTTATTATAATATTTTTTTTTTTATTATTAAATTCTTGGCACGGGCAATGAGCCCCTCGCCAGCAACTGAAAACGACAATTTTAAAATTAAAATGAAAAATACGTAAAATAATATAATTTAATATATTATATTATAATACAATTATATTAATATATATTATATTATAATTTAAAAAGCTTAGTCAATTAATTTCTTTGACAGCCATAAGAGAAAAATCAGAATCGAGAGATGTTGACGAATTGTTCTTTGTGCCCCTCAACCATGGGGATTTTGTGTGGGCCCAGTGTGCCAAGTATCCCTATTATCCCGCCATTGTAAGTTGTTTATTCACCTTGTGAAGTGAATTTTATATATAATAAAAGGATTGTTTTTTAATAACTTTTATTATTTTAAATTGTTGCTATTCTACAAAGCTATTATTATTATTATTTATGTTTAACATGGCATTAATCGTTAGACTTCTAAGCCACGAGTCACTTTATCCAATTTGTGTGGCCATTTTTACAGAACAATCAGAGGCAGCCATTTATAGGTGACTACCCACACCCGTTGCAAGGGCTGGTGGTGATACCAGAGGGATTCGAACCACCCACTCTTAGGTCCACAGGCAACTGCCTTACCGCTATACCACCAGAGCCACTTTCTATTTGTTTTGTTGTCACTTTCTATTTATTTCTTTGTCACTTTATATTTGTTATTATTTTTTTAAGATCATTAATCCTTCAAAGCCTTGTGGTAACGGCAGCACCAGCTACGGCCGTCGGAGTCGAGACGTCTCCATCGCGGACTTGCGAGACGCCGGCTCCATACCCGTACCGTCGGCAGACATTGTACGATCCAACTCGGACAAGAACAAGTACCTCGTCTGCTTTTTCGACAGCAAGAGGACTTGGTGAGCCATTAATAGCTGATCATTGGTATAAGGTTTAGCTTCAATTATTGGGGTGAATCTTGGAGTAATAATGTAGTAATGGTGCTTGTTTGCAAGTAAAAATAGAATTGGTGAAGGTTTTGTGGTTGATCTGAAGACAAATTTCATGTATCAGAAATGACAAATGCAGTTCGTTTGGTGGGAAAATGTAATATATCATGTTAGTAATGTATTATAAGTATGTGTGTTGATGAGAAAATGTAATATATCATGTTGGTAATGGGAAAATATGTGTGTTGGTATACATATATATGATGTAAGATATTGGCAAATTTAATTTAATTTCAGGCAGTGGGTGGCCAGGTCCAAACTGGATCCCCTCGGAGTTGACTCCGGCCTGGACAGGAAGAAGGTCAACGACGTCAAAAGGTCAAGCTCGAAGAGGTCGGTGATCGAGGCTTACAAGAGGGCGGTGGAGCAGAGGTGCCTGAGGTACGGAGAGAACTACAAAAGGTCCTTGACTGCGGTCCTCGAGCACCACTGATCCAGCTTTTCCAGTGGCGCGATGCTGGCAGTGGTGGCAGCAATATGCAGTGGTGGTGGTGCTATCGATGCCGTCGCGTACGAACGGTGTTACGTAATGGTCATGCTCAGGGCGACGTTTGAGCTCATGACGACGATTGCGGTTGCTAAGTGGGTCGGCATGGTGATGGTCGTCGTGGTGATGGTCGTCATGGTGATGGTCGTCATAGTGATGTTTGTCATGGTGATGTCAGGCGAGCAGCCTGTTGGCTATGAAAGTTTTTTCTTTCTTGTTTGCTTTTCTATTTTTGTTATTATTTTCACCAATATTTTAATTGTAATTAAATTAAATATTTGTTATGGTCCCGATATTTAGATGATAATTTATTAATGCTATGTTATTGTTAGTCGGGTTAGATGGGTGATCATATATACCTGTCCACTCCGTACGATTTTCAAGATGGTAGATGAATATACCTGTTTAGATTGAATATACCTGTAAACCATATGGTTCTCGAAATAAGATGGTAGATTGTTAACCATGTGATTGTCAGGAAGGTAAATGTAATTAAATCCACCTGTTTACCACGTGATTGTTGAATAATTTAAATGACATTCGTGAATGACAGACGCATTGTTGTGACATTTTTATGCGTGAATGTAAAAATCATAACTGTTATGCACTTAGGCCTTTGAAAGACTTGAACTATTCAGATGTAGATTATTATTATTTTATTATTATTATTGTGTTCTGTAATTTACGGTCTCGTAAATCGAACAGCGGAGAATGATCGCATTAATTCACCTAATATATCAATGTGAATTGTAAATATTTTTTGTAACATAACATTACGGTCGCGAATTATGACCAGCGCAATTAAAATTATATTATCGATAACGGCGACTTGTAAATAGAAGTGTCATTTTGCTTTTTTCGATTGTAAACGATAATTCATTGATTCAAATCTGTTTTCTTCTTCTTCTTCTTAAGAATCGCTTAATAAGCGGAGAAGAGAGTTTGACCGATCGGGCATGGAATGTGTCGTTTTTGTAGTCGGACATTCTTAAGTTGTCACAACGATCTTCTTCTCTGTTTACAGTCAACTCAACCCGTTTTTCATATTTCCTGTTTCACCTGTCCTTTCCAAGTAAAGTCATTAAACCGTGAGAGACTACTCGGTGTAACCGGTTTCCACTGTAAAACGATGACTTAATTATTTCTCCATTTTATACTCAGAATCGCTTAATAAGCGGAGAAGAGAGTTTGACCGATCGGGCATGGAATGTGTCGTTTTTGTAGTCGGACATTTTTATTTCTATGCTTTTGTCAGATCCGTTTACGACTTTGTTGTCGACACGGCCTGTTTTTTTTTTATGATTTTGTTCGGAGCGACGTCATACGCAAGCAACTACATAAAACGACGGCAAGTGCGTCATTTCACGGCGCGATTCCGCTACGAGAGGTGAACGTAGACGCGCGCGACTGTCATTCATCTTTGTGTAATACTCTTAGAACGTTTTTCGGTTTTACGACCTTGACCCGTTCGGCGAGTTTTAAGTTTCGATTAATTTTCTTCTTCTGCGAGCATTTTTAGTTTCGTTTTTTCTTTCCTTCTCGACTTATTTTTTCCGAAAGAAATTTCCGACGTCGACGATTTGCGTTTCTTATTTTTGTTATATCCATTTCTTATTTGATTCATCTGTTATATCCATTTTCTCATTTCATTCATCTGTAGAAATAACTCTTATTTTCGTTATATCATTTTCTGATTTAATTCATCTGTAGAAATAATTCTTATTTTGGTTATATCCATTTTCTCATTTAATTCATCTGTTAAATCCATTTTCAAATTCATTTCATTTTATCTGTAGAAATAATTCTTATTTTTGTTATATCCATTTCTTATTTAATTCATCTGTTATATCCATTTTCAAATTCATTTCATTTTATCAGTAGAAGTACAAAAGAAAAAGTCGCTTACAAATCTATTTTACGGTCAGATCGGCGCGTCTTTTATTATTATTATTATTATTCAATCTGTTTAAGAGTCATTATCGTTATGATTGGCTGATTTATTGACAAAGAAATATTTTTTTATCAGTTGTTTTTTTAAATTTTTTTTTAACTAAATGATTTACAGCTTTCTCAAGCGATGTTATTCGGGCGTCCACGGGTGTAAAACTAACAGGGCGTCGAGGAGTAGAGGTGGGTTGTTGCCGTGCTACTTTGCTTCTTTTGTGCACGTACCGGAGGGATACGGAATTCCATGAAATCAGCTGGAAGGAGATGTAATAATAATAATAATCAAAAACAACTAACAATTTTTAATTTGAATAGTTTTCAAACGATTCTACCTACGCCCACACAAACATACGTAAACTGGCACACGTCATCATCAAGAGAAGAAACGTACACACGATTGATCGTAAATAGGAGAGAGAGAGAAAAAACACGACAACATTTTTTTTTTGCTTTTTAAAACTCTTACTTTATACGTCACGCACAATAGACGTTTAAAAAAAAATTCGTTTTTAAAAATCGTCAGCACGCAGACAACGACAAGTAAATAAATAAATTTTTAAAAAAAATGGCTGTTTATTGCACAACATCGACTAACAAGTAATAAAAATAAAACAACAACTCTTACAAAACTGTGATGAACATCTACGGAGATTGAAAAATGGAGTGAATTCGAGATTCGAAAGAAAAGAAGAAGAAAAAACTATCGAAAGCCGACGATGGTGCGCCCGGATGTCGGATGAACCGTTCAAGAAAATATTCGTCAAGTTTCCGGAAACTTACGTGGAGAATTTTTTCAGATACTTTTGAAAAAAAAATTTCGTTTGCAGAAATACTTGTAGATTCACAGCTTAAACAGGAGGAGATACAGACTCCTTAACTTACTGCATTCCACTAAAAAAAATAAAAATAAATAATTGACAACCAAATATTTTCAACGTGAGAAATCATTAGCAATGTTTAATTTGCTCTCTAGAAAAAAAGAACTATATCGTCCGGTTCGGTATATTCAAACTCTTGTTATTAGTCGTATCTATTTATATTAGCAATATCATTGTAAACATGCTGTTTAAAAAACTGCTTTTCTTCACAACAGTTATTTTGATTGAAGAAGAAGAAGGGTGCGTTATTAGGAGTTGTTGCATTTGCTTAAAATAAATTCGAAATTTTACTCAGAATATGTTTCCACCATGAAAAAGAAGATGTTACTAAAAATATATTAATTCCACCGAAAAAAGAGAAAGATTTGTAATTCATTCTAACACAGACGACGTAGTTTCACTTACTAAAAAGTCAGTAATCACTATAAAAAAAAGTTCAATTAAAAAACACACAATGTCTAGAGAAGAAGCTATGTCCATGGAAAAAAGAGAAATGTCAAAATAACATTAACAGGATTATTATATGTATATATATATTCTTAAATAGGAGAATATATGTATAGAAATATATACTGACGATAATCTAATCAGCTGTCTCTATGTATGTAACGTACAGGAAATAAAATAACTTTAAAAAAAAATCGAAACGTAACGACAGGTAAAAAAAAAAATGTCCACACACGCTTGTATCCTAAGAGGCCGCCGAAAAAAAAGAAAAACAACACTCGAAAAAAAGAAAAAGGAAAGACATTGCAAAGATCCAGAACACCCGCCGCCTGCAGGACTCGAAGAATTACATCCGACGGCGTTGAATACGAGTAGAGATGATACCAAACCAGACGCAGGGTTGAAAACAATCGGAACGAATAACACGAGGAGGCGCAAACAATTCAGTTACGAACTGCAAAACCATCTGCGATGCATCCGGTCTTGTGGTAACCATTTATTTTGTGGCTGGATGGTAACCAGATGGTAATCGTTTAATCGGTTGGCAGATGGTAACCATTTAATCCATGGGCAGAAGTGCTGAATGCTACAGGCAAGATAGAGACGCTCAACCAAACAGGGCACGCGGGTGCTATCTGGCCGTGGTGACTGTAGAGGCAGCAGTAACAATACCTTAAAAAAAAAAAAATAACTCGAAACGAAAAAAAAGAAGACACCTAATGCCAAAAATCTGCATCAGACAAAAATACTCGGCGACGTCTGGCACAGTAGTGACAGGTACAGGTACAGACAGGATCCTGACCAAAGGACAGACGAGATCCTGACCAATGGGACAGGTACACACAAGATCCTGACCAATAGAACAGGTACAGACAAGATCCTGACCAATGGAACAGGTACAGACAAGATCCTGACCAATGGAACAGGTACAGACAAGATCCTGACCAAGGTACAGACAAGATCCTGACCAAGGTACAGACAAGATCCTGACCAAGGTACAGACAAGATCCTGACCAAGGTACAGACAAGATCCTGACCAAGAAGAACAGGTACAGATGAGACTTGCACTGCAAGAATGTAGTATGATGTGAAACAGAGAATGTGGAAAAAAACTTAACGTCGCCTGCTTTCTCGCAGGGCCGACGTTACAATGTTAAGGCTAAAAGACGACGATGTTGAAAAAGAAAATGTCACGGTCGCCACGGGCCCGGCATTGTGTACCATGGGCCAATGGTGGCGAAAAGGACAAATAAGAGCATCCGGATTTGCAGCGTGTGTTTTATTGCTAGATTGAAATTGTTCCTCATATGAACAGAGATAGACAGACGAACAATCTATGTACTGAGTAAGCCATAATGCAGCCCCAGTATGTCATAGCGCAGCCGAGTAAGCCATAATGCAGCTACAGTAGGTCATAGTGCAGCCGAGTAAGCCATTATGCAGCTACAGTAGGTCATAGTGCAGCCGAGTAAGCCATTATGCAGCTACAGTAGGTCATGATGCAGCACCAGTGGATCATGTTGCAGCCACAGTAGACCATGTTGCAGCCCTAGTAGGTCATGATATAGTTCCTGAAGACCATGCTGCTTAGTTATATTATAGGAAGCCCCAACACCTTCAACCACACCAATGGATAATTACCTTCAAATAGTTCTCTGAGCATGGCTCACGATCTGACAAAACATAGGGATAACCAAGAAAAATAATTCAGAAGCGACCAGTACAGCCCCGATCTACTGCGACACAGTTATGACAACCGACCGTGGCATGCCGCCAAAAACCACTTTTTTTTTACACGAGTGTTTCGCCTGAACACCCCGTCGTGGGGAGTTCAGAGTGCATTTCGTAAATACGTTTATGATATTGCTATTAAAATTCTAATTTTAAAAAAGACGACACATATACAAGACAAACACGAATGCTTACAACAACGATGGATAACTTTGGAATCGATTTCGTCCCGGATAAATGGATGGCTAGCAGTCGAATTCTACGTCTAGGTGACGCGACATCTGAAATTCTACCGACACGGAGAAAAAGTAAACACTTATTTTTAAAAACATCTGCGATTTTGAATTTGAAGAAACTTTAAAAGATGAAATTTTATGAAATTATGAGAAAACCTTTCAAGTTTTTTTTTCAAATTTTTTGCACTGCAAATTAAGAAAACAGAAAAAAATGTCCACTTCAACACTATTGAAAAAAAAAACCAACAAACGTTTGCTTAATTAAGCATCAGATCAAGACATAGAATAAAATGAAACAAATGAAGAAAAAAAATCATCCTAAATAAAAACACTTAAAACAACGCTGGTCGACCAACACGCTTGACTCGGAAATAATAAAAGCAGCTTTGCTTTAACACACACACACACTCGTGTGACATTCTAAAAGAAAAAATAATAAACACGCAAAACCGGTTGCAGACTACGACAGCTACGTCGACGACAACGAAAATCGAAACGAGTTCAGAGAAAACATTTTTAAACGTTATCTTTGATGCTAATGGAAAATTCCTCTAAATAAAATATAATTAATAAAATTAAACAGATATTTTAGATAAAAACGATTTATAAAATTAAATAGATATTTTAATAAAAATGATTTATAAAATTAAACATATATTTTAGATAAAACATGATCAATAAAAATTAAACAGTTATCTTAACAAAACAAACAAACAGAATAAATGCTTCGCTGCACAAAATGGTACGACTCAAGAAAAAACAAAAAAAAACATTTCGGATCGTGCAAAGCAGACCCGACCGACCACTGTCGATCCTACTATAATAAAAAAGTGCACAAGGAAAGAACACAATCATGTGACCCCTCGAACATGTCTCTAACGAAAAATGAAAAATTATAAAAAAAAAGAAACGGGGGAGGTGAACACGAACGATCGACTCGGTATTTCCTATCTACTGCTACTACTTTTTTTTTTGCTTTCAAAAACACCTAGAGCAGGAAAAGACTGAAAACTAGATTAAATAAAAAACAGAAAGAAAAAGTGGTAAAGCTGGGGGTCATGAAAACCCTCTAACTTGGATGCCCCGATACGGTTACCGCACCCGCCTCCGATTGCTAGAAACGTTTATCGACTTTACTAAAAGACGCTAAGTAGAAGAAGATCTAAAAAAAACGAGACCGCGAGATACTACAACTGTGGAAAAATAGAAGCCACACACACACACGAGATAGAGGGAAAAGTTATAAATGCTGCACACGTGACAAGCGTGACGATCCGGCACGCACGGTACCTTCGAGACGAAAAAGTGAAAATTTTTCGTGCAATTTAAAGCGCAAACACTTCTCTTTTATGCTACGTCGTGAAGGCATACGTCTGTGTGTGCAACGCACGCTCCGTGTGTGCAATGCACGTACGTGTGATGTTCGCTGTCTGCTTGCTACGAGGGAAGTCGCCGTTTGCACGTGGAAATGCAAATTCGTCGCGGTCCGGTTTCGTCGGGTCGTATTTAACGCTTAATTGCGATCCCGGGAAGCGTACGGCGTTGATGGAGAGATGATTGCGATTGTGGAAAAAAAAACAAAGTTGAATTATTAAGCAAAGCAATAATAAATGGAATAAATTATTATAAAATAAAATAATACGAACAGCGAGCGAATGACCCTGATAGGATAAACAGCATACACACACACACATACATGCAGACGCACATATACATATATACGTGCATACACACATACACATACATGCAAACACGCGTGCACATCCACACACAAACATCCGTGAATACACACAGTGGGAATGACTTGTTCAACAAATAGCATCTCATGCTAGATCGTATTCTCTTTTATATCTTTTTTTCTCCATACGAAAGTGTTCTAGAGCAAACAGTTTAAAATGATGAGAGAGAGAAAAAAAAAAAAGAGAGAGATAGAGCATGACTATTACAGGTGCGACTGGCACGCATACTCGTCCGACTAATTACCACGTTTACGCGTAAACCTCATAGCTGAACATTACTATCGTGCTAGATTCAATTTCTAACCGGTTGCTAATTCGCTAACAGGCTCTGAGTTATCGCTGTGCATAAATTAATATTAATGATCTATCAGGCATATCGCTGTGCATAAATTAATATTAATGATCTATCAGGCATGGTCAGCGTCGATTCGCAGTTTCAACTCGAGCTTATCGTGAACTGTCACCGTTTAACGCCGGAAAAAATGCGTCTGCACGAAAAATATAATTATCTATTTTATATGCGCACATATATATAGTAAGATACACATTAGTACTGTCTATTAGCATTGAATGTATAGATAATATAAAGATCGTAGAAGAGGAAAAGACAAGGATGGAATATGATTGATGGAAAACTTTGGCGGAATTACACCTGCAAAATACCTGCATAACACCTGGAACGTTTCTACGGCAGATGTAGACCTACAGTACGCATAGACATACATTAAAAGGTGAGAAAAATACAGGATATTATAAATCATATATATATATATATATATATGTATGTATAACGTGATCAAATTATAAATTATGATAATTATCTCTCCCAGGTGCTGTAAAAAAATAACGTGCACGATCGTCTAGCGAGTGAACTGGCATCATTCAGTAGTAGTAGTAGTAGTAGTAGTAGCAGTAGTAGTAGTAGTAGTAGTAGTAGTAATAGTAGTAGTAGTAGTAGTAGTAGTAGTAATAGTAGTAGTAGTAGTAGTAGTAGTAGTAGTAGTAATAGTAGTAGTAGTAGCGAGTGGCACAACAAAAAGAGCATTGTTATTGTTTGTGGCGAAATCAGAGAAATAAAGAGAGAGAGAGAGTGAGTGAGTGGAGACCTCGAAGGTAATTAATACGACGATGATGACGACTACAAAGGAATCGTGTGACACGATGACGCGTGACGTCAAGGAGTGACGGGCCGTCGCACTACCGAAACGAGGTGACTTTGGTATCGACGTCGATCGTCATAGGAACCGGGTTGGCGACGCTTGCGTATTCTCGGGCGCGTAAATATTTAAATATACTAATCCTGCGGTCAACAAACATCCTAACAGATGACTAATCGATCAGCTGTTTCGATCAAAATAAAAATGTCGCAATTTTACAAACGACTCTTTCGCATGCGATGGGAGCGGGCTGACCTGATCGACTCCGGTCGCGAACCCGCTTCGCAAGGGGGGGATGCTCAGCGGAACTTCCTGTGGCGTGACTCCCCGCTCGAGGAGCCCCTGTGCCCTTGAGCAATTGAATTTGATCTGGATGTGCAAAGAAAAAAAAAAAATTAAAATAAATATTTTAAATTCATATTCACTAAAGAATAATAATAATAATTGAAGCAGTAATCAAACCACGCGGTTGAAACTCTAAAGTAAGAAAACCCCACCTCAATATTACGACACCCCCCCCCCCGTCTTACACCACGCAGCGTACAAACATTTCAACGTCGACTCAATCACGGCGACAACACAGTTGTTTAAAACCAGCATTAAAAACGTCAATATTTACTTACGTTGACCGAGAAATCAAGAGAGAAACAAAAATGGAGTCGACACCTACTGGTTCCCAGTAGTAGTAGTGGTAGTAGTGGCTTCTTTCCTTTCCTGTTCCGCTTTTTCTCGGGTCCTTCGTCTCTCGTACATGTAGATGATCACGCACAGGACTATGACTTCCAGGACGATGCCGGCCAGTGGTAGCAGAGGTGCGAACTTGCCTGATGGAGAAAAATACATCTATATATAATAATAATAATAATAATGATAATGATAATAATAATAATAATAACAATAACAGTAATAATAATAATAATAATAATACTAATAATAATAATAATAATAATAATAATAATAATAATAATAATAATAATAATAATAATAATAATAATAATAATAATAAGTGTATTTATTTAGCGCCAAGATTAGCTGAGGCACTTTCAATATTCCCCGAAAATATTTTATAATAAATATAATTAGGTGTTAACTTTTCGTCGATACAGGTTCGGTTGAATTTCATAGACCAAGTTTTGTTACAAGCTTTTTTCTCTTTAACATTTATAAGAAGTTTGAATGAAAAAAAAGAAACGGTTATGAATCAAATCGTACTTAATCTGCAGTGGTACGTTAATGAATTAATTAAAACTATTCTATTTTCTTATTTTGAAGCAAGTTATAATAATAATAATAATAATAATAATAACAATATATGTTTCACTACTAAAGATCCAGATCTCTTGACGAGAGCATTTTCCGTGTATGTACGACCACTACTTGAATATTGTTCTTCAGTGTGGAATCCACACCACAGGCATTTGATCGACAGGCTCGAAAGAGTCCAAAGACGATTCACAAGAACAATTCCTTCTGTCAGTCGTCTCCCTTATCTAACTCGCCTCAACATCCTCGGTCTCAAATCTTTGGAACATCGCAGACTCATTGCTGACCTATGTCTATGCTACAAAATTCTAAATGGTCTTATTGACTCAACTTTGGTCACCAGTTTTGAATCGTCTGGTTACCAGGCCACAAGAGGCCATTGTTATAAACTGAGGTCTGGCCTGCACAAGATCGATGCTACCAAGTTCTTCTTTTCCAATCGAATAATAAAATCCTGGAATGCCCTGCCTCACGATGTGGTCAACTCAACATCCTACAGCCGTTTCAAATGTCTGATAAATGAAACCGACCTCTCAAAATTTCTAACACCTAATGAATACAATGGCTAGTAAACTTCAAGGGTGCCACAGCCACCACCGATGCGCCACCTTCACAACTGTGGTCATGCTCGCTCTCCTTGCCGTAGCCATTCTGCTGCCGACCGGAGTTGACGCTGCCATCGCTACGCGCCATAACTTGGACAACAGGGACGAACTGATCGCTGCCGCCCATCCACCGCTTTTGAGAACAGATCTGGTGAGAGATTTCAACCAGCTCAGTGCAATGAAAGTATTGACATTGTGTCTACCCCAATTCATTTCTAACCCCATTGAACAATGTTTTGCGGAGTGGTGAATACTAAACTTTCGATAGTAATTCGCAGGTAATCACGATTTTGCCTAACTTTCCACTCAGGTTCATCATTAAGCTGTATAGGAACAGATGTCTGTTGTGTTTTGTTAGCATGGTAGTTAAATCATTTTGCCATTCCTAACTAATGCTGATGTTAACTAATGTTTAATGTTTTCGCTCACCAATTTGTGTTAGTGGTCATTTGTGACCCTCTTTTTGGTTAAATAAATAAATAAATAAATAAATATGAAAAAAAAAACGATAAAGAAATGGTTAATTCAAAAGCAATGTAAATGATATCAAATCAAATTTTTTTAACGCCATGGTCGTAAACGAATCTGAAGCGGGATAATAAATATCGTTTTGAGCAATAGATAACATATATAAGAGATAAAAAAAAAAGACGACACAAAAGATAAAGACGCACGACGCAACCACAGTCGTACGTCGCGATCACCCGTCATGAATGATAATCACGAGCTCTAATGTGTACGAAAACATGCCGGATGATTTATTTTATAGCGATGATGAGACTTCGTACGAGAATGGGTTGTTGTTTTTTTTTATTTGTATTATTTTTGCGCGGCGTAAATAAAAACATTCGGCATCAGAAATAATAAAAAATATATTGCGAGATAATTAACTGTAGTTGTCGAGGAAGAACACACATGCATTTTATGCACACGATTACTTCATGAACGCATTCCATGCACGCGATTACTTCATGCACGCATTCCATGCACACGATTACTTCATGCACGCATTCCATGCACACGATTACTTCATGCACGCATTCCATGCACACGATTACTTCATGCACGCATTCCATGCACACGATTACTTCATGCACGCATTCCATGCACACGATTACTTCATGCACGCGATTACTTCATGCACGCATTCCATGCACGCGATTACTTCATGCACGCATTCCATGCACCCGATTACTTCATGCACGCACGATTGTACGCTTAGTTATTTAAACAAAACACTCCAACACCGCATGCATGTCTACACTCAAAAACACACTAAATAATCGAACCACACATCTTTCCAACGATACGGTAAAAAAAAACACACGCACGTCATCACGCTTTTTATGAAACGTCGCTTGCACAAAGCCGATCGGATCCACGTGCAATCTACTACTACCACAACATGCAAACGTAAAAACTCCGCTTCCATTAACAGCGTCACGACGTATCCAGGCAGGCGACATCGTCGCCAGCGAGAGAAGATAAACCACGCAAACGGAGAGACCTTGACACACACGTGTCCAGATTTATTCAGACCGGGCACGAACCGGCCCCACGCAAGATCGATGGCGTCACGAAACGACGTCGGCGACATTCGTGTCAACGATGAAGCAGTGAAAAACCACGCTTACTCGCGTACGCGTACACGACCGGTGTCAACCACGCTTACGCGCACACGTGGACACGATCGGTTTTATACGCGTGGACACGATCGGTGTTAAATCGAGGGAGATTTTCAGCAAAGCTTCGACTGAAAAAAAAATGGAGACAAATAGAAGAACTAATGAGTGCAAATAGCCAAAGGCAAAACTGCAAAATAAGTAGTTTTGTAACAAACGTCTTAAATTGTTTCCTCGTTCCTCTGTGAAAATGTGAAAATGTAAGAGCACAATTTCCTGTCATTTGAGTTATATTTATCATAGGAATAACCATGAGGATATTACCGTTATCACGACTTGGACTACCATTATATATATTACCTTTACCATGTGTTTGACTACCGTAACCATGTCTTGGACTATTATACATATATATATTAACATTACCACAACTTCGACCACCATGATATTTATTAACCTTACCACAACTTGGACTACCATGATATATATTAACCTTACTATTACTTTGACAACCATGATATATATTATCACTACCACAACTTGGACTACCATGATATATAATACAGTTACCACAACTTGGACTACCATGATATATATTATCGTTACCACAACTTAGACAACCATGATATATATTAACCTTACCACGACTTCGATAACCACGATATATATTACCATTACCACGGCTTCGACAAACATGATGAGCATTACCGTGAACCTGACTTCGGCCGCCACGTTGACGAGAGACTGCGACGGGAACAACGCGAAAAATATGCGGCGTCGAAAAGGGTGTGTCGGAATAAGAATAGCTGACGAGGGATCGTTTTTACATCATCGAGGAGGTCTTTGAAAAGGTAGATAAGATTGAATAATGCCAGTGAGAGGTGATCACGTGGCAAAGAGGGCTGCAACGACGACGATGATGATGATGTCCATCATTATCATCACTGCGTCCGACCTCGAGGTCATTTACCTACAAACAGTAGTTGTCGTTGTTGTCGCAACAGCAGTGTGTCGATTGCATGCTGTTGTAGATTTCTTTCTTTAGTAGAAAAAAAATATCACCATCATCATCATCACCACCATCATCATCACCACCATCATTCATCATCCTCATCACCACCACCACCATCATCATCATCATCATCCTCCTCATCACCACCATCGTCATCATCATCATCATCATCATAATCGACGTCGCGACCACAATCGAGATAAAAGCAAAATGAGATCAGCGATGTGGCTGAACTGTGAAAAAATATATAATTAGGCAGGAAATCCTTTGATTGCTGTTTTTTTCTGCACCGTTCCATCAGTACAGCCATCACCATCATCACCATCATCATCATCATCATCATCATCATCATCATCTCCGTCATCATCGGTAAAATGTCAGATACCGGAATCTTATTTAGCAACAAATAGAACAATGGCTGACGACCGATCGAGATAACTCGATTCTCAGAACGTTACTTGCATGCACTTTTTAGAAAACCGTTTCTTGTTTGCCAATACCGCCAGACTTCCTCCCCTTTATCAGCACATTTACTCCCCAATATCACCATACTTCCTCCCCCAATACCACCACATTTACTCCCCCAACATCACCACATTTACTCCCCAATATCACCACATTTACTCCCCAATATCACCATACTTCATCCCCCAATATCACCATACTTCCTCCCCCAATATTACCATACTTCTTCCCTATCACCATACTTCCTCCCCCAATATTACCATACTTCTTCCCCCAATATCACCATACTTCATCCCCAATATTACCATACTTCATCCCCCAATATCACCATGCTTTCTTCACCAATATCAACGCACTTTTTAGCACAATACTACAATTTATCTTTCGCCAATATCACCAGCATAATTCGTTTTCCAATAACATCACTTTTCCCTGCTTCTCCCCCACCCTTCAATCACTGAAGAACTATCATCATCATCATCATCATCATCAAAAATCATCATCACCGTCACTACGAGAAAGAATTTCACGCACCGACGAACAAGCCCGTCGCTCACCTTTGACCCGGACCAGTATGGAGGAGGAGGTCGTCATGACGACGCTGCTGTCGTTGAAGGAGCTGGACGCCCAGCAGACGTACACGGCCCTGTCGGCCGCGACGACGGGATCGATCCTCAGCGACGTGTTGGCGGGGAAGGTGACACGCTTGTCGTGCCAGGAGAAGTCCGACGGCGGCTGGGAGGGAGAGGACGTCGACGGATCGTGCAGGCGGACGCTCTCTTCCGGCTCCTTCGTCCAGGTGACGTTGGGGACGGGCCACCCCCAGGCCTTGCAGGTCAGGTCGAGGGTCTTGCCCTCGGCGAGGTTCTTCGATCGACTCATCGCCTTGATTTGCGGGTTGGCTGGATGGTATCGAAGAGAGAGAGAATATGTCAAGCTAGACAAAATGTAATTCAGTTGAAAACAAGAAACAAGAAGCCGCAGCATTGGGCTCTGTGTACGCCGAATCCCAACACAATGTACATAATAACACCAACTTCATTTTCATCACGGATAACCATTACTGTAATATATCAACCATTACTGTAATATATCTACCATTACTGTAATATATCTACCGTTACTGTAATATATCTACCGTTACTGTAATATATCTACCGTTACTGTAATATATCTACCGTTACTGTAATATATCTACCATTACTGTAATATATCAACCACTACTGTAATATATCTACCGAATTGCTGTAATATATCAACCATTACTGTAATATATCTACCGAATTGCTGTAATATATCTACCATTACTGTAATATATCTACCATTACTGTACTATATCAACCATTACTGTAATATATCAACCATTACTGTAATATATCTACCGAATTGCAGACTGGTACCTCAAGAGGAACGCACACAGCGGCACCACCTAGTGGTTGGTATAATAATTACTCGCATGTTGTTTCTAATCTTAATTTAATCGAACTCATTTGAATGATCGAACGAACGCCCGTTAAGACAAGAAAAAAAATCAGAAGAAATAAATAAAGAATCCTGAAACCATCGTCATCATCATCATCGATGACGGTTTTATTTTCCACTCATTCCATCTTGTGATACTCCACAATAGGCAAAAGATGTTTTCAGGATAAAGATGACGGGCAATATACTTTTATAAGGTCAGAAGACATGGGGGGGTGCAGCATCAGAAGACAGGGGGGGTGTGACCCATGGAACGTCTTTGGAAATTTTTCAAACCTGACCACACGTGCCCACCCATAGAGAGAGGGTACTTATCTTGCTGATACAACGATGGTGATTAAAAACTACGAGAAAATGACGATGACGAATTAGGGGCCGCCGATTATCGGGGACGGGACGATAATGGGTCTCGGTCAATTACGACAATTAGCATAGAAGGGTAATTACAAACGGTGCCGACCAATCATCAGTGGCCCGCGTTTATTATTCATAACTGCTTTTAAGCTATTAAAAGTGTCATTTTAAATCATTTTACAAACAAAAATTATAAAATAATAATAATAACAATAAAAACAACGTCAATAAGAAGCAACAGTGGTATAGATTCATAAGTGCTGGGAAGTACCGTAATTTTTCGCATATAACACGCATCCATGAAAACCTGGAGGAAAGATGTGGCTTTATAAATAAACAGAATTTTTTTTTTTAAATATATTATATTTATTTATTTTATTTTTCTCTTTCACAACGCCTTTTCCAAGACAAGTCTTGCTCGAAGGCGAGAAAGGGTCCTTGCAGAGGCAGCCATTTATAGGTGCCTACCCTTTTAGCAATGCTAGTGAACTCCTTGCTTAAGGGAGTTACGCTGGTGACGCCGGCGAGGTTCGAACTGCCGACCTAACGATTGACAGGCGAACGCTCTACTGCTCTGCCACCAGCGCCTCTATCATATATATATATATATATGATTGAAAATACTTTTTCTAATTGATAGATCAACATCCTTTTTTATGACCTTTCCAGCCAGGCACGTCAGAGTACGCGGTTATATGCGTGCGTGAAAATACGACTGCACTTTGGGATCACGCGATGTTGTGTTAACTGCTACTCGAACGCTTTTCAGTCGATCGGATCATGGAATAGGCCGCACCTTGTTGCTGCTACCCAGCCTAAGCTGGTACTTATACGATGATCGCAGGTGCCTGGGCTGTAAGAGGGAACTCCTTGTCCGAGGTTCTTTTGCATTGGAGTTAAACCCGGGATTTCTAGAGCAAGAGTCCGAGACTGAATGCCTGTATCGCTGCGCCACGATATCGTTTAAGAAGGATACAAAACGATCAAAGCAATGTCGATAACAAAAAAAAAATGTTCAAGTTTTTTGACTCACAGAATATGAAGACCGAATGGTTGAACTGGTATTCATCGTTCAACTCGAACATGCAGGTGTATTCACCAACATCTCCTTCACCTGTAGTAGGGAATACAATCAGTCCGTCATCGATCTATTATTACTCATTTAACCAACCAACCAACCAACCAGCCAACCATCCACCAGCCAACCAACCAACCAACCAACCAACCAACCAACCAACCAACCTGGCAACCAACCAGCCAGCCAACCATCCACCAGCCAACCAACCAACCAACCAACCAACCAACCAACCAACCAACCAACCAACCAACCAACCAACCAGCCAACCAGCCACCAACCAACCAACCAACCAGCCAGCCATCAGCCAATTAACAAAAAACAACTGTCATCTTCTATCCACCCGGCCATTCAATCAGTCGCTTGCATATCTTCCCTTACCTATATATATATATATGCTTACGTGCACAACTCCATAATTTATGTTCACTCTCATAAGTGGCAAACAAATCGATCCATCCCGGATGGAAACCTCAACGTGCACATCAAATCGGCAGCCGAACGAACGCCTCTCGGAAGAGCCCCCCTTGTGGGACATATCAATCCATTAATTAATTAATTAATCAATCAGTCAATCGATCAATCAATCTGAACCTATGTCAGCGTACCTAGACGTCACTGTACTTGTACGTCTTTGTGCCTGTATGTTGCTTGTATGTGTTTGAGCCTGTATGTATGTCAGTTTGCCTGCATGTTGTTGTACTTGTATGTATTTGTGCATTTATTTGTGCCACTATGTATGCACGTCATTGTATGTGTATGTATGTGTGTCACTCTGCCTGGCTGTATGTGTGTCAGTTTTCCTGGCTGTGTGTCAATCTGTCAACAGATTTCATCCCATCATTATTTTTTCTTTCTTTTTTTTTTGGAACTCATTTCTTCTTCTTTCTTGCAGAGAAAAACAGAAAAAAGAAGAAATCACATAAGAGATTGAAAGCATTTTTTTCATCCCTTTTTTAGCTCCAAACAGTCCGACCGGGGAAAATCGGGTCGAGTGGGAAATCGTTCGGTAAGAAATTCAATCAGCTCACTAAACATTGCTAAGCTATAAAATGATGACATGTCAGCTATGATGATGATAATGATGATGATAGTCAAATGATATGAACAATGATGCCAGTAAGCAAGCAAGAATTTATAACGTGTGCTGTACGTAACAGGATGATAAGCTACAATTGCAGACGCACGGTCTTTTTCATGCCGGGTGGCGAATGCGATGATGTGAAATGAAAATGTTTTTCGATGCTGCACGTCAGGTAGAGTTACAAATGCTGTCGGAGAGGACGTTCGAGCCAGTCGCCGCACGGCACTACGTTCGGCAATTTCCGAGGCAGCGCGGTAGCAATACGATCGCATTAAGGGCGAGACAACTGGCGATAAGGACAATTACATTGGCGACATTAATAACCTTCCCATGCGGTAAAAGCAACTGCCGTGACAACGCGAAGCACAACAATGGTGATGATGATTAAAGATGGTAGTGGTGATGATGATGAAGATGGTGGTGGTGGTGATGGTAATGAAGATAATGGTGATGATAAAAGATGGTGGTGGTGATGATTATGACTGTGGTGGTGATGATAAAAGATGGTGGTGGTGATGATTATGATGACGATCACCTCACCTATGTTCCTGACCGAGAGGACAGACTCGGAGGTGGAGTCCGTGAAAGTGGAGTTCAACTGGTACTTGTAGCGGGAGTGCGACGTCGTCTGGAACACGACGGACGACGTCACGGAACTGCTCGCCAGTTCGACGTCGGACTTGAACCAGCGGATCACGGCCCGGATGTCGCTGTTGACCAGCGAGCAGCCCACCGAGCTGGGATTGCCGGCTTGCACTATCTGACCCGATTGACCCCTGACTGGTAGAAATTGTTAATCGTTTTGTTAAGATACGACAACAAGCGAACTTATTAAAATTGAAAACAAGTAAAGGAAAAAACGAGTTTTTCAACACACTTTTATTTCAAACACACTCAATTTAGAAATACGAAAGATATTCAAATTAAGTTTTTCTGTTTTTTTAAAGACCACTAAATTTATTATTTGAAATTACACTAAATTAATTATAAAAATTATGTCGAAATCAATTGAATCGTGTATTGTCATCCATGTAAAGCTTCAGCTACCTAGCTAGTCAAAATGCTATTTAAATTTTACTTGCAAGATTTGCGTACAGAGAAAGACACACACACACACACACACATACATACAAACAGAGAATAGAAGTTGAATAAAAGTGTGTAAAAAAAACTTAACAATTTTACCGACGTTGTTAAAATTAATTGATTGCAAATGATATTATTTTTCCTGTGATCGGGAAAATAATTAATATCAAGGAAAAGTGCAAACGTCTCCAACATGGAGGAAGAACGTCCCCCCCCCTCGGTCACCAGTCAGATGAAATAACGTTGAACAGCTTTTGAAGAGCAAGCAACAGCAGACGAGTAAAGAAGAGATTGTTGGAAAATTTCTGGAAAGCACAACCAGGAATATCTTCATAGGATCGGGAGGAGGATTACGGACAACGGGGATCGAGTCGAAGCACGAAACGGAACAATAAATAGTAGAATGAGATTATGAATACAATTTTTGAATACCCCCCCCCCCCCCCGAAAGGAGATGTTTATTGATTGTACGAGACATCCGATACATTACTACATACGTCTCAATTGAAAGCTGGGCAGAAAAGTAATAATATTCATAAGCTGACATTTTCTAGAAAAACCTGAAGTTGATATCAAAAGAAAAATCAATACTTCTGTAAGACTCAGAATTGTTTAGGTAAAGTTGCGAAAAAATGAACCAGACAAACAGCCGAGACGAACAAGCAATCGATTAAAATTCAAAAGAACTGAATCAAAAACAACATACAAAGATCATGTTCGTGGATGCACTACAACGTCAGAAGTATCGCACTTGCTATCTCCAAGAAATAATTCAGAGCATCATGTAATTATATATAATTTGGCACATTATATAATTATATATCAGTGCATCATATAATTATATATAATTCAGCACATTATATAATTATATATCAGTGAAATTTATATAATTATATCAATTATATGTATATCAGTGGATTACATAATTATATGTAATTAAGTGCTTCATAATTCAGCACATCATATAGTTATATGTAATTCAGTGTATTATACAATTACATAAAAATAATACATAACTCAGCACATTATACAATTAAATATGAATAATATATAATTCAATGCATTATACAACTAAATATGAAAATTGTTTAATTTAGCGCAGTATTAAATTATATATGAATAATATATAATTCAGTGCATTATACAATTATATATGAGTACTATATAATTCAGCGCATTATACAATTATATATAATTCAGTCATTATACAATTATATGAGTACTATATAATTCAGTGCATTATACAATTATATGAGCACTATTTAATTCAGTGCATTATACAATTATATGTGAATGAAATATATAATTCAGCACATTATATAATTCATCCTGATGCAATAAAGAAAAACTCCGAAACAAAAACCACAGATGCACTGGAGCCGGGCTGGAGAATTATTAAGAAGCATCACTTCAAGAACAAGATAAACATGTGATGATGATGATGATGATGGTGTTGTCAAATAATTTCCTCGACCATTATAAACAAGGTGTAATAATTTTTTTATTTTTGTTATATTTCTATGAATTTGTAAATAAAAAAATCTCCAAGCCTGCTGTATGTATCGATAAATATATATATATATATATATATATATATATATATATATATATATATATATATATATATATATATATATATATATATATACTGTGTGTATCTATAAATATACATCAAATACAAAAAAGATGATTATTATTAGATTTTAAACAAAATAATATTTCCAACAAAAATCAAGATTACAAAAAACAATACACGTACACAGCATTCCTTCTCTCCTACTCACTACCATATGATGTCAATATTTAAACATTGATCTACATACAAAACTAACATTGATAATACCCAAGTTGCACACACATTTGAATAACATTATTAATTTACGTACACACACACATGCCCACATTTAAACACATGTAGTAGGCACATCTAGGTGTTATGTTACAAGATATTAATTTTGTTTTATTTAAAAAATACAAATAATATTAAATTAAAAACAATTACTTTATAACTCATTCATTAGGTAAATGTTGTTGAAAATTGTCCAACTTAAAAACATGTGATTAAATTGCAAAAGAAATTGAACACTATGTGTAAATTACTTGTATAATTATAAATAAAATAAAACAATAAAAATAATAAATAATTATAAGTATAATTTTTTTAAATTTATTTGAAAAAAAAACTCAAAAATCTCAACCTTCGAGAACGTGAACATCGACAGCATAAGGCATGTCCATTCCGCTCTGAACCGAGCACTTGTACGAGCCGGAGTCAGACGGTGTCACGCCCTCCTTTATCAGTTCTAGAGAAAAAACACCATCTCTGCGGGTCAGAGTAACAAAACCCGTGTCGGTGTTGCTGTCGACGATTCGGTAATCGCTGGAATGCCCTCCGCCAACGTCGGCTTTCGACCAGACGACTTGGAAGCCCTCGGACTGTTGGCATTCGAGTCTCAGCATTCCACCGGATTTCACATAGACTGGAACAACGCTGGGAAAAGTGATGGTGGTCTTGGCTGTATAAAAAAAAATAAATGAAGAATATAGTATTATAAAATATTGCTGGGCTGGTTGAAAAAAAAAAATAACAAAGCAATCAAAAATCAAATATTTCACGGTATATGTCTTAAAATTAAATAGATAAAAATTAATTCAACACAATTCTGAAAGATAAAAAAATAATAATAAAAGAAAGTGGTCGACTCACATTCAGTTTTTGTGATTATGTTCAGCCACAAATAGCAGTATATGAAAATGCGCTGAACCATCGTCTAAACATCAGTTTAAAACGGCTCAGACTGAACTTTCAAAAATCTTAAGAAATCTCTCTCTAAAAAACGACATTTCCAATATGATGAAAAAACTTCTCAGCAATTCAGAAATCGTCTTATTATGGCGGAATTCTTATAACATCTGCGACGATGTGCTGTTTATTAATTATAATTCTATTAAATATTAATTTTACTTGAACTTGTTGTTAAGTGTTTTGTATACCATTGCATTAAGTTTTTTTATTCTTTTCATAAGTTTCACCCAAGTTTTTATTCAATACAACTTATTTTGTTAAAAAACCGTTTAGAAAAATATTTAAATTTATTTTGTTATTTAATAAAAATAAACAATTAAAAATTTGTTTTAATAATTTTTTAATTAATAAAATTTAACCTAATAGCGTTCAATAGCTGTGTAACTTTTAGTTTCTTTTTTATTTATTTATTTTAATCGTATACTAAACAAACCAGACAGAACGCAGGAAAATCACAATCCTTACGAACAAATAGCGTGAAATAAATACAATAATATTTAATAATGACTGAAAGTGGAGTAGAAGTCGTACCACGGATTTTATCCAGTGACGAAGAGCTACTTCTGCAAAAACAAGATGAAAAAATTGTGTCTGAATTTAAACAAAAAAAATTAGAAGACGAGGCTCGTAAAAGTTGGGACTTATTTTACAAGCGCAATGAAACAAACTTCTACAAAGACAGGCATTGGACCCAGCGAGAGTTTTCTGAGTTGTCCCCCGATCTTGTTTGTTTCTTGTAATTATTCCATAATTATTATGGTTACTCTATTATTTATTATAGTTGTAGCACTATATATAAATATATACGTATGTTCACTAAATAATAAAAAATGAAAGCAAATGTTGTAGAATGATGACTATAATATAATTTTTTATTTTACCCCAGCTGAAAAGCAAACAGCTTCTCGAAGTTGGTTGTGGGGTCGGCAATTTTGTTTTTCCACTCGTCAAGGAAACTACTGATACGTTTTTCTACACATGTGATTTTTCACAGAGAGCTGTGGATTTCGTTAAGGTGAAAATTTATCATTTCTTAATTTTTTTTCTAGGGACTAAAATTAAACTTCGCCTCAGCTTCAGTCCGAAGTTTAGACATTCGAAACTATTTGCATGTTGGTTTCAAACCGTGACCGCAGCTGGATAATGAAATAATCGGCTGCTTTACAATAAACTTTTAAAAAAATCTTGAATTTGTTTAATTCACAATTAATTTGTCATTTAGTGTGATGAAAAACAAAACAGGAGTAATTTAATCTCCTGTCTTGGGTACCCACCAAAATCGGGAATGCCCTGGTAATAGGTCGAGTACAACGATGAACTGTATGATACCGTGTAGGTAGTTTTAATAAATCAGTAATCCAGATTGGCTGAAGTGTGCCTGGTTATTCAATAAATAAATAACAGATGACAACGATGACAGTAGCACAAACAAGCGTGCGCCTTTTGTTTATTGTTCAAGCCGGTACATAAAAGAAGCATCTATGAGATAAAAAAGAGTATATTAGGTTTTCTCCTTTTTTTCCAGTAATGGACTTTTTTTATTGAGTGTCAGTTCATCAGAAAATACTCAAAATTCTTCAAAAACTATTAACATTAACAACTATCTTTATGATTTTGTAATTTCTTAACAAGATATTTGATAATAAATATAATAAATAGATGTTATTCAAAATTGTTTTTTTTTTTTAGAAAGACCTCAACTACGATAGCAGCAGGATGCATGCCTTCTGCTCTGACATCACTAAAGATGACTTAATGGCAGGAATGTCTGGCAACTTGGTTGACATTGTCAGTCTCATATTTGTTCTCTCAGCCATCCACCCTTTAAAAATGGTGGAAGCTGTTAAAAATTTACATTCAGTGAGTTTGCTTTTGCAGGATTTTGTCATTTTCTTTGGTCATTTTGTGGATTTGTTAAAATTCCTGCGGTTCACTCTTTAACATGCTGCTTTAAAATATCGTTATTATATTAACTCGGTGCATTTGAATAAAAATAATTGTCGGTTATAATTAATTTATAAACTTTTATTAGGCAGTTAATATATTTAATACTATACTGCTTTGTAACGATTTATACCACTAATGGGCAATGATTACAATAGTAAAAAACTTAATTAATAAACAATATTTATATAGCTAGCATATAATTAGCAGAGTTTATTGATACATTTAACAGAGTCCTGATAGCAGTTATTTAACATCGTGATTAAATATATGTATTATATCATGATTAATATATGTATAATTGTTTATGTCATGATTAATATATGTATAATTGTTTATATCATGATTAATGTATGTATATATCATGATTAATGTATGTATATATCATGATTAATGTATGTATATATCATGATTAATGTATGTATATATCATGATTAATGTATGTATATATCATGATTAATGTATGTATATATCATGATTAATGTATGTATATATCATGATTAATGTATGTATATATCATGATTAATGTATGTATATATCATGATTAATGTATGTATATATCATGATTAATGTATGTATATATCATGATTAATGTATGTATATATCATGATTAATGTATGTATATATCATGATTAATGTATGTATATATCATGATTAATGTATGTATATATCATGATTAATGTATGTATATATCATGATTAATGTATGTATATATCATGATTAATGTATGTATATATCATGATTAATGTATGTATATATCATGATTAATGTATGTATATATCATGATTGATGTATGTATATATCATGATTAATGTATTTATTTTAATTACTAATAATCATTTGCTAATCCATTAATTAGGTTCTCAAGGTGGGAGGCTGCCTACTGTTCAGGGACTACGGCAACAACGACCATGCCATGTTGAGGTTTGCTCCTGGAAGCAAACTTGGGGATCGTTTTTATGTCAGGCAGGATAATACCAGGGCTTATTACTTTAAAATCGGTTTAATTTCGTTTTCCGCAATTTTTTTTATTCGATTGATTGAAAATTTATCGTAACAATTGTGTGATAAAATTACACTCGAATCTAGGACTGAGAGTAAGTAGTTTATCTTATATTTACAGAAGAGATCAAGGACCTGTTTGAAGGAGCGGGTTTTGAAACGAGAAGACTCAATTACGTTTACAGGGACACCGTAAACAAGAAAGAAAACCTTTGCGTTCCTAGGATATTTGTTCAAGGAGTTTTTGTTAAAATTTAAAATTGTTTTTTTTTGTCTCCTTGCTCAAAACAAGATGGAGTTTTTAAGTTTTACTCAAACAGCTGGATTGCTCGCCGAAATTGTTTCGTAAATGAGTCTGTTGTTCCAAAGTTAGTTTAGTTGGAAGGATAGAGGACTACATGACAATTGCGTGACAGGAAAAATGATATATAAGTTAATTTGACTGATTGATGCGGTACTGGACGCAAGGTATTCCTGTGTATGCTTAGAGGTGTATGCTTGGCGATGATGTGGTGCTAAAGTTCGAACGTTGAAAGTTATAGTTCTCCCACGTGAGAATGATGCTGACTGAGTTTTGTTTCTTCAAAGTGTTTTAAGATCTACTAAAATTAAAATATCAGTGTGGAGGCTTGTAAATCATAATTTGTTACTTCTGCTCTTTTATACCAGTTCAGAAATAATTCACAATATTTAAATAAGGCGAAGCTGGTTGACAAAGTTCTGGAGCTATTTATAACATATCATATGGAAGTTTGTTATGATTGATCGAGAGAGGAAGGCTGTGTTCCAACAGTGTGGCCTTGATATTACACCAGCAAACCAGCTACCACTTTCCAGGAGCACCTCTTGTTAAATGTATTGGCTTGCTTGCAATTAAATTAACAGCATTGTTTCAATGCTGAATATCGCAGTGCTCCTGCTGAATCAATTAATTTCAATCTATATAGCACTTTTTACGACGAGGCGCTCGGCTATGAATTGACCAAAAAGGGGAGGTTTTCAGCTCATAGCGGAAAGAAGTTTAAGATGAAGATGTAGTGAGATAAGGTGGAAGAGAATCCCAGAGAAAGGAACCAGAAATTAACAATAACTACTGTAATTTTAATAAATTTTGATTTTAAATAATTTAATTCAATTTTAATTAATTGTCGCACAAATAAAACTATGTTTTTTATTAGTTTTATAAATGAATAAATTTAGCGTTGCTATAGTTCTATGCAATGCGTATGTTTACTCTTCACTTAATTTCGCCTGAACTGGTCGTTAAGTTAAATAAACGAAACGAGAAAAAAATGTCTGCTCCTGAAATGACCGAAATTCCGCTGGTTGATTTGGGATTGAGGCAACTCACGCAGATGTCTCAGCAACTTGAAAAAGTTCGTGTTCCAGTTGCTTTTAGGGCTTTACATTAGTAGAGAGTAAACTAAATTTTAGTTTTAATAATTATGAAATAATTAATTAAGTGATTTATTTAAATAATCTGAAAACTGCACAATTGAATTATTTTTGTCATGAAGCAAATATCATATGGAAATGTAGTATATATATATATAATTATATATGCTAATCAAAAAGAACAAAATCATTGAATTAATCATTTATTTTCTTTTCTGTGAAAATCTATCGTGGTTTGCACATACAAGTTGAAAAATAATTATTATAAATTTGCTTTAACTAAAACATTTAATTATAAAAGTATTAATTTTTTATACTTTTAGCACCACTTTTCACACACCACGATTATAAATTGTCTTGGAAATATTTATCTGCTCAAGAAAGAGTTTATAATATATAGATATATAATACAAATCTTGGCCCAGCGGCACTCTAGCAGAAGATCTATCACTAGAGTTAGATGGGTTGTCGATATTCCCTTCTTTATAGTGGCATGAATTGTTCATGTTTGTTTGAAAAAAAGTGAAAAAAAAACTTGTAGATTATAAATTACAGACTATATTTTCATGTATTTTAAATTATTCTTTCATTCATCTTATATTTTAAATTATTCTGTTATTTATCTTATATTTTAAATTTCTTTTTCAAATTCATTTTCTCGACCGTCAGGATGTGAACGTTCTCCAATCGTCGCTGGCCGGATTGAAACTTGCACAGACGAAATTCTCCGACTGCAAGCTCATGCTGGATTCGATCGTTCCGAAGAACTTGAACAAAGAAATACTGGTTCCACTAAACAGCTCTGTAAGTCTCTTTCTCGAAAAAAAAAGCAGATTTCCTTGTTATGATTTTCGAACTCTGCCTTGCTTTTGCAAGCCAGTCCTAAGCCTGGAGAAAGGAGGAGGAAAAAGTTAAAAGAATCAAATTATGACATGTAACAGAAAGCACTCATGTGCTTCCTTCACAGCCATTTTAATTTCAGTCTTAAAACACCTGGTGTAAAGTACGATAACCCATTATCGTCATAAATAGTGACGTTGGTGAACGCAAAAAAAAACATTTAATCAAAGATGAAGACGTCGCAGAGTCGTGTGTCAACAAACAAATAAATATGAGCTCGTCCATTTTTATTTCTGCCTGATTTAGCAAAAACTTATATTATCTCTTCCAGATATACGTACCCGGCTCAATATCGAACACGGAAACGGTGCTGGTTGACATTGGAACGGGCTATTACGTTGACATGGTAACGATGAATTTCAAAGTTTAATTATGTTATTTAGGAAGTTTTTTAAGTTGGTTAACTTCAATGTTGCTGATCTAAAACGTACTCCTATTATTTTTTTCTTATTTGGGAATGATTTTTCAATCAATCAATGTTCAAAAAAACTAAGTTTCATTTGTGTAATTGGTTATAATCGTATTTTAATGGTTTTATTATTTCTAAAATTATTTAAAATGAAAATTAATTCTTATTTTATTAATTTGTCTGTTTCTGTTTTTTTAGCCCATTGAAAAGGCAAAATGTTATTACCAGAGAAAGGTAAAATACCTGGACGACAATATGCAGAAAGTTCAGGTAGCGTTCCAGGAGAAGTATAAATTCAAAGAAGGTTAATTGGATGATTTTTTTTCTGGTTTTCATTTGAAATGTTTTAATTTTGCTGTTTGGTGGAAAGTGTTGTACAAGTAACCAACTGTGTAACACATTGTAAAAGTATTATATATAAGTTTTAATCGTTAAAATGACGTTTTTCTTGTAGATTGCTAAACAAAATGTAAGAATAGCTTTAGTTTTGTATTTTGTAGCTCAAAATTTAATCATTATGTTGATTTTTTTTAATTATTACACAAATAACTTGAAAATAATCTAATCTATTTTTCATATTTGTAAATTTCAGATTTATTGTTAATTAACATATTAATGCTATGTTGCTCTTCAATATATATTCTGCAGCTATCGGTTATCTTGTGATTGATTGATCTCATGAATCTACTAATATTTTAAATTATATATTAATAAATTATGAAATCAAGTAAAACATTTTGTGAATTCACTTTCGCTTTTGATTTCAAATACAGCTGTAAACAGTATCATAGAGAGCAAGATCCACGAACAGATGGCCGTACAGCAACAACAGAACCCGGCAGCTGTTTTGAAGCAAGTAAAATAAATCCCCATCAGAAAAAACCTTAAATATTAGCTTTTCACGCTCGCTGCATCCGCACGATGAGCTCAGAGAGTCTCTCTTTGCGTGTTTCTTCTTATTTGTTAAATAAAAAGTTTGATAATAATTAAAAAAGGTGTTGTTTTTATCACGTTTTTTTTTCTGCGAGTGATGATGTTTTAAAATCTCGTGGCGATGTTCTCGTGATTTGCAGACTGTCGTTCCGAATTCCGAGAAACAGCAATTCCGAGAAAACGGTCGGCAATAGCTGGACAGTGTTGGTCGAAATTTCTTCCGCACGGTTCACAAACGTATTAACGCTTTGATGAAATATATTAGTTAGCTTATAAATTATTTTGTGGTAGGTGCGATACCTGTGTACACCGAACGTCCATTTTTGAACCCATCATAATCAAGTTTTGTGAGCCTCATTTACCAACGTAAAGACAATTGTTGGCCGTCATTTTATGGTCCTGGTTGCCAATTCGATCGGCAAGTGCACACGCAAGAGGCAAAGCCTATGAAATGAGCTGGACCAGATCTACAAAAAAACTAGTGCATGGTTCAAATTATCTAATTTCAAGCAAGTAAAATATTTTAGGTCATGTTCAGATTTGATATTTCCACAGGCATGCCAGGGTGCATTTCATATGCAAAAAAATACGTTTTTTTTCCAGTCGATATTTAGCCATTTCTTTTTTTTAATTATGCTCAAGGAATGAATAGCCACTCCAACCAGAAATAATCAGTGCAATTCTAGAGAATATTAAAAATGAATAAAAAAAATTCAATCTTTGATTTTTTTATGAAAAATATCAGCTTGCCAATAATATCATGCACTCCAACAAGCAACTGTCACATGATCCAGTCAAAATCCTGCTTTGTTAGTTAGCTCAAGTAATAGCTATTAATTTAATTTATGATACAAATATTATTAATAATAAATTCCATGGCATAGATAGAGTTAAATATAAAAATAAATGAATTAATGAAATGTTTTAAGGATAAAAAGACGATCACACTTTTAAACCATGTGACTTGCGAAGGATATTTGTTATCAACCTGGCTTTTAAAAAAAAAACCATAAAACACATTAAATGGAATATTTTTTAATTAATGATTCGTTTATAAAAAAAAATAGCAAAATGTATCGGAGTTACGAATGCTGAAATGCAAACACACACAAAAAATCGCCTTCGAGCAAATGTCGACGCAACTGCGAGAAAAATAACTTCTTATCCACAAGCCCGAGAGCATATCTCTAAACCACACGCGCTCACCGAGAACACACTCTGAGCCACACATGCACCAAGAACATGCTCGCAATACAAAACAAGAAAGAAGTTCATTTTACCAGCCCGTTACAAAAACAGGTCGACCATTGATGCGGATAATTGACAGTATATAAAAACAAGACGGTCATCAGACGATCCAATCGCATGCTTTCAATCATTACTATTCCGCCCGACGTCGTATAGTCAAGATCGTCCGTCAGAATCACCGTCACGACAGCGTGCCTCGACGTCAAGACACACCAACGCAATCAGCACACAAAGACGACACAACATAATAATAACTATATGATTAATAATAAAGATAATAATAAACACAAGAGTCTTTTTTATTGTCGATAATGTGTTCCAGTTAGTTCATTCACACCTCTCTTCAATTTCTTTTCCATCTTCCGCCCACCTGCTCCTGGTAGACCTCGATCACGTCTTCGTCCGTCATTCCCAACTGGACAAAAAAAGAAGAAAAAAAGAAAAGAATTAAAGATGTATTTACGAGCGTAGATAAGTAAAAGCTCTAATCGATTTCTATCTGATTATGTTATTTCACTAACTGACTTGCACTTGATCAATCAATCAATCAATCCGGAATATCTTAAGTAACTTACTGACGTTTTTACGAGTAGACAAACAAAAGCTGTGATCGATTATTACAAAACAAACACAATGGATTTATAACTAGTTTAGATGACAAACATACATACACACACACACACGTAGTTGGTACAACAACCTGCTTGGGTGTTTCGTCATCGTTCAGCCTCCTGCCGTCGAATAGAAACCTGAGGTAGCCGATGGGGACGCCCTGTCAGAAGCAAAAAAAAACAAAAACGTTTGAAACTTCCGTCGCTTGAAATGATCTGAGAAGAATGCGCTTGTACGTTTTTTAAATGTTTTATAACTTATTAATGCAACCAGCTAACTTATTAATGCAACCAGCTAACTTATTAATGCAACCAGCTAACTTATTAATGCAACCAGCTAACTTATTAATGCAACCAGCTAACTTATTGATGCAACCAACTAACCAATTAAAGAAAACAGCTAAGAAAAACAAGTTCCAACAAATCACAGGAAACTGCATGACAAAAAACTACTACGGAATTCCCACAAAACACAGGAAATACCTACCTGTCTTTCGGAGTAAGATTTCTTCAGCTTGCTCATTTTGGTGGTCATTTTGACTTTAAAATGAACTTCGCTGTTGTCCTGATAATGAAAAAAACAGACGGTTATTTTCTCTCTGCAAATTAAAATTAACACGAGGTCAGCTTATCCCTATCCATGATTATGTTCATGTCCTCATTCATATTCATAAGCTCATTCATATTCATAAACTCATTCATATTCATAAACTCATTCATATTCATAAACTCATTCATATCCATAAACTCATTCATATTCATAAACTCATTCATATCCATAAACTCATTCATATTCATAAACTCATTCATATCCATAAACTCATTCATATTCATAAACTCATTCATATTCATAAACTCATTCATATTCATAAACTCATTCATATTCATAAACTCATTCATATTCATAAACTCATTCATATTCATAAACTCATTCATATTCATAAACTCATTCATATCCATAAACTCATTCATATTCATAAACTCATTCATATTCATAAACTCATTCATATTCATGCATCTTTTATCAATAGTCATCCCAAAATTTATTGAAAGCTTATAAGCATAGTTATTGCAATAATTAAAAGTTGAAGTTAAATTAATGCAATTTAGAGTGGTTCAGAAAACTGAAGGATGTGTGAGAACAAATGAAACAATTAGAAATTAGAGGCAGTTGTTTATGGTACCTGCCTCCCCACACACCTACGAATGCCGGTGAGATTTGAACCGCCGACCTTTAGGCCAACGATTTACCACAATTCAACCAGCGCCATTTGATGACAATAATGACAAGCAAACCCTATAAACATTGACCAAATAATTAACAAAAAAATCCCACTTAACTACAATCATTATCACGACAACTTATTTCAAACAATTTTTTTAATCGAGCCACACACACGACACCAGTATAAATCAATAAATCGCTACCAGAAAATCAATTATCTCATCAGAGGATCAAGCGATAACCATCGATATCAACACCGCAATAACTATCGATATCAACACCACGATAACCATCGATACCAACACCGCAATAACTATCGATATCAACACCACAATAACTATCGATATCAACACCGCAATAACAATCGATATCAACACCGCAATAACCATCGATATCAACACCGCAATAACTATCGATATCAACACCGCAATAACCATCGATATCAACACCGCAATAACAATCGATATCAACACCGCAATAACTATCGATATCAACACCACAATAACCATCGATATCAACACCGCAATAACTATCGATATCAACACCGCAATAACTATCGATATCAACACCGCAATAACTATCGATATCAACACCGCAATAACTATCGATATCAACACCGCAATAACTATCGATATCAACACCGCTATAACTATAGATATCAACACCGCCAACCTGTCCCATGACCTTCAACCTGATGAACTCTCCGGCCGACTTGTCCGCGGAACCGGCTGTCTTTGAGTCTTCCTCCTTGTCGGCAGCCGTCGTTGACTTGTTCCTCTCTTCGACGTCGCTCATATTTGCTTTTTTGATTTCAGTAAATCTGTATCAGAGTAGAAATGTATTACATCCAAACTATCAGTTTAAACCGAGGATTTTAAGCTAAATATTTACTGCAGAATTTTCAACAGCAAATTAAACTTTATACGCATCTTTTTTCATTGTTTTGTCTTGGAATATATAATTATAATAATATAATCTATAATAAGCTATATAGAGAAGAAAATGATGGAGAAGAATAGTTTCTAACGCTTAACTCAAATTGCGTCTTTAATTTTATGCTGATTCATGGTCCGCAAGTGCCGTGTGGCCGCCTCCCTCGAGTTAACTCAGTGAGACAACTCGTTGCATATTTAACACGAGAAATATTGAAAATTCGTATATTTATATCTCTCGTTGCATATTTAACGCGAGAAATATTGAAAATTCGTATATTTATATCTCTCGTTGCATATTTAACGCGAGAAATATTGAAAATTCGTATATTTATATCTAACAGATATCATTAAATTTTAAAAACTTGTCTGAATCAGTTTTGGTTGGGGTTTGGAAGTCTTCATATCTTCACGTTTATTTTTCTTATTTTTTTTAGAGAAAAATTGTAAATTTATTATTTAAAAGAGTATTTTTATCAAAATGATTTTTGAAAACGTGAATCACTTCTCTGTATTTTATTTTACAGATACAATGAAAAAGGAATGGTGAAATGAGCAGACAACATCGATGCTACCAACTAACTTCAAAATGATTCTGATTGGCCGTCATAAGTCATTGGCCAATGCGGTATTTAGTCATTGGTCGATGATGGTATTTAGTCACTGGACGATGCGGTATTTACACCCCATTGTCAGATAAAATATCAAAAATCAGCTTAAATCATTCCATTTTTATTTTTATTAATTTATTAGGCTAGACTCCACTTTAGTCTTTAACCTACACTACACTTACACACTTTTGGGCGAAGCTAGTACAGTAGTACACTGTAGAGCATTCGCTACAATAATTTTTCAGGGTTACATCAATTGTTTTTAACCTAGTGTTCGGAATTACCGGGGAAAACGTGCAATCCATAAAACCTCGACTTACTTACTAGAAATTAAATGTTTCGGACAATACAACGTTGTGAGAGCACATTCTACTCTTCTATTAGCAGCAATATTTACGCAGGAAACCACTTACAAAACGTGTGGCTGCTATTTGACCGCGTGCTAAGCTAATCCGACTGATTATATAACTCTAAAAATCTAAACTAAAAACTAAATCATTATAACTAACATCTACCTGACTAGCGAAAGGATTGTTTATGAAGTAGAACAAATGACATAGAGGCAAAGAAAAAAACCTCGTCAAAGCAATTAAGACACAAAAATCGAATCTAATTGAATTAACCTGTGAATAAAGGCTCGAATAGAAAAGCCGCCAACACAACAGAGTCGCAAAAAAACTTTTCAAAACAAAAATCGTAATATGGTTTCGCTTCCTTTTAAGACCGTCGTGGGAAAAATTAATTTAAAAGTGTTTAAAAAAAATTAATTAATCTAGGCTGAACAAAAATTAAAACTTATGCATATGCATTTGTTTTTTATTTTTTGTTTCAGTAATATTCGGTTTTTTGGAAACAGACAAAACTATCAAAAAGATTTTTTTTAGTTGATGATGTGTAAATTTTTAACGTTTAAACAACATAACTTTCAGAAACCCTCGCCAAATTTAAAACGACTGCTTTCAAAATTTGACTAATGGTATTTAAAATTAAAATTTTTACTCCGCCATATTTAAAGAATCCTGTTATAACCAACGTGAGTTTAAGATCTCATAGTGTCTTATACTGTTAAACGCTTTTTTACATTCTCTGTCTCTGTTAAGCACCCCTCTGCAAACATTCAGCATTTTCCAGGAAAGAGAGAAAATGTTCCCGCCATTTATAGACTCTAGCAGGGTTACCCGGGGTTTTTTGCTTAGTTTTCTCTCTTAATAAATAGCGGATTTCCTTAAATTGTTTTCTCAATGAAGACTAATACCAACAGAATCTTGCAATGTAAAATTGTGATAGAGTGATCGCCAGGATGGATGATTTCTATGTCGAGTTTCTGAAGGTGCTGATGACTCCCCAATAGTCCCCCAACCAAACAACGAGTTGAGTCTTGTAAGAGTTCAGTTGGAGTCGTTTGGAAAACGTCCACACAGATCAATTTCTTCAATCCATCAACATGTCTAGCGACCGCTCATACTCTGTCGGACATATATAATTGGGTAAAAGCGCACTGACAGTGACCCCGGCCCTAACCCTAACCCGGGGTCACTGCTTGTGCGCTTTTAAAATATATTTTTTCCATAGTCGGCGTATAACAGTGGGCCCTGATCCCGTGCAGATCAGCGAGTACGAGTACTGGTACCTACATCTGCTGAGTTGAGTAGAAACAATAGGGGACCAAGAACGCTACCTTGTGGTACACCCGCAGAACTGCACGCAATAGAAGATTGCGCGCCATTAAATGATACCACAAAAGTTATCGTCGATAGAATCGACATTAACAACACTGATCTTGATACCTACCACTATAGTAGGGTATAGATCCACGAGTTTGCTGATTGCATTTTGGCACAAAAATCAGCGGAACTTAGGACCATCGCTTATACACATATTTAGTACTCTGTAGTTATTGGTAAATCTAGCATCAAGCTCAGATATAAAGATTGTTTACACCTGTAAAAAGGATTCCAATTTCAGAGCACTGTACGGGCCGGGCGACCAACTCTCCGAGAGTCGAGATACCTTCCACTTCTCGCTGCTGTAAACGATTCGATCGTCGACACGAATGGAACTGAACGATGCATTATTAAAAAAAAAAAAAAACTCAAAACGACTTTATTGTGTTACATAAAAACGTATCTCATCGTACATACAGATTGATTAGCCGAGACATCAACAGAAGTCGAATTCAAAAATACAGAGAGAGAGAGAGAAAGAGAAAAATAGATGAGGAAAGAGAAAAAACAAGAGATAGCAAGAGATACAATACAATACAAATGCAGATATTTACGGATCGCCATTTGAGCCCGGTTGGTGGCAGTTGACTTTTTATTTGCCCCCCCCAGAAAATGAATTTTTTATTCAATGATAATAGTTATGAATAAATAAATGAATGAATGACAGACAGAGAAACGAATTGTGCAAATTTGCATCGGTGCCAACCAGAGAGAGAGAGAGAGAGAGAGAGAGAGAGAGAAAAAAGAAAGTAAAACAGATAAATAAACTTCAACTCGATCAATTTCAAGCATAATTTCCAGATATGTCCACCACATTATCCTTAAATGACATAAACTAAAAAAAAAACGTGCATCTGTTCTCGCCACGGAGAAAGAGAGAGACATGCCTAACATTCTGAGTAAAATAAAGATGATAATAATACTACTAATAATAATATATTATAAATAATAAATAACATATTATTATATTTATTTTAATTACAGTCGATATAATAAATAAATAAATTGCAGACGCTCAGACCGAACTGAAGTTATATTTTTTGTCTTTCGATTCCTTCTACACAAGAAACAAATTTAGCTTGGATTTTTAAACTTTTGTTTTTTTTCGCTGCTCCCTGAAATAACGAAACGCCCAACTCTTCAGCTTGCCTGGTTGCCGCTGGCAACCGCGGGAGAGCTGACGGAGGAGGTTGTTTGCTGTTTGGCTCCGTGGTGGTCCTTGTGGAATTTTTCCACCTGTTGAAGAAAACGAATGGGAACCGACGCTATTATTCTATGTTTATCAGCAATCGGGCAAAATGAAACAAAACAAAAAAAATAGGAAATGAGGTTAAAAGTGGAAAAGTTTGAAATAATAAAATAGAAGAATGAAGAAAAATAATTTTTTTATTATAATATAATTAATAGAAATATAATATAATTATTCGAAATTATTTTAGAATAAAATATTGAAAACCAGCAAAGCAATATGAAACCTCCATTTTCTAGTCACTGGGACTGTCCCCTTGAGCCCATAAGTCTGATCCTCTACAAGAGCTCTACACGGGCTAAGCCAGGCTATCGATACTAGGGCTATCAAAACGGGTCAAAAAATTTTGTGCAGAACCTAGGGATTTCGGGGCTAGCCCAAATCGGTACGGACCAGGCCTGGAATTTTGTGCCCACGAAACTGGCCGAGATGCCAACAGACAGGGCGGCCTAAAAACAATCGACCCACGCACAGGGCTCTATCCCCCGTCAAACGAAAAACGAAACAAAACACACACAAAAATCACAAAAATCCAACCAGTTTCTTAACGAGTGTCAACGCCTCTTGCTGGTTGTCATGGAGATTGTGACAGTTCTCGACCAGGTACGGCGGTTTTATGGTTACGGACTTCATCACCAGAATCTCGTCGCCCGACCATCTCACATCTTCTATCCTGATGATGATTATTAAAAAAGAAATAGAAATTACTTCATAACTGATGAATATCCAATCGATTACTTTCTGTGATTAAATAGAAAAATGTATCCTAAAGTGATGCTTTATACGAAAAGCATAGCTGTAGATGTCGTATGATATACCCTACTAGCGGGGTTACCTGGCACTGCCCGGGTTTTTCTCACCGTTGACGACGAGACATAAAATAACAAACAGGTTTTTAGTTCGGATGTGACAAGCGAGCAAACACACACACAAACGCCCCCCAAAGAGCAGACAGCCTCGGTGAAGAACAAAGATGTTCGCTTCTCATGTCTGTCCGTTCCTCAGAAACAAGCTACTGCAGGTCAGATACGGATTTAGGAAATTTCGTTCCGTTGCTCTTAGCATCCGCTCCTGGGGACTATTACCGTATATTGTTAGATATCAGGTTTTTTCTTTTTCTGCTATGTCTGCTACAACTTTTTAGTTTCCAACGAAATCTCATCACTAGTTGCATTCAACATCGAAAGTTTCATCACCGCGGAAATATTTATTGTCCGGGACACTTGACGAATGAAAAATACGCCATCATTAACTTTGACCAGGTATCGATACGACTAACTAACTAGATAGCAATAAAGGTAAAATAGCTTTTACGGCAGCAGGAAAAAGCTATGCAATCAATGAAAAGGTAAATGTAGTGATTTTACAGGTGAGACATTGAAAACATCTAAACAGTTTCACGTGTGACAGCAACACGAAAAAGTAACACGTGAAATTTTCCTCGCTAACGTGATTGAGTTACGTTGAACTGCCACATAAAAGAGATATTATTATTATCATCACTTTAAATAATTATTCATAATGTCTAACGCGAGAAGAAGGACATTTCAAATGTTCGGTGATTTTTGCCGATAAAAAAATGCGATTGAAAAGCCATCAGATGAAATACAGTTGAAATGCAATGTTTATCTCAACGTACAACATCGTGAAAACAGTTCTGGATTTTCTATAAGCAAGCAAGTGTTGTGACATGGAGATAGCAAAACTGCATGCGATAGACAGTGACAGTTAAGCTACCATGGAGCTGCCGATGATGAGAAAGCAACAATTATCCCTGTAATTAGGAATAACAGAAATCGATGCATTTTTCTTATTTAGGATGCAACGTGCTGACGGCAGGTAAAAAGGGCATGCGTGTTTATTGCACAGTTCTTTTCCTCGTTCTAGCATCATGTTCTAAACAATTTTGGTGTCATAAACTCCGCCTTGCTTTTGCGAGCCAGTCCCAAGCCTGGAGAAAGGAGGAGGGATAGTTAAAAGGATCAAATTATGATCCACGACAGGAAGTACTTAAGTACTTCTAACATACAGCCATTTCAGTCTTAAAATGCCTGGTGTAAAGGACTATGAATTATTATATAAAAATACAATTTGGTGTCATAAAATTAAAGAATAGGTCATTTTCTTGTGTCACTAGAGTCTTCAATTTCTAGAAACATTATGACATTATTGCGAGAGAAAAAATGGACTGCTCGAAATACGAAGTGATAAATTCTCATATTAAAAGTTATTTAAAAGTGAAATAAGAAAACTTATTAAAAAAAAACACAATTATCGGAAAACTATTTTTAAAATAAATCATAAATATAACGGATCAAGATGGAAAAGTTGTCCTCACGTTTTCGATATAGTGGTTATGAGCCTCCTGCCGGTCGGGCACGAGCCGGGCTTGACAAAGTCAGCCTTCTTCATCTTGTCCTCGATGTTCGTGGCTCGTCTGAACTCCAGCTGAAAAGTGGATCGAAGTTAAAAAAAATTGAATATTAAATAAATTATGAAAACGAACACCTCGACATCGATTGAAAGAGCTTTTTTCCATAAAAATATGGTTAATCTGTTAAAATATTATATAGATTTTGATTTAATTTCACGTTCTAAATATTATTTGTCATAGTGTTTTTTACTAATTCATCTAAACAAATAGATTTCCCGACAAATATTGTCTCTAAAATCACTTTTTTTCAAGAGCATAAAATCACAGTCTGACATCCTTTAAATTACTCTATCAACAATTAAAAAGTAAAACAGAAAAATTAAAAGTTTAAAGAAAAAGTAAAATAAAAAATTAAAGTAATTGTTGCTGTTTCAAGACAACACAAAAATCAATAAACAAACAAAAAACCAAGAAACAACACAAAAATCAAGAAACAAACAAAAAAACGACAAACGGGTTTCCTTTCCAACCTTCTCCAAGGCAAAATTAGGAAGAGGAGTTGACGATTCCACGACGGCTGCCTCCTTGAGGAGTTCTGCTTTCCTGAGCAGATTTACGTTGACCAGATTGTAATCGAAAAGGTTCGGTTTTTTCGTCACTGCCGGTCTCCCTGCAAAAAATTTGGGTGGTCGTTTACTTTGACGGGTTTGAGGTGGTGGTTAGGGAGCTGGTTCGCATTGGGACTACTGTAGGTTCGTAAGGTGACGACTGTAGGTTCATAACGTAACTACTATAGGCCAAATCCGTCAAAGTAAATGATTACCGAAATTTGATGATCTGGTGACTTAAATTGACTTAAGAGATTTCTGAGTTGGTTTTTTGGTTCTCGAGGATTATATGCGCTTTGAGTCGTGAAAACGAATGAGGTTGATGGAAAAATATTCACGAACTTTTTTGTAAACACTACTGATATTATTATACAACAATCACTTTGGATAGAAATTGTAACACCAAAAGCTACATTACAACATCCAAGACATTTATTTATTTTGATTTTACGATTTACAGTTCCATAATAACAGCCACCCACTGATTAAACAATAAACTATATATTTTATAATTTTATAGAATGCAATAAAAAGATTCTTTTCATATAACAGCCAGGACTGACAGCAGTGTGGTCATTAGTTATTATACTGACTATCACCTCTTAAGTACCAAATCCAATTTTTCTACCACAATGTCATCATACATTTTTTTACCATTTCTCCATCAATCCAATGAATGTCATCATTCCTCTCTTTTCTACCATTTGTCAATCCAAATAATTAAATAATTGAATTGGCAAATGGTACTTTAGAATACCTATGATCAGTAAGTAAATAATCGACTGAAAACTTTTTACTTATGTAGGTAGTTCCAGTCGGTGCATCAAAGGCCATGACTTCTCCCTGCAACTCGTTTCCCAGCAGATCAGTGCAGCGGACCAGGGCTCCGATTTTAAACATGCTTTTGTTTACGTGATGTTCCGTGGCCATTTTAATTTTTTTATATTACTCTATTTGATGATAAATTGTTAATTTTTGATTGAATGATCTCCGCAGATCTAGAAAACGGAGTCTTTTAATATTATTAGAACCGATTCCAAGCCGAAAAACCGATCACTCGCGAACGATGTTTTCGGCTCGAAATAAGCAAGCCAAAGACGAGTTAGAGATTATTATTAAAAATATTTACAAAACTTTTAAAAACAATTTATTTGTTGTAATTTTTTATAATTAAATAAAAAATGCTTTAAAATTTATTTTGTTTTTATTTTTTAATTTTACTGCACAACTGGTGTAGCGAGTGTATGAGAGCTAGCAGCGTACGCATCGTCCTCACTGAAACGAATATATAACTAGCATACGAGCCTCGTCAGATAGCTAGACTGCGCATCATCGTTTGGGGCGATTTAACGTCTATCTTTGCGCATTGTAAATCGCATTAATTAGTGAAATAAAATATCCTAATTTTGAGGCACGAACATGTTGTCGTAGTAATGTGTAACGGTTGTTAGTGTATGTTTTGAAAACGTGATTTGAGCGACACAATACGGAGATAAATCAGTTGTACTACAACACGAAACACATGGCTATCGTGATTGATTTTATTAATTTTCAGTTAAACTAAACTACTGAACACTTGAGCTGTTGAACTGACTGATAACCGGGATCAAATAAAAGCTGAATTTGCTGTTATTCAACACTTGATACATTTCGATAAAATCCCACAATTTTAAACGGATTCCATGTGAATATCACATCCACTTTATAGTAGACGTATTGTATAGGTACTAACTACCAAACTGTTCAGAATACCACGTCTTGGAAACTTGGAACACGTATTATTATTATTATATTACACAATTTTATATGTGCATGCTAAGCTATGTGGCATCTGCTTGTAGAGTACCTACCACGTAAACTGCTTTATCTACATAAAAAAGGTGATATAATAATACATTAAATAAAACAGTGTGTACCTATTCCGGAGAGGATCTTTTGGTAAAGACAAGTGAGTTACTTTTACTGTGTTTAAATTGTGCCCGTAGTAATAGGTTTTAGTTCCTATTGCTTATTTAAAAAAAAAAGTAATAAAACAACACAAACTTTCTTGTTTGTTCGACATATTATTGTTTATTTTTGCAGATTTGATTGATTGTTTCTCTAGACATTAAAATGAAAAGCTTGTTATTCGTATCTTAGCCGTTAAGCGACCATATTTCTGCATTCATATTTCGTTATTGCTAGTACATAGGTAGTTACATACAGCCTGTTTATCAAAAACCCTATTGGGACTTAATAAGGCTTGAAAAAGATCACTATTCTCTTTCTTTAACGACATCGCACTACCAATTGTGTACAACAATCAAACACACTCTTGACATATCTAGTCGTACGCGTATGTAATATTATAATTAATTATAATGTTGCATAACGCCTGCGTTGGTTTGTTTACGTGTATAGGTACTGAGACGAATATGAACTTGTTTTTAACTTTTTGTTATCAATAACAAAATACGATGCAGTAGTGCCTGTGATATGAAGCTGATTTTATTGTTTTTAGAGCTGAACTATTTTTGGAAGAGTGAGTGAGAGAGAGAGAGAGGAGAGAGAGAGAGAGAGAGAGAGAGAGAGAGAGAGAGAGATGAGAGAGAGAGAGAAAGAGAGAGAGAGAGAAGAGAGAGAGAGAGAGAGAGAGAGAGAGAGAGAGAGAGAAAGAGAGAGAGAGAGGGGCAAAATGAATGGGAGACTGATAAAAAGGTTATAATAGAAAGGAGAAAGACTGACATATAGAAATATAAACAGTGTAACATTTACATAAATCATCAATATACTCATTGTTATATTTATATAGAGATATAAAAAGAAATACTGGCATACAGAGATATAGACAGACTAACTACCAAGAAGAAAAAAAGTATATCGTATAGAATATTGGTTGAACGAATAGGTAGTGTGTACAACGTGAACATACGAATATACCTATTATTACCTATGTACTACACGTTCTTGGTGTGTTTATTTACATAAAGAATGAAATACAAATCTATTTCTATCATCATCTTCTCATCTATGTAACTAAACGTGTATGGGAGAAAATAATGAAAATATCTCCCAGTTCTCAAAAACAGTTTTTTCCGGCGAATCTTTTATTCATCCGTAGGTCACGTTTTCTTTCCATCTATCAATATTATTCAATATATCCATTTTGTGTTTGAAAGAGTTTTAATAATCGCAGTCTGCATTTCAATTTCATGCGCTTATTCGAAATCCGATCT
>OZ022243.1:37755673-37795673 GCA_963978895.1 Erpobdella octoculata | reverse complement strand
CACTCACTCACTCACTCACTCACTCACTCACTCACTCACTCACTCACTCACTCACTCACTCACTCACTCACTCACTCACTCACTCACTCACTCACTCACTCACTCACTCACTCACTCACTCACTCACTCACTCACTCACTCACTCACTCACTCACTGTTTCCTTCACAGAAAGACAAAATGTTCAAAGCGACGAACGACGAAGACCTGTCCGATGCCATCTTCGTCCACATGGTTGAGATGACAATCCTGGTGACACGTCTGATCGTCGAGTTTGCCAAGAGCTTGCCAGGGTTCAGAAATCTTGTCAAGGAAGATCAGATAATCTTGCTGAAGGTCAGTCTTATTAGGGAATTTATTTGAAGGGAGAAATAAAAACTTTGTTTGCTTCAGAATTGCATAAAAAGGGCGAAGAGAATTGATTTATAATTATTTATCATTCCATACAGAAAATTATTTGAATGAATGAATTAATGAATGAATGAATGAATGAATGAATGAATGAATGAATGAATGAATGAATGAATGAATGAATGAATGAATGAATGAATGAATGAATGAATGAATGAATGAATGAATGAATGAATGAATGAATGAATGAATGAATGAATGAATGAATGAATGAATGAATGAATTAATGAATGAATGAATGAATGAATGAATGAATGAATGAATGAATGAATAAACAATCAAATAAAATACATAAGTAAACGAAATTTAATTAATCTAAAACTGGTTTTATTATATTTATTATATTCGATGAATATAAAAAGTTTTTTTTTGGGGGGGACGGGTGCTCCTGAAAAATCAGAATTCAAGCTAATTTGTCCCCATCGACCATGTTTTTTTTATAATAGTTTATAGTCTTTTATACCAAGTGTTTTAAGACTGAATTGGCTGTATGTAGGAAGCACATAAGTACTTCCTGTCGTGGATCAAAGTTTGATCCTTTTAACTGTCCCTCCTCCTTTATCCAGGCTTAGGACTGGCTCGCAATTAGCGAGGCGGAGTTCCATGGACCATGCTTAAATTCAATGCTGCTACATAGCAGGACTAAGTTTCCACTTATCTCCACATTAGCAGGAACTCAAGCTATTCAATCATTGCGACGGTGTTGTTAGGAATTATTTATATGTTTGCAAATGGATTTCTAGGTTTGTAAACGCCTTTTTTTAACTTCACACGTTTGTTGAATTCCGCGAAAAAGTAAATTAAAAAAAAAAATCTGAAAATAAGTGATAATTTAGAAAATTGAAACAAGCTTTTTTTTATAACGCTCTGAAAAATAAAAATAAATTTTTAAACATAAAAGCGTGGGCCGCCAATTTTTGCACTCCTAGGATCATCGCAACGATTTAATTTGTTGTTGTTGTCTGTGAAGATTTTTAAATTTCCTATTTATATTTTTGCATCTTTTTTTAGCTTTGTGAGTAGCTGGGTAACAAATAATTGTCTGCAACAGATTGGATAGTCGTAGTAGTAGTAGTAGTAGTAGTAGTAGTAGTAGTAGTAGTAGTAGTAGTAGTAGTAGTAGTAGTAGTAGTAGTGGTAGTGGTAGTGGTAGTGGTAGTGGTAGTGGTAGTGGTAGTGGTAGTAGTATTAGTAGCAGTAGCAGCAGTAGTAGTAGCAGTTTTTGTAGTGGTAGTAGTCATAACAGTTATAGCAGCAGTACGTTAGTCTTGTTTTTATCTTGTGCAAAATATTTAGACGTGTTACCAGCAAAATGAACGATATTTTGGTCTTTACCTTGCCCCTATCTTTCTCTCTTCTTTCTTGTTCTATCCATAAAGTGGAATAAACATTGTTTTTAGAAAGGTTTGTAATTCTTTTGAAAATATTCTCATTCTTTTATTTTCTCTCTTTCCCTCTTTTTTCCTCTTATTCTTACTCTCTTCTCTCTCTCTCTCTCTCTCTCTCTCTCTCTCTCTCTCTCTCTCTCTCTCTCTCCTGATGATTTCTGTCAATTTAAACGACGATAATATTCCCTTAAACGCGTCATAGCACGTTCAATTTTTCACCTTTCTTATGTCCTCGTCTCTGTTTGCTTGCGTTACCCGCTGTGTTTTTCTATATATTTGTCAGTTTGCTTAGCTCTCTCCAATTCGAGACAATCTTAATAAGGCCTCAGATGGGACTCAGTTGAATAAATCTCACGTTTTTACCCTACAAAGAGTATATCAGATATTGAATGATGATGGTGATTATTATTATGATTACTAGTGGTTTTGCCCGTCCCAAGGACGGATGTTTTAACATTACGATAAACATTGGATATATTTTTTGGATTAATATAAGTTAGTTAATTATTTTGTTATTTATTTATTTATAACATTAAAATGAAAAAATTGTTTTATCGTTCGTATGCATTTAAAAACAAATGAAAGAAAAATGAATAGATTAAAATATTAATAATTTTTTATATTTTGAATTAATTTAAGTAAGGTAAATATTTTTTAATTAATTTAATTATATAAAAATAAACAAAAAAAATTAGTTATATAACTATCATTATATATAAATTAATTTGCCATAGATAGCAAATCGTCACACAAAAACGTCTTACACAGACGTGGGCTATTATATTATAAATGATACTGTTGATGATGATGATAGTGATGGTGGTGATGGTTATTGGTTATGATTATGATGCTGTGGATGGTGATGGTGATAATGCCGTCATGTCATTGATGTTTTGATGACGATGAAGGAAAAGCAAACCAATTACTAAATAGAAATCTTTAAAAAATTTTCTTCTTCAAATTCACGTTTAATTATTTCCAAAGAATTTTGAAATTCAATATAATAAATAAATATATAATAATTCTCTTTCTTCAATTTAATTACTTCGTGTTTTCGACTAAAGAAAAATTGCTTCCGTTAATTTAGAAAAGAAATAATCCTTCATACGGCTTTCTAGAATGTAATAGAAAACATTTTTTTTGCATTTCAAGAATAGACAGATTGTATCAGTTTGTTCACCGTTGTGGGGTCGTCTCAGCACTCAAGCCGCTCGGCAGTATACTGCACGGCAAAGCTTGATTGGTTCTCGAAAAGCCTTTCTAAGTCCTACGACCAATCTATTCAAGTTTTTTTTTCTAAATCTCGCTAAAATTCCACTCGGCGTATTTGTCATTTTATCCGCATGTGTAAATTTAATTATATTTGCTTGAAGACGGATATTTGAAAGGGAATTAAATAGAATTATCTGATTTATTGAGTTTAATTCAGTAGCAGTAAGAAGCTTCTCTCTACTTAATCCACGCACACACCTTTTTACGTCCACCAAAGTCGTAGTCTGCCACCTGGTGCTGGCTAATTTAATTATTATAATTTTATTTAATTTTATTTATGAGAGAATGTGTGTTTATTGGTTTGTTCTGGATAATATTTATTTTCTAGTGTATCATAATAATATATCATTTAATTGTTTATATAGCTCGTCATGATGAGTTTGTAATTTGTCAAAAGATGCATTGCGGGATGGTAATTACTTGGTGAAGATGTCACCGTAACAGTACCGGGTTATCCACGATGCCAGGTGGGCCCCGTCCCTGATGACCCCGCTGTTGACGGGAGGGGGGGGGGGTGGTTTCCGGAATTTTCTGTACCGTTTTGTGGAATGTGTATAGAAATTTCAAACACATTACGTTTATAAACTGGTTATTTGTTTAAGTTAAGCGCAGTCCTTTAGACTAGCTGGATACTGTGGATGAAAAAAGCCTCAAATTGGGGCTGTTATATTGGCTCCCCGTATCTTTAATTCAGCACTCAAATTGAATAACCCGACATGAAATTGGAAATACACATTTTTTTAAAAACGAAACGATTAACTTTTATATCAAACTATTAATGTAACTATTTCTTTTCGCTCATCCTAGTTAGTGCAATGAGATGAAATGATATTAAATATATATACATGTATGTATCTTCCTGTATAAACCCACATCACATATCAACCCACGTGGATCATCTTATATCATTTTTGCACAGGCATCCTCTTCTGAGGTGATGATGCTGAGGACGGCCAGAAGATACGACCCGGAATCGAACACCATAGTCTTCGGCAACGGGGTACCCTTCAGCCCGACGAGCATGACCTTCGGCGGCCTTCAGGAGAGCGTCCAGTCTATGTTCGACTTCTCCAGGTCGATGAGCAGTCTGTACGTCGATAATACCGAGTATGCCCTGCTGACCGCCATGTGCATCTTTTCAGGTAAGCTGCTTAGCTTGCTGTGCTTGTTTAGCTAACTGGATCACGTCAGCTGCTTAGCTTGCTGTGCTTGTTTAGTTAACTGGATCATATCCGCTGCTTAGCTTGCTGTGCTTATTTATTTAACTGGATCACATCAGCTGCTTAGCTTGCTATGCTTATTTATTTAACGATCACATCAGCTGCTTAGCTTGCTATGCTTATTTATTTAACGATCACATCAGCTGCTTAGCTTGCTATGTTTATTTATTTAACTGGATCACATCAGCTGCTTAGCTTGCTAAGCTTATTTATCTAACTGGATCACATCAGCTGCTTATGTAGTTTCTTAGTTTTTTTGTCCTCGATTTGGACCCGCTGCGTTTTAAATAAGAATTTGAAGTTTTTTTTAGAGGAGAAAAACATAATTTATGAATCAGCCAATGAGGTTGTTTTTAATTAAAAACAAAAGAAAATTAAATGTGGTAAAATTATATCTAAGAGATTACATATAAAGAGTGAAATATAAAAATTTCAGCATTTCATTTCTCATTCGTTAACTAAAAGATTTAAAAAAAAATCATTTACAGTTCGAGCAGGCTTGACCAATCCCATGGTGGTGGACAAACTGCAGGAGGTCTACATGGACATACTGCTCGCCTACGTCGGCAAAAGGCGCCCCAAGTGCCGGAGCTTTCTGGCCAAGCTGCTGATGATGCTCGTACAGCTGAGGACAGTGGGCCACGAGCACAGTCAGACGCTGTACAGCCTGACGTTGAAGAGGGGCACGTTTCCACCACTGTTGACCGAGTACTTCGACATCGTCGAGCCGTGCGAGGCGCCGAAATGATCTGCCCGCCCGCTGGAGATTTGAGATTTGAAGTAAATGAATGCTCAATAGAAGAAGAACCAGAAGAGATGAGCTGCTATTTCAAATTTTGGATCAAGCACTTGTTATTTCTGTTGTAAGGACGATTGTTGGACTCTGTTGCTGTTCCACGAAGAATTTGTTGATTGAAATTGCCGAGGTGGAAATTTTAATGTATCTACAACGCGGAAGGGATTGGAAAGCAATCTGGCAATTGATGATATTGAGCATATAATTGTGTAGTTGAGGTTCAACTTTTCGTTGAGTATTCAAGTCTAAAATGTCTGTTCTACACAATTGATTTTGTATATATTTTGTACATACATTTTTATGAACCATGTTGAATTTGCTACTGTAATGCATAATTAATAGGAGAGACTTGTTTACTAAAAGGAGTCTTTATTTTTCTTTCAGCATTTTGCAATCAGCATCTTTTCTTGTTAACTGAGAGCCATTTTTTTAAAATTAATACTTGTTATATAATTTCAAATTTCTACCTCCGTCTTTATTAGTGTTTAATAATTTTAACCATTAATAGTATATTATATTTAGTTGTTTATATATATATATATTATTGAATAATTGAGATATTTTGTTACACTCTGTAAGAGGCACAACGATTCAAAATGTCATGCTAACCTCCTGCAGCTTGTGTGTGTGTGTCCACCCACTGTAGTGTCCTTGAAATCCTGTGACCGTTGGTGTCCAGTGCTTCACAGAAGAAAGCTGATTGTTTTGGATAATGCTGGATAAGGCCACTCGCGTATTAGCGTATTTTTTATAAATTATTATTTGTTGTTATTATTATTAATTATTATTATTATAAATAGCGTATTATTATAAATTATTATTTATTTTTATTAATTGTTATTATAAATAGCGTATTATTATAAATTATTATTTATTTTTATTAATTGTTATTATAAGTAGAATATTGTTTTGTCGTCGTTGTTTCATGTTCACGCTGGCTAGCGCTACGTAGCTCCAACAAAAATTCGGTTGTTTTCATCTTGTTTCTATAGTAAATTACATGATTATTGTTTTAATCCGGTGGAAGGCAATGGAGACAATTGTTGTTGCAGTCGCATATATTTTTGTTGTTGGTTAACTGCATTTTTTGTGGACAGTCTTGTTAGAGAAAATGTAGAAATATTCAGTGAAAAATGTCAGAAAACGTTTGAAAAGGAAGTATTTTCAAGTATTCGATTTCCCGGTTTTTTCGTTCGTATTCCGGTTAGGTGTGCAGTGATGATTCTCTAGGATCCAGTTTCTCTTGAAAGATGTGCCCTTATGGTTTCTGAGTTGATCTTTTGTGGTTAATCCAGTCTGTGCCGCAATTCAGCTAAGGTGTCTATTCATAATATAACGTATAACATTTTATTGCCGTAAGAATGGCTTGTCGACACTTGAAAATTTGCAAAATTTCTGTTTCATCTATTTCGTTTATTATTCAATTGTTTGTTGTTGTTTTTTGGTCTTTCTTGGAGTACTTTCAATTTAGCCCTTTCTGATATATGTTTTGTGAGATGTTGATGCTTTATCACCGCCATCTTCTCTTTCTCCAGCGTAACACAACAGAATTTCACCAGATCCCGTTGGTAATACAGGATCACACAAACTTTTGCTGGTTCAAGTCATCACTCATCAACGAAAATTTGTTTCCAAAATCCAGTATTCAAAGCGTGGCGGATTGCTGTGCCCACAGGGATTGTGGGTTATTGCCTACAGTGGTATTGGAATGCTGCCTACAGCGGTTATGGATTGCTGCCTATAGGGATGATCGTAGTAGCTGTTGTGATTAGTTGTAAGTAACCAGAAGCTGTCTCTTGTCATTTGATGTATCCCGATATGAGCCACATATTTTTTTTATTTTTGCACCCTAATGTCAGCTTATTTATCAGAAAAGCCGTTGAGCTGAGCTTTCATTCGATTGATGAAGACTTGATTAAATTCGTCAAAATTTCAAAAAATAAAAAACAGTTTGGAACTTTCAGTTGAGATCGTTTGAGTTCGCTGTTGAGTTTTTTTTCTATTGACACGAAGCTTAATTGGTTAAGACATTGTATATTTCAAGCCGCCAAGTTTGTAAGGCAGCACACTGCTATGTATGCTAGCTCTCATGGAATCTATAATGAAAACTATAGTTTTAATCCATTGGATAGCCTCTTTTGGTCACTTGCCTACTCGGTGCGTTACGCGGCGGCTGCAACAGCGTCTATGGAGCTTCTATTAATATGTATAAATACGCGGTCTGCGAGGACACACTGATCCGTCTGTGATTATCTTTTTAGTCTACATTGTTCGTGTACATTGTGGTGTTTTTTTTTATTGTGTGTCCGTGCGTCGTCGGTGTTTAGCCGTGGAATCCTTAATTAAAATTAAAACTATGGTTTTCATTAAGGAGTCTTAATGGTTTACCGGGCGGACAGTGTCAGAATTATATCTTTGCTATATTTCACACGTACACACTGAAGCACACACTTGCACACAGACATCGTAACTTAAGACATCCATTCTGTAAAAGATGTATATATATGTACGTTGTTTTATTGGTGATTTTTTTTATGGTTTGATCGTTTTTTGTTGTTGTTTGTCGTCGTTTTGAGTTCTAAAATCGTTCGTCACCCCTTCAGTCCGGTCCGTTTTCAGTTTTAATTTCTTTTTCTCTTTTTAAGTTATCCAGTCTTGTCAGCAGTCTTGTAACGACCGTCGTAGAGACTCTTTACTAAATAACATCACAGATTTCAATCGTTTTCATCCCTTCCGGAGGACAGTCAAGCTATCACGTGACCTACTGGTACAAAACGTCTTGTGACAAGATGTCGGCGGACTCGATGATGATGCATCGACGTTTGTTCATATTAACGGTTGTGATTCCAAATTGCTCAACATTTGTGGAAAATTTCTTATTCTTTTTAAAGGACTGATGTGCATTTTTAAGGCCCTAGTGCTGCCCGCTTTCAGAAGCCTTGGCTGTTGTTATTAAGAGGGTAGGGAATATAAAGCTCTGTTTTAATGTTTGCTTGTCGATTGGTGAGTGTTTTGAATTTTATTCTCAAGTTGTTTATAAAGCATTTTTTGTCGTTTTGTTTGTATATTTTATTAGTGGAAATCAATAAACATTAATTTAAAAAAAAAAACGTTTTATTCATTTATTACTAAAAAAATATTCAAAGTTCAATTTAGCTTGGTTATGATCGGTGGCGTATCCAGATCATCTAGTAAGGGGAGCTATTTTGAGACTTGTCCAGTCTAACGGTAGAGGGTTAGTGGGGTTGGGGTTAGGGTTAAATATGATTGTATTTTAATATTCCAAAAAACATACCCATATGAAAATAACTAACAACAACAAAATATTCACTGATGCAGCAACTGCATATCAATATTTAGTTGTAAATAACATGTTAATAGAAATCACTACCTGTACATGCGGGAATCAGTTCATACGGAGAAGATCCAGTAATTATATATGTAGATTTCATTTCTTTTGTGCCACTTGCGAAAAAAAACAGAATCCGCTGTTTGGTTCTTTTTTTTTGACAATTAAACGCAACTCTATACTCAGTTAAACTCAATTTATTTATGTTTGTGGACTTAGATCCAAATCCGATTCTTTCTGAATTCACGTAAGAGTACGAATAATAAGTGAATAAAACAGTAGAGTTTCAAATAAATAAATAAATTTTAATTTTAACAGTAGTGAGAAAAAAGTAAACCGTTGAAAACTTCGTTTTGTAGAAATCCTTTATATTTTGCAATTCGGCAGCTTCTATTTTTTTTTAAATTACTTTTTATGTTTATAAATCTATAAAATAAAAAAAACATTGATTGAGCAGAGTTTTCAAATATTTGATATGTGAGGATTGAAAGTATAAGAAACTTTCGAATCAAGATGTTAAAAAACAAAAACAATTTATTTATAAAATTTTATACTATAAATTAAATATCTTTTTAAAAAAAACTAAAACTAAAACTTGATGGTTTATTTCTCTACAGAAAATTTCATTTTCTTTATTTATAAATTTTTATTATTTTTATTTATAAATTTTTATTATTTTTATTTATAAATTTTCATTATTTTGATTTATAAATTTTCCTTAATTTTATTCATAAATTTTCATTATTTTTATTTTATATTTCACTCAAATTTGGTTCAATAAATCTGAAAATTTAGCAGAATCTAAAGTCCTTGATGAGAAACTAATCCAATAAATGTCAGTCTGATTGGATAACGAGAAGGTCTATTTTTTCTTAAGCGTCAAAGCGTCCCAACCAGTCCCAACATATGGCTCAAGCAAGCAGGAAAACACGCTGAAGTTAATATAGAGGATTTAAAAATAATAATAATAATAAAACGCAGTCATTGTGCAATAAACATGCAAGATGCTTGCTGTAACAGAGCTGCAGACCAAGTTGACTAAGTACACGAGCTTCATTCATTGCACAGATCTGACTGACAAAAGCAACCGTCAAGACCATTGTATCTATAGCAGCCGGCTGGCAGTACATCCAAATCCCAGCATTTTCTAGATTGTTGAATGCCATCTGTATTTGTTTCAAATTGAATAAAAAAATCGTTATTGAAACATTGAATGAGATTAATAAGTCTCAATTTGCAGTAAATTTTTCATTCATCGTTGAATTAATCTGTTTCTCTTCTTGGACAGTATTGGCGATCCCTTTTATTTTGATAAAAGCTCAGTGACCCGCGCTCCCGATACAACGGGAAAAACATTTTTAATAAGGTATTGAAAAAACAACAAAAAAGATTTTCAATAAAAGTTTTTTTAATTATATTTAATAATCAATAGGATGTGAGGATAGGCCAGCTCATTTTCAGAAAACGCAAGTTCGACAAGATCTTAGCTGACATTTAAGACGGCCCAACTTAATGTTAATTTTGATTTTATAATCAAAATAATAATTTAAAAAAATTAAAAACACGTTTTTATGAAATGCTCTTAAAAGTAAAAAATGATTTATACACAAAAAAGCGTGGAACGCAATCGTTGCGATTATAGGCTTGCAAAAAAAGCATCCCACGCTTTTATATGTTTGTGCTTGTTGAAGCATTTTATAAAAGCGTGTTTTCAATTTCTTAAATTAAGTTTTTTTTTAATTTTCAGTTTTATTTTAACTTAGTAATCGAAAAAAAACTTACGAAATAATGCGATTCTGACTAAACGAACACAATGACATACCGGTAAATTTGGCGCAGAATTTCCCAGTACATTTTCGGATTTTTTTTGCTTTACTGGCATCCAGATGGTCGGCACAGTTTGGATCGTTGACTGTACATTCGTAACATCTAACTGCCTCAGCTAATTTCACCGGTAGGACCAACATGGCAAACACGAGAATGACTCCCAGTGTCATTCCCCTCCAATTATCAGGTTTAATTTAAAGTTATTTCGATACAAATACAAACTTCTTTAATCTTTCAAATTACTTAAACTTCAGTAATGTGTTATTTTGTTCAAGCTCTTAGTGCTGTTTTTATTTCCATATTCAAAAAACAGCCAACGTTTTTGTTTGTATTTAATGATGTTCGTTTAAAAATAATTAATATACATAGTTTGTTTTTAGATTGATTAACAACGTAACAATCGTTTATTGATTTTCTTCTCCTTAAAAACCACATGAAATTAACCCAGCAGGTGTTTAATTAAATTCTGGTATATTCGTTCATGAAACGAATACTTTTAAATTTTAAATACTTATCAACAAAATTATATACAAAAATAAAAAAAAATATATAGAAAAAAATTTGTCCAAGAAAATTGTTATTTTTTTTATACAATTTTACTTAACTTCATCGTGAAGTGTGTTAATTTGCAATGGATTTTTTTTATATTTATTTCCCGTTATCAGATTGAGCTGGATTGTTCGCATCTTAGACGTAATTAGTAATTACTTTAATCATTGATTACAATTAGCACTACCCACTTATAACTACCACTCTTCAGACTATTGAACAATTTTATAGATTAATAGCGTCCTTAGCGGGGTTACCCGGCGTTGCTCGGGGGTTTTCAGAGGTTTTTCTATGGTTTTTCTCTCTCGCTCCCGTTTTGGACAAAGCCATGGAATGCTTTCACCTCTGTTTTCTCTAGTTGGAAACAAGAAACACCGATTTCTTGTAAACACACTGCCATCATCTGTGGCAACTTGATATCTACTTATACTAGGTCCTTCAACTGATTTAATTATTCCCCTTTTCCATTTATTACCAGTTCTGAATTGGATTTTAGTGCCTTGAAGCAAATCCTTATGTTGTGTGGAATGACTTCTTTTAGTGCCCACTTTCTTTTTCTTCTAAGGATTAGCCAGAATCTCATGGGGTATTAAAGTTCCACCTTTTGGAAAATTGCGATGACTGAAACAATTATCGCAAAACAAAGCATGGGTTGCATTTACCCGCTTTGAATGGCACTTACGAGAAAATTGATTTATTTTTCCTCAAAAGGAGCACTGCTTTCAGTAAGCAGGACGTTTTTTTGGTAAGTGATTTCCACCACAATTTTTTACAATGCTTACATTTACAGATTAGAACTTTGCCTTGTTGTTTACAGCAAAAACTTCCACTTTATCTTCACCTGTGCCTGTAATGGCTCTGACCTGGGCCTTTGCTGACTCTAACGCTCTGCAAATGGGCTCGTTGTAAAGTCAAATCCTCTTCACGGAGTAAAACATCTCCTAATAACGTTGTTGTTTTGAAAGTTAACAGAGTTGCTCAAAACAATTTTATACTAACATAACTCGATTTTTAAGAGTTTTTTCTTTTTTGCACAGCGTTAAATTTTGTTTGTGATTCAATTAAGAATATGGCATTTTTGTCAAAAATTAACTAGTAAGAAACAAAAGTCAATCATGTTTGGTATAAAATCACAGCAAATCAATTTCACAAATGACACAGCAAAGGCGACTACAGTAATTATCATCGAAACCACCACTTCCTCCCAGATAAAGAAACACACAATACACAGATCCATCATTGGGGGAATTTGGTTCTCCACTAAGCCACGGAGCGGTAGCATCATCAATTACTCTCCAGTTTCCATTCAGAAGATTCCATCGAAACGGTTGGCGCACTGAGCCGATGTAAGGACGGTAACCAGCTGTCCAGATACTGTGGAGACATTGAGAAGGAGCTTTAAAACATGCAAAATTATTAACATTGTATTAATTAATTTTTTTAAATTAAGTATTTTTCATGGTTTTATATAACACCGTCTGTGCAGTGACGTGGGTTCTAGCCTCCCCACCGAAACTTAGGCCAAGTTCACCACCTTCTCCCTTTCTTAATTTTTTTCTTAACGCTAAGCAGGTTTTACAAAAAAAATTGTTAATGACAACACTAGATAAAGGGCTGGTCACAGTGACGATCCTACCGCCCCGCTATCCGCTCCGCTACGCTACGCTACGACAATGCGTCTGTTTTCATAAACAAAAAAAACAAATTATTTTTGTAGTTTTCCAATTTTTCTTAATAACATTGAAAATTGAAAAAAAAAATACCTGAAGGAATTGTCCAGTATCCGTTGACACATTGAGAAGCAGCTTTGAAAAATGCAAACTTATTCAAATAGATTTAATTAATTTTTTGAACTTAGTATTTTTCATGGTATTATATAACACTGTCTGTGCAGTGGCGTACCGTGGGTTTCACCACTCTGTCCCTTATTTAAATTATTTTTCCAAACGGTATGACCACACTTGAGAAAGCGATAGTTACAGTGGGCTACCCTACTGCCTCCGCAATGACACTGCATCTGTCTCTATAAAAACTAAATAATTGTTTTTAGTTTTTCACGTTGTAATAGCATTGACATTTGGAAAAAATACCTGAAGGAATTGAGTAACTAAAGCTAATAGCAAGACTTTTATTCACTGTGCCGTCTATAACAATCGGATGAGACAGCGAGTTCAAGTTTCTACAATTAATAGCAGCATTGTTCCAATTCCATCCACCAATGGACAATTGCCAGCACTTGTTACCTTCCATAATATATGTAAATGGATTGGGGGAACCTGTATTTGGCAATAAATTTAATTGGTTGTATTGTTTTAGAAAGTTTGGTTTTAAGTTGTTGAATACAAGTGCAGTAATTTGTTTAAATGGCTAAACATGGCGTTTTTCTATGTAATAATTTATTTTTTCAAATTTTTACAAAAATATTATTACTTTACTAAATATAGTAACACAAAACAGTTTTATTCACTAACTATGCAAAGCTTGATGACCAATGCAGTTGTCATTATTAACTTCAAAATAGTTATCCTGGATAACATAATTATGCATTGCACATCTCCTTGATTGGGCGTAGAAATTGAAACTTCTACATTTCTCTTTTAGAATTCTTTGACATTTAGTAAAGCATTCTAAAGATGATCTTGCACTTGTTTCAAATAAAGCAGTAGAGTTTTGACACAATTTATTTCCAGTAAAATAACTCTTCTGTAGTTGGAATACCGTTTGAGAAACAATCTCACACATATTCAAAAACAAGAAACAGCACACCACGTTCATTTTCATAAAGGTCTCTTTGCAGTTCTGCATGTTTTATGAATTAATATTATCAATTATATTATATATATATATATATATATATATATATATATATATATATATATATATATATATATATATATACACACATATATATCAACCTACATACTTTGCTATATCTGTCTGTCTGTCTGTATGTATGCATGTATGTATGTTAGCAATTTCGCATAACGCGATCAACAGTCAGCAGTTGATAAAATCAGTGCGCGCCATCATTTAATAAAAGTGATCACGCAATTGTACACTGTCAGTCCTAAAAATCAAATAGGTGGCGCTGCAATTAAAAAATATTGTTTAATGAGATTTAAAAAAATCCGTCATTTTCGATGGGGTATTTATAGAATATATATATATATATATATATGAGCGGCGGAGCAAAAACAGAAAATGATGGTAAACGGGAACGTGAAAGTAAACAGGAGCGGAAAAGAAACTGAGAGCAAAAGAGGGAACGGTAAAGGGAATGCGACTGGGAACGAGAGAGCAAGCGGGGACGGGAAACCGACACGGAGCCGGAAAGCAAGCGAAGAAGGAAACGGGAAAGATAGAGAAATCTATAAAAGCCCCGGGTAACGCCGGGTACCCCGCTAGTATTAATATATAATATTAAATTTTTTATTGGTCAGAAATTAAACTTTCATCAAGCCATAAAAGATTAACATAAACTGTTATTAGTAAATGTTTATATCACATTAGTATTTTAAAACGATTGTGGTCATGTTTAAGTAAAATCAAATAGTTTTGTTAATTTAAGAAAATTCATAATTATTTCTTTTGTATATATATATATATATATATATATATATATATATATTGGATATTCGACCGACGCTTTTATTTTTCCAACGGAAAATTTGGTTTAAAAATTTGATGACATACACTTATATAATATTTTTCGGTTTTTAGTACATTTATATAAGCGTTGTTCCACACCAAATTTTTTTTTAAATTCGCGCTTTATTCGGACGAGAGCAGTGGTTTAATTTTTTTCAAAATTACTTTAAAACTTTTCCGTTTCTTACACCAAAAATTACAACACGTTGATATTGGATCGTAATGAGCTCTACAAATTTTATTTCGATTTATTGGACATTTAATTTTTTCAATAAACTTCGATTTCTTTAGTTGAACTTTGTTTATATTGCATTTATTAAACTGCAACCACAACCTGTGAAAAACGCATACTTGTTTGACACTTTTTGAGTTGGGTTGGGTTAAAAAAAACTGTAAAACAAATTTTTTACTTAATGAACAAAATTTTAGCTGTAGGATGGGTTGAAAAAATTAACTCTTTAGGGGCGTCGGGTTGAGTTAGGTCGAGTAAGTGGCAAGCTGGGATAGGTTGCCATAAATTGACTTATTTCTACCTCTGGAATAATTTACACCTCAAAAATGTGAAAAATTAAAAAAAAAATAAGTGACTCACTATAGTCCACTCGTTGTGATCTCTGCAAAAAAAACTACAATCTGAGATCGTAATTTTTTGACAAGACTCATGTTGCGGCGGTAAACAGAACAAACATTAATTTTCTCTATTTTCAAATTTGTGTCTTCACTCACCTATTAAATTGGGCGGAAAAAACATCATATATTAATGATTGTACAAACAAAAACTTTTTTTCATGAAAACTTTCGACTTATTTTCAGCGTTTTTTTTTAGACTCCGTAATGGGCTAGTTTGTCATTCAATATTAATGACGTTGGTTCGACACCTTATAATGGCGTAATTATAAAAATACTGTTGCTCTTAATGTGTCATTAGGAACCTTTGCCTTCCAAATGTCGACAGTTTAGCAGCAAGCAACGTTCTTGTTTTGAGCGATAATGACGTTTAATAAAAATAATTGTTTTTTAGTTTAATATGACTAAAAAATTTATTTTCTAAATGTGTAATGATCGTTTTTGTATATATTTAAAATTGTTAATTCTTGTTTTTTAAAAGCAATAACAAATGTAGATTCCGTCGTGTAATTATGAGTGTCTGTATCTTTCGTCTCTACACTGTTCGTTTTCCTACATTTCGTCTCTCCACTGTTCGTTTTCCTACGTTTCGTCTCTACACTGTTTGTTTTCCTACGTTTCGTCTCCACATTGTTCGTTTTCCTACATTTCGTCTCCACACTGTTCGTTTTCCTACGTTTCGTCTCATACGACTCGTACCTGCGTACCATTCGTCCCTTTTAATATTTGTGCTATTGTACTATTTAACTCATTACTGTTTGTCCTCCAAAGTTTCGTCTTATTCGATTCGCCTACTGTTTGTCGTTCTCTTACGTTTTGTCTTACTTTTTTTAATTTAACTCGTTTTATAGGCGTTGCCTCAGGGTGGTTTTGGGGGTTTAAACCCCTTCCGAAATCAAGCTTAAAAATAGTTTTTGTTTCAATGCATAACTTATTTTTTGTAACAATGTGCTAGGACTATAATAAAATACAATTTTTTCCAATATTTTCCAAAAATACAACTACTTAAAATACCTCTGAAAATGAGGGAAAATGAGGGAAACAAAAGCCTTCGAAGCCCGTCATTGGGCATTCAATAAAAAAAAAACTTTTAAAAAGAGGTTTTTGAACCCTCTCCAAAACCAAACCCTAGCCACGCTGATGACTCGTTCTATATGTCTGATGCGCCGTGGAATCGGGGTAAGCCTAATTTTAACAACACCGGAAGCATTTATGTCATTGGCAACTTGTCAACTTGTCAACTAGATGACTGTGCAGGCCTGGGACCTAACTTGCGTTGTTTGCGAAATAGATGCGATTTGAAGTGTTTGTGTTACAGAAGATTTCTTCATAACGAATGAGCGAATAAAAAAATTCATTGCATTTAGTTTATTTACACAAAGCTTATACAAGATTGAAATAATGCATACGCAAATGTGTTACTGCTTAAGTATGAGTTAGAGAGCTTTTAACATTTCGGATAGATTAAAAACTTCTCTGGACTAATTAATCAAATGTTTATTCCAATAAATTTTATTTTCACGAATAAAAATAAAATAATTTATTAAAAAGTTGTATAACATACTTTAACGCAATTTAAATTTTTGTGCACGTCTATCGTGAGACATTAAGAGCCATTCCTAGAACGTAGCAAGGACAACGATCCGGACGCTTCGGGGTGCACTCTCTGTTCGTGAGCGATACGTGACGACGGCTCCGGGAAAGTTAAACCGCAATATCGACACCTGTTCACAGTGTGCTTTAACTCGTGCAGGATTTTAGAAGTCTCGTGAGCAAATTTCAAGCCGCAGTGTCTACATTGGTGGGGCCATTTGTCGGTGTGCGTCTTCTCGTGTACCGCCTTGCTGCTGGCCGTTGAGAACGAAGCGACGCAATAGCGGCACCTGTAGAGCTGCTGCAGGCCGGCGTGGCTCTTCAAGTTCGCTCTCAAGTAGTACTGCTTGCCGCGGGACTTGTCGTAGTAGGTGAACATGTGCGGTCTCACGCTGGAGTGAGTTTTTATGTGACGCTGCAAGTCCAGGCCGTTGAAGAACGACTTTTTGCAAGGTATGCAGCTGTAGATGTTTAAACAAGACTCGGTTTTCAGGTGATGTGTCAAAACGGATTGGCTGATGAATTTCATTTCGCACTTAGGGCATTTGTATAATTGAAGCAAGCTGGGTGGAGGTTGTCGTGTATCATCAGTTTCGACGTCTATATCTGTTTCATCAACTTCGTCAGCAAGTGAAACTGAAACTGCTTTTGCAACTTCATCGTTTGGTTCTTCTTTTATGACAACAACGTCGTCAACCGGAGCTGGTTCGTGAGGATCAGTACGAGAACTGCTTACTACCGGCGGATCGTTCCGTTTAGGCTCTTCCGTTTGCGTTGAAGCTCTTTTTTGTTCATCGTGACTTATGTCACTGGAGACAAGCAATGACGACTCGGGTGTTTTTGCGTCATTCTTCAATTCTTGGTTCGTTGCCGTTTGGCTGTTATTGGCCGCCTCTTCCTGGGCCGTTTTAATTCCGGTTGTATCATCTGGTTGATCTCTATTCAATCCTAATAATTCAGCTGTTTCGCTAAACTTCTTAGCCAACAGACCAAACGAGTGCTTATCGGTGTTGGTGATTTTTATTTGGTTCGTGTAAACGTATTCCAGTACTATTTCAAGAACACTGCCGTCCATTTCTGGGAGTTTAACTGTAGTACTCCAATTGAATAATGAACCGAATCTAGGCATCTTTGCAACGATAACAGCTCTGTGTATAGGAAACCTTTCTCCATTGGCAGCTTCGATAATGCCATCACAACAGACGCCCTGTTTTCTCTGACAGTTGAGATCAGTACTACTATTAATTTCAAGCGGATTCATTGAAGACAGACACTTTTCTATACTTCGTAAAATAAACTTTGCAATTTGAAAATATAGAATGCCGGTAACATGAAAAAAAAACCAAAAAGTAAGTTATCTTTTCAACCTGTAAAAAGACAGGAAATAGATAAAACAACATAGATAAAATCTATAGACAATTTTTGTTCTTTCTTCTATATATATATATATATATATATATATATATATATACATACACACATATATATATATATATATATATATATATATATATATATATATATATACATACACATATATATATATATATATATATATATATATATATATATATATATATATATATATATATATATATATATATGTATATTTATATATATACATATATATATATATATCCTAATCTATGAAAACGCCAAAATTTTTTATCGTGGGTGAATGAGTGATATCGACAGCATAGATGTTAATAGGATAATTTGGGATATGATAAAGAAAACGCCTAAAAAACACACCATGTCCTTGGTTTTATCTGAGCTGAGCTGTAGTCGACTTGCCGACAGACAACGACCGATGTCAGTGACGCAAGCAGACATTCGTGCAGAGAGGTCAACGGTCGGTCTGGTCGTGTAGGCACTGCCCGTTGGTCTGCGTGTCAGCGGCGTAGAGGTGGTAGTGCATGTTGGGGTTGTCAAACACATGCGCGATTTTTTTTGCATAGAAAAAGAAGAGGAGTTGGCCCGCGACGGAAACCTATGAGACACCGCAGTCGGACGACAAATGCGGAGATAATCAATAATTCGCCGTATCGAACGTAGAACGGGTGACATGTTTGGTATGACCGAAACCAGTCGGCGACAAAGTCAGTCGAGCTGCAGGATAAATGTAGTCGTTAGATGTTATGATCAACAGTATCGAAGGCCTCTGACGAGTCAAGAAGGACCATTTCAGATTAAATTTAAAAAAATCTTTCCAGATTTGAATAAAATGCGCTAGTACTGTAATTTTTTAGAAAGCTGCTTCTTCTTCTGCATATCTATCTATATATATAAAAATCTCGTGTCAGAGTGTTTGATTATGAACTCCTCCAAAACGGCTGAACCGATAATTATGAAATTTTTTTGTACATTTGGTAGGTCTGAGGATAGGTCCATAGCTATTTAGAATATTTTTTTCAAATTATTTAAAAAGGTTATTTTGGAAAAATAAGGACAAACAGACAGACAGAGAAACAAACAAAAAAACGTACACTCGTATATATATATAACAAACGAAAACGGGAGAGTAAACGGGAGCAAGAGAAAAGAACGATAAAAAAAACTTTCAAGAACCCCGGGCATTGTACACTCGATTGCTCTTCGAGATTGATTTTTTTAAATTGTCATAATTTTGTACATTAAACTTATAATAAAAAAAACCAAAATAATTTAAAAGACAAAGCCACGTTTGCTGGGTCAGCTAGTAAGAAATATAAAAACTGGTTAAATTAAAAACGTACGAGGTAACTTTTAAAATATTGTTGACGGCTGTTTTTCATTGTAGTTTCACATCTAAAATAATTTTATAAACATCACATTTTTACTAATAAAAAAAATAATTTGTGATTTTTTAAAGAAACATTATTATTTCTCAAACAACAACAATATAGCTAAAGAGCGTCACATTGCAAGTCGCACATGGTGAGTCCATGTAGAGGGGCTTAAAACATAACTAAATTGAAAATTATGACATATAATAATTTAAAAAACAAATTATTAGTTAAAAACGTAAAAACTTGTTCAATTAAATAAACATTCAACAACTAACTCAACCGTGCGAAACAGTAATGCGTTATTTATTTAGAATCATTAAAAAATATTATTTTTTGTTTTCAAATTTCAGGCGTTGCAGTGCGATTTTGATTGAGTAGATTGAACTTACTTACATTAAATAACAAATTAGTTTAAAAAATAATGCATGTATGCAACAAGCTTACAAAAATGAAGCTGGTTTAACAATATGTTGAATTAATTCAATAGTACTTTCATAGAAAAATAAGAAGACGTTATGAATATGTCATAACATTTATTATTATTATTTTAAACAATTGAATTTAATTTTCAGATTAAACTGGTAATTTCACAACAAATGGTCTTTTTGTAGGAAACATTACATTTTTTACCACTCTAACCAAGTTACATAAAAATTCAATTACTTCAACACATGTCATTATGGTAATTCCCATCCAGAAGCTGAGACTTCCACCAATATTTCCAAATACAGAATCCCAAGTGTAAACAGGTGTATCGGTGATAGAAATAGGGTTATCAGAAGTAAATAAAAATGTTACTTTTAAAAAATTTGATCTGATTTTATCATTTTTTCTGAAAAATTCATTTAACTCTGCTAAAGTTGTATTACCACCCTTGTACTTATTAACGATGTCATAGTGATCTTTGAAATATTCGTAAGTTTTGTCACTACTGGAGCGATTTGACTTTTCTATATATTGTTCAAAAAACTTCAGATGGAAGGAAATTCTTGGCCAATCGTACAACGTCTGGATAGTTTGTTTATAAGTAGTTTGAATGCAGGGTTTCTTACAATTTAATCCACATCTATTGTATGAATCATTTAAAACATCATATTCCTGCAGAAATTCAAATAGTTTTAGTGCTGTTTTAACTTCAAGATCATGATCAAGCTTCCAGTTTCGGTATGCTATGGTAGTGTTACCACATATGTCTTTATTGATATACATTGGAGGAATAAGTAAATTGGCAGACACACATCCATTTAATTCTAAAAGAATGTCCTGGGTGCATTTGACTTTACAAACTTCATAGTTATAAAGAGTTTTTGAAGGTTCATCTATGTATTTGTTACTTTCACAACCTTCATTGTTGTATGGTCTGTCTAAAATTGTTTCAACTCTCATAGATAACTCTACTAAGTTATCAGTGCCGGTACCAAGATTAAATCCTTTTGATATATCAGTTACATATCCAGGGGCAGACAACTTGACTTTCACTCCATCTGTATTCAAAGTAGCATATTTAAAACTCAAAATTTCTTAAAAATTGTAGGAAGTATTTAGGTACAATATCATAGTAAGAGATTTTATGGTAATTGGACAAAGTTTAGAAATCTGGAATACATGACAGTCGTAAAAATCTGGATATATAATATTGTCATCGGAAGTAATAGAGCAATTTTTATCAATTATTATTTCTCCCGCATTGTTGGTCATTGCAGAATCGACCAGAAATCGAATGGAATCATTCGTATCTGTTTTATATTTTGGGAGAGATCTTTCATACAATTCATACAGTCTTTTGATTACAACATTATCAGAAATATAAGATAAATCCTCCAAACCAGTCAATTTGATCAATTTGTTTTTAAAATCTTCAAACGGTAAGTAATTGCTGTTATCTATTTGAGCAGCTTTTGGCGTTAGACTGCAAATAGTTATTAAAGGAAATATATTTGGAGTTGTTAATTCTCCATAGGCAGTGCTATAAGGATATGAACTGTAATTAATAAATAAAGTTATAAGTTGATTAATGAGAGCTACTGTACTTCCAACAACAGCGCATAACCACAAGATCTTAAAAGGTTTCCTTTTTGATTTAACGATTTTCGAAACGCCACGCACCGAAACGTTTTCACCAAATTTCACAAATTCTGTTTTAACTGGATTCATATCATAAAAAAAGTTATTTCAAATGTCAGCGTTCAGTAAAGCATTAAAAGTTTGTTCCATTAAATAATATTTTTCAATCAGTATTCTTTTTACAGCATTCTGCTCAAGAACTTGATAAAAGTCATCGGTTAGATGAAACTTGCCAAACAACTCTGTCTTATCACAATATACACGTGAAAATTTAAATTACCAAAAAGTAATTTTTGACTTGACAATCTTTCACAAGTTGAATTTAATTTAACAAGTTTTCTTTAACGCAATATCAACAAAATCTTGTTTAAGCGCTTTCTAGAGGCTTAAGTCAAAAAATCATAATTGCGCAGTGCCTTTTATTTAGTTTCCAAGCCATTTGCTTATTTAAATATAAGTGAATTGCATATCATGCTGGCTTGCTGTGTTGATTTATACTAGTTTTGACATATCTACTTTTTCAAATAGCATACTACCTGTTGCTGGAAAATGCTTTCAAAGGATTTTGTAATATTTCATTGGTGTAGACTTCCATTGGAGCATTAACTTTGTTTAAAAAAATTTTGTAACAAATTTTTTCAATAAATTTTATTGATTAAAAATTTGCTGGCGTTTTACAATTCATTGAAAAAAATGATTTGCAAACAATAAATTTAAAAACAAATCAAGATTTCTTTCTGCTAAATAATGATTTTATTATTGTTTCTCACGTTTCCATAATTCTGATTATCATTTTATTTATAATTTTTTTTTCAAAGTGAGTCAAGACGTTTTCTAAATTGTTATTTATGGGTCGTTTTTAAGGGAGATTTCATAATTCTCATCCATTAACTTCAACTCCTGTCTTGCCTGCCTGTGGATAACACAACTATCATTAATCTACGTTTTAAATCATTAAAAGTAAAACACCCAAAGCACAAGAACAAACAAATAAATTTATCGACATAATAATAAAAAGCAAGTTTTCCAAGTCACACCGTATAAATAATTTATAACAAGAAAACCAGCATGTCACGAAGCAGAGTGTATTTCACTATTAGTATTGTGGCTCACATAAGGTCCACACGCTTTATTTTTGTTGCGTTTAATTTGTCCAACTGTTTATCAATTCCATCAATTCATAAACATGGAGGTGTTGCAAAAATATCAACTAGTTTGTTTGAGTCAAATGTAAATCTATAAACAATAAAACAATAAATCAATTCATAAACATGGAGGTGTTGGAAAAATATCAACTAGTTTGTTTGAGTCAAATGTAGATTTATAAAAAATAAAACAATAAATCAATTCATAAACATGGAGGTGTTGGAAAAATATCAACTAGTTTGTTTGAGTCAAATGTAAATCTATAAACAATAAAACAATAAATCAATTCATAAACATGGAGGTGTTGGAAAAATATCAACTAGTTTGTTTGAGTCAAATGTAGATTTATAAAAAATAAAACAATAAATCAATTCATAAACATGGAGGTGTTGGAAAAATATCAACTAGTTTGTTTGAGTCAAATGTAAATCTATAAACAATAAAACAATAAATTAATTCATAAACATGGAGGTGTTGGAAAAATATCAACTAGTTTGTTTGAGTCAAATATAAATCTATAAACAATAAAAAAATTAAACTACAAGCAAACATACATACATAAATACATACATACATACATACATGCATCGGAAGTTATGTGTATGTATGTTAACTAGATAGATTTAAAAATAAAGCATATACCCTCACAAGTGAACTGCAAAAAACTTCGCATTTTTAAAATCCTGTATATATTTTGTTTTCTGATAATAACATAAGCTGGTGCGACATCTAGCGAACATATTAACAAAATCTATCCAATAGAGCGCTGACTTTATAGAAAAGGGGATTTGTTATCATTTGTTGGAGTTGTATTATTTTCTATTTTATATCTTATTACAAACTTTTATTTAGGTTACAATCTCTGTTTGTGTTTGTGTGTGGCTTTCTCTGTACACAAATCTTGCAAGTAAAATTTAACCAGCTTTTTGACTAGCCAGGAAGCTGAAACTTTTAGCATAGCTTTATATTTGACGACAATACAAAAATAAATTAAAAAAAACTTTATTTGAACATCTTTTATATTTCTAAATCGAGTGTATTTGAAATTAAAGTTTGTATTAAAAACTCGTTTTTTCCTTTACTTGTTTAAGTTTTGTATTATAAATATTAAAATTTATTAGAAAAAATTGTCTTTGACGACAAAAATATACACAAAATTTCAGCTTTATAAATTAAAGGGAAGTAATTGAATTGATAGGTTAAAGAAGAGTGGGTGAATTTATAGATTATAGGGAAGTGGGTAAATTTTTACAACCAAACACTTTGTTTCCAACCCAAACATAACGTACAAGTCGTACAACAATGGCGAAGTTAATACAATGAATTCAAAAAATTAACTAAAACTGAGAAAAAAGATTTTTATAGTACACAGTACGTACGATAGGTGAACGCAGCAGGACAAGTGACCACAACACGACAAGCCACCACAGCACAACAAGACGACAAGCGACCACAGTACGACAACCAACTACAAGACATGAGCTCGACAGTATTGCGGTGGGTCTGGCTGCTTTGGCAAGAGATGATCCGTGGACACCATCGAGTGTGTGGAGATAGATCGTCTTTCAGCAAGAAGATCATCTGGACCTTCTTGAATTCATCAATAATTTCCTTGATCACAGATGTAGTTTCTGTGTTAAATTGTTTTGTCCCATTTGACATCAATTCGTGATAATATGTCTGTGTTAGTTTCAGCAGATTTCTTATCTTTGAACTTACTGCATGGAGACAATTGACAAGTACCAAAATGACATGTTTAAACACAGATCTGATCTGGAATGAAATGGAATGGATGGGTCGATGGCGTCACATAAACCCTACTATTTACAGCCTACACATTGAATCGACCGATCTATTTAGATACATACAAAGCAAACGCAAGTAAATATTTAATCTCAACAATTTTTAAAACCAGTCAATTTTTTTTCTTAACTCTGTCGTCACATTCATCAACAGTCAGTATGTCGCAGGAAAAAAAATGGGATTCAATTCCGCTGCAGATGTGCGCGTCAGTCCTCAGGTCTGTTGATAGATGTGCACGGGCAGGTCCTTCGTTCCCCGGGAGTGACGGGAGCTACGACGTCTCTGTAACTACATTGATTCATCACCGTCTGTCTACCGGCCGCCATCCGGGCTGTCCACAACTCCCTCGGCCGATGTGCGTCAAGTCAAGCTCGACTACCCTGGACAATGGGGCCATCGATCAAAAAACAGAGAGTTAAATTACAACAGAAAATAGTTTTCGTTCATTTGTCAGTTCGTTTTCCTGCTCGTTTGCTTGCACGTCCCTGTGTCTGTTTAACTGACCTTTTGATTGTCTGTGTATATAGGTATGTATGTCTTTCTATGAGACTTAAATAGTTGGAATGAAATGACTTGCTCTTCTTGTGTCGGGCGTTCATATGTCTGGTTTATGAGCATGAAGCAAGGTCACCGTTAATTTCTATCAAAAGTGATTAACCAATATTGACTTTAAAAATTAATTTTAGTTGAATGAGATTCATAGTCAAGACATTCTTACATGCATACTTGGCTACTCACATACAACCTACATACCTACATACCTACATATGAAATGTTAATGTTATGACTTGCTCTTCTTGACAGACAGATTTTTATTTAAGCATTTGACAAAACGGATAGGACGAGAACTCCGCCTCGCTAATTGCCTGGAGAAAGGAGGAGGGAAAAGTTAAAAGAATCAAATTATGATCCACGACAGGAAGTACATAGGTGCTTCCTACATACAGCCATTACAGTCTTAAAACACCTGGTGTGAAGGACAATAAACTATAATAAAAAAAGGATAGGACGAAAGAAATATAGCAATATAGATATAATAATGATAATTATAATGAATAAAAATAAATTGTTTTAGTATTCTTTTCCCACCTACATAGCTACTACCAGCTTTATACTACCTCATCCTTGCTTACTCGCTTCCAGACCGCAAAGCAGTGCCAGTTGTGTCCACGAGCGAATTTGAGTTTGATTTAGAAATTCTATATTTAATAAATAAAAAATTTGTGGAATAAAAATTTATTTATATTTTTTTTTGAGTTTGACTTAGAAATTGTATATTTCATAAATAAGAAATTTGTGGAATAAATATTTATTCATTTAATTTATAAATTCACGTGGGCAGGATCGTTTCTGCAATTTCGCCGTGGAATTGAAAATAAATATGAAAAAAAATACTTGATTCTTCGTGCTTGAAATGAATGAAAATAAAAAAAATAAAAAAAGAGAGTTGTGCGGAAATATTTGCGTATAATGAGATTTTCCGTTTCGTGACTTGTTACGTCTTAGTTTAAAAAGTAGAAGGAAAACAGGATAGCTGTTTTTTTTTATTTTCATTTTCTTGTTTCCTTTTTTTCTTCGGATGAAAAGAAGCCTCCTAGAACTTCTTCTTCTTCGGTATTAGGAAAGCATTAGACGCACGCGATGATAAACAACAACTTCAAAAGCAACAAAAACTTTTACTGCAACAACTTATACAACTTCAAAAGAATAAGCAACTTCAACAACCAGCCAATAAACAACCAACTCCAACAACATCAACAATAAACTACCAACAACAATAAAAGCACTGAAAAAAAAAATTTATTCAAATTAGAAAACATCAAAACGCCGGAACGGACATTCAACAAGAGGAGAAACAAAGATGGCTGACACTCTGATATTGAACGACGATGGAAAATAACGAACGTTTTCCCGCCAACAAGCGTCTACGCGTGCGACGTAAAAATTGCATAACATCCTTTCACACCTACCATCGAGAATGCAGTTTCCCACATCTCGCATCTACGTGAACAACAACAACAACGATGACGACAACAACAACAACAACAACAACAACAACAACAACAACAACAAAAACAACAAAAACAACAACAACAACAACAACACCAACAAAAACAACAACAACAAAACAACGGCGGATAAAACGAATGTCGTACGACAATATCGCTGCTTAAGAGCTGTAGTAGTTTCTGTTTTGGCCGGTTCAGTAGTCGCAGCCGGGTTTGTTGTTGTGCGTTTGGGAGCTGCATCAGTCCATGTTTTAAAAGATATATCAGCTGGCTCAGTTGCAGTGGTTATAATAATTGCAGTTATTTTGGATGTAGTGGTTGTAGTACGAATAGTAGTTGCAGCTCTCTCGGCTGTAGTACGAGTAGTAGTTGCTTTAGTCAATCCTATAGCACTGAAGTAGTTGCTTTAGTCCATAATATAGCGATGAAGTAGCTGTTTTAGTCTATACTATAGCAATGAAGTAGTTGCCGTAACAGTTTCGTTAAGCTATTGTGGAGCGAAATCTGCCATTATTGTAAAAAAAAGAGAAAAAAAAAACGGTGTTTTACTTCTACGAATTTGAAAGGCACTTGAATATTCGAGCAGCCAATCTTTGCCGGCTTTCCACGAAAACGTCTTCCAGGTAATACTTTAATTAGCAATTAGTTTCTTTGAGAGGAAGGCATCCACTCTTTGGCGTCCTCAGATGGCCGCGAATTTAGAGGACTTAATGAATAAAAACGCTCACTTTAGTGAGAGTTTTTCTTTTATTTATAAGTTTTTCTTTCAAACATTTTCTTTTTTTTCTCTTTTTTTCCCCTTATTTTTAACCGAAATAGACGAGCTTATTGCATCCTTTCCCGTTGCTCCATTTCCGTTCAATTCAATCTGATGTGAACGCAAACCAAAACAGCTTCGAGACATTTTCTCTCCTCCTTTTCCCGTAAAGTAACTATTAAGAGATTTAAACAGAAAGAAAATAAAATAATAATATCGCAAAATTACAGCAGGGAGATTCCCGCTTGGAAAACCCCGCTTGCCATGTTTTTCCAGGCTGGTCACGTTGGCTGGGCCTCGTGGCGTGTTTATTTGAAGTACAATTTTTAAGCTTCCGGCCGCCATTACTTTATGTGCCGCTCGACTTCCGCACGGCTGGTATGAACCGAATAGCTGAGCAGCAGAGGGTGTCGTGGATGGAAAAGGATGGGTGGTATAAAAAAAGGGGGCAAATAGGGCGGGCTCATTGGATCCAAAAAAAAAATTGAAAGTAAAATGTTTTATATTTTGAAAATCGTTTTCGATTTACATTCAGATAATTTTCTGTTTGTTTTCTTATTAAATTAATAATTTATTTATTTATTTACTTATTAATTAATTAATGATATTGGTTTTTATTTATTTAATAATGTATTAATTATTAAATTTAATTAATTATTTATTTATTTTCTCATTAATTTCTTCATTTTCATAATTATTTATTTATTTAAATAAATCAATCAAGAAATAAATAAAACAATAAATAAATAATCAAACAAATTATTAAACAATTGAATAAATAAACACGTAACTGAATAATTTGATTAATTAACTAAATAATTAATCACTTTATTTTTTTAAATTTCAATTAATCCATTTATATATTTATTTATTCATTTAATTATTTTTTCATTGTTTTGTTGATTGATTGATTGAATACAAAATTGATTGAATTTTTTTATTTATTTAATTATTCATTCATTTGATCATTAATTAATTAATTTATTCATTTATTTTTCATCGTTGGTCACGATCTTGACGCCTAAAACAATTCGTGAAAACAACAAATGAGTTAATTTCCTTACAACTGCATAACGACATTTTTTTTTCTTGAAATTAATTTTTTTTCTGTGTTCAATTTTGTTGTTTTTGTTTTTAATTTTTTTCATTTAATTTTTAGCATTTTTTTCTTTTTTTCCACAGTTTTCTTCATCATTTTTTTGTTTATTCCGCTTTTTTGCTTTTTTTTCTCTTTTTTGGTTTTCTCTCTCCATGATTTTGTCTTTTTCAAGTTTCTCTTCAAGCTTTTGTTTTTACTCTCGCTGTTTATTCTTTGGCCCTCACACAACGAATCCCCGTTAGCAACAAAAGCAACTCATTACAATCAATCCTTAAAAGAAGAACCCAGGCTTGAGAAAATTACTTTATTATTACTCACATAGTGAACCACCTCAACATACGCATCTGTTACCGTAATCAACACGGGCAAGCAAGTGTAAAATGGACAGAAAAAAATTGGAGCCATTTTTTTGCAAGAGGCAGAATCATTTTTTTAGCAAGAATTAGAGCTATTTTTGCAGCGTTCTGGACCATTTTTTGCATGAACAAGAGCAGTTTTTGTTTTTTTTTAATGGTGTTGTTTCAACCATTATAAAAAACTAAAAGTAGCCAGTCAAAAATGACGGATCTTTTTAAATCTCATTATATATAAATTTTAGATTACAGTTGTTCTTGGACGCCCGTTTATTTAGACAGTTACAAAATTCGTAACGTAATCTATAGCAGCGCTATCCCTACTGAAAACGGTTTCTATAGTAGCAATGTCTCGTTTAATTTAAAATATCCTTCAATTTCCTTCGTCTAAGACGTTACATTAGTCGCTTTCTCGACATCAGTCCGTCTCTTTTAGAGTTTGAGAACAATAATTTTCGGAAGTTTGTTTACTCGTGTCCATCGGTTGAGCGCCGACAACTGAATGCACTTTTAGTTGGTCAGAAGCAGTGAGTGAGTGAGTGACGAGGGCTACTATAATATAGATATCAATTTAAACAACAAAATAGTTTGAATAAACACCAAATTTCAATTCTTTATCTACTTGTGTTTTATGAAAAAAAATCAACTTTCACCAGAAACTCACTGACGAACTAATCTTGCACACATTTATCTGGTAGGACAATTTTCTTCTATAAAGTATGACAAACAAAACAACTCAATTTTTTCTTTTTTAATTTTGTTTTTTTTATATTTTTTTATGATCTAGATAAAATTATTTATAATTTCGGAATTTTTTGTTCTTCAGGCTTAAATGCGTTTTGACAAGAAAATCGTTTCAGTGAGCGTTTTAAAAGCGTCTAATAAACGTTGTAAGTCATCGTAATGAAAGGAATTAAGAAGATCGGTGAGTTCTTTGTCGGAGTTCTAAATCAAACTAGAATTTATCTGTCATCAAAAGAAAGATGTCAACGTTTTAAAAAAAAAAATTTGTTCTCATTTTTTATTTTGAAATTGGAAGCATAGTTGCAGAAAATATTTGAAAAAATTTAATGTTTAAAATTTTTTTTAAATGTGTCAAAAAATACTGTCATTAATACACGCAGAGAAAAAGAAAAAAATAAAAAAAGAAATAGAGCAAAAGAGAGAGAGAGAGAGATAAAAGAGAGAGAAAGATAAAAGAGAGAGAGAAAAAAAAGTAAGAGAGTTAGCATAGTTACCAAAAATATTTGAAAAAAATTTAATTTTTAAAAAATGGTAAAATGTTTTCAAAAAATACTGTCTATAATACACGCAGAGACAGAAAAAGAAAAGTAAACAAAAAGAGAGAAAAAAACAAAGAGAAAAAGAGAGAGAAAGAAAAAGAAAGAGAGAGAGAAAGAGAGAGAGAGAGAGAGAGAGAGAGAAAAAGAGAAAGAAAGAAAGGGAAAAAATGAAAAAAGAAAAAAGAAAAAAAGAAAAATAAACAAAGAAAAGCAAAAACCAATTAAAAAAGAAAAAAGGCATTCTGACAAAAGCGATAGACGGATATAATCAAACAATCAGGCTAATATCCTGACGTAATCCTGACGCAGGAAAAAAACCAGATAGCCATGCAGAATGACAAAACAATAAGAGACAAGAAAAAAAGCATCACCACACAGACATAGAAACAGCTACAGTGGCATGTTCGAAAAAGAAACAGGGACATCGACATAGAAACACTGATACACAGGGACGTGGAAAAAGTGAAACAGGCAACTCTACAAACAGAGATACACTGATACACACAGGCAAACAATACAGCAGACAAACAAAGAAAAACTGACCGAGATAGAGAGGAACACACTGGACATCCAATAAGATGAGAAACACGACGATTATGATTTCATGTAATGATATTGAAAGCACTGGCAGATCTAAAATGAAACGGTTTTTATTGTCCTAGGGTCGAGTCTGTGCAGTTCTCTGAGTCGGTTCTAGATCCAGAATTATATTATATATGGAAACTAATATAACCAAATTATTTTTAAGCATTTTATAAAATTTAATTATCTGCAAATTAATATTCGTTTTAAAAAAATGTTAAATCGTGCTTTGAAAAGAGAAATAATTGTAAATTTAAGAGTCAGCACAAGTTAAATATAATATAAAAAAAAAACGTTTAAAAATGTTATTTGTTGAAAAAGTTTTTTGTTGACATCGACATCTTGACTCAGCAACGTCTTCTTCTGATGACGACGCGTCATTGTCTGTGTCACGATCTAGCGCATAAGAATTCTGTTAATTTCTTTCCTATTCTTCAAAACGTCAACATAAACACGATTCCACGTCCGAGTAAAAGGCAGATCGCTTGCTTCTTCGTTTTTTGAAACAGCAAAATAAATATTGTTTTAAAGATGTTAACCGTATTTGGGTTCTTTTAGAATAATTTTTTAATTTATAAAAAGTAATAATAAATTAAAAACCTAATTATCTCCTATTAATTCTAATTAAATAATTCAGTTTTTTGCTATCATCTGTACTAACCGTAACAAGATGATAAATTCAAAGATAAAAATATGACATTATCCCTTCCTTAATCATGTTTGTCCCGAACAACTTTATCATCTCCGAAATACTCCGAAGGACGATGAATACAAATACAAACCTTCATTTTCACTCGCGGCTGTGAACGACCTGGTCAATTATTTTGGCAGTCAGAAGGAGTCTTTTCCAGTTTTTCTGGACTTCATGTGATCTTCTAATTTTGCGTTGTGGACTGGAAAACCAAGCCAAAACATTTTTCTTTACAAATCTTTTCACATCTAGCCGCCAATGTGAAATTTTACTTACAATTCGGAATATTCTGATTTCTCAAGAACTTTTGTTAAATCTAATGTTCTTTTTTTTAGTTAACAGGTTGAACCACCGATTCTGATATGCATATAAATTGACGTATTCCTGACAGATTAGTTGAGAACGCTCTTGGAAATTAGCTTTGCAATTGCAATGCCGTAATTACTTTGTTAAAGGTAAAACAGGTGTTCCTAAGTTCAAACTTGCCAATAATAAAAACGTTCAAAACCGCCGTCAGAAACTGCGGTGTTGCACTACTACGTTTATAGATTTATCTTCCTGTCAGACAAGGGTGTTTTGTTTTTTTAATTTGTTTAATTACTAAAAATATTTCATTGATAAGCAATAACAATATATCGATTTGTTAAATCAAAAATATTTAACGCAAACTCGAAACCTTCCTGAAGTTGAATCGTTTTTGATGTTATCTAAAATAATTCAAATATTTTTTATTATGTTTAAACAAACTATTCCTAAACATCAACCCAGCATTGTTCTGCATTAGGTTATGCAAGAATGTAACTAAAAAAACAATTAGTGGTGTCATTAAAATACAAAAATAATTAGAAAACAGTAATATTTCATCTATGACAACAAGAATTTGTTATTTTGTTTTTAAGTTTTTGCAGCTATGATGAATCCAGCATACATAATTTTTGATGTATAAAATGTATAATAACAAAAACAAATAAAATGATTTTACTAAATTTAATTAATAGTTATTTTTGTATTTTAAAGTCAGATTGTATATACACAATGGTAAAACAAGTAAAGGAAAAAACTAGTTTTTTAACATAAACTTTAATTTCAAATACACCTTATTTAGAAATACGAAAGATGTTTTTTTAATTGAATCATGTATTGTCATCCAATATAAAGTTATGCTGAAAGTTTCAGCTCTCTAGCTAGTCAAAAAACTGGTTAAATTTTACTTACAAGATTTGTGTACAGAGAAAGCCACACACATACACACACACACAAACAGAGATTGTGACCTAAATAAAAGTTTGTAAAAACCAGCAGCCAAAACGTTTTCAACTGTGTTTTAAGACATTCTGAAAAAAGTAAACTTAAAAACGAAAAATTTATAATAGTTGTATACAAAATCACGGAATTGTTGCATAACACAATAAAATATTAAAACAACAAGCTTTTTTAAATCAAAAATCACTTTGAACATTTCATCTGCTGCAGTTCAAGCCAGCTAACTTTATAACCAATAACTTCTATAAGATGGAACAACAAGATATGGGGTTGAAATTTATTACCAGGTATTGTCATTTAAAGTGACATTTAAATAGAACTGCTATTTTTAGGAGATGTTCTATTAAAAATGGTCCTCGAAAATGTTTGTCATTTTAGTGTACCTGTTTGTCAGAAAGCAGTGCGTGGATTGGCAGAAACTAGAAACTAACTTATGAAACATGCACAATTCTGTCAGGGAATTTGAATGCTGCTGTCTTATTGAAATTTATTGTTAAAGTAATTGAAGAAAATACTCTTTTTTAGTACACAAATATGTTTTAAAAATACTGCTGGTTTGATGGGATCCCTCTTAAAAGTATTAGATGGAGTTATGGTAAAATCGTAGTACCTACGATGAAACTACATTCAAACCTCTAGGACTAGCCCTATAGACGTCACAGATTTTTTATGCCTTGCATACAGACAAGTTCGGTGGTGGACGTTGTTTTAGTAAGAAAGTAGAGTTTAAAATTATGGTCACTCAGAAGTTTTTTTTTTTTTTTTTTTTTTTTATAATAGTTTATAGTCCTTTACACCAAGTGTTTTAAGACTGAAACGGCTGTGTCAGAAGCACCTAAGTACTTCCAGTCGTGGATCATAATTTGATCCTTTTAACTTTTCCCTCCTCCTTTCTCCAGGCTTGGGACTGGCTTGCAAAAGCAAGGCGGAGTTTGGTCACTCAGAAGCTTGTCTTCCTGCATTAAAGACTGCAAGCGTGAATGGTTTCGAAGGTGAGTTTATTTAAGCAAAAATGTGTTACACGTCAGAGGTGTTTTGGTCGATGTGTGATTGTCGCTGGCAAAACTGAAAATATTTTTTTAAAAAGAAGCACAGTAATTATTATTTGTTTTGTGTTAATCTTTAAGAAATAAATTTTAATAATTAATTTGATAAAATTTGATAACAAATAAATTTTAATAATTAATTTGATAACATTTGATAACAAATAAATTTTAATAATTAATTTGATAACATTTGATAACAAATAAATTTTAATAATTAATTTGATAACATTTGATAACAAATAAATTTTAATAATTCATTTGATAACAATACAATGACTACGTATTTTTGTCGCAAGAGGGCTGCGTGGATTTATTCGTATCCATTGATTTATCATTACTTACGGGTTGACACTTACCCACAGATTTATCGAGCCGTTTACACAGGTACAGATCGCGTATAGGGTATATACCGAAAAAGGTGTGTTACGAGTGAAGAATACACATAAGTACATGTTTTACAAAGTAATTGTTATTCTTTTTTTAGATTGTTTTCGAAATAAATTGCAAGTAAGTGAATAAATAAATGTTGGGCTATTTTTTTTATTAAAACTGGTGTTAGTTCATTTATAGACTGCAAGGCCACTATAACATGTGCTTTTTCAGAGTCTTTCTAAAAGTTTCAATTTTGTCTGCGGAGGTGACATGTAATCTTATTTTATTTCTAAAAATAAAACTATATATACCTAAATACATTAATATATCCGTGCCGTGTATACGTTCCAACGTAAACCATTAGGAACCTATTCGGACTGCAAGTCGACCTCCATTATGTTGTTGTTGTTTATTTAAGTCTTACTATTTAAAAAGTGAAGCACTACAACAAAGAGGTGTCTTCTTTAAGTAATTAATTGTTAAATGGTTTGCATTAATTATACACTTTTATTTTTAACAAAATTCGTTTCCAATATGTGTTTTGCCGATTTATATTTTTTTGAATAAATAAAATAGTATATATTTTTGAGATTGTTTTGCTTATATATTTGCTTTGTAATGTTTTTCAAAATTTGTATTTTTTGAGTTTCTGACAAATCTAAATGTTTAATGAAAATTATTGAACTTTAATCTATAAAAGTATTTAATTGCATTTGAATTGATTTTGAAAAACATTACAAAGCAAATATATAAGCAAAACAATCTCAAAAATATATACTATTTTATTTATTCAAAAAAATATAAACCGACAAAACACATATTGGAAACTTATTTTGTTAAAAATAAAAGTGTTTAATAAATGCAAACCATTTAGCAATTAATTACTTAAAGAAACCTCACTTTTACTGCGAGTTTGCTGTCTGACATAGTCCATGACAATAGAACTACCCTGACAGCTTTATTACTCGCACTTTTGTTATTACACATCCGGTCCTTGAATCCTCGTGACAGCATTCCATCAGCATTCCATCAAGCGCGACCTGTTTGGTTGGCCCAGTTTTCAATGCTTTCCTTCGATTCAAGCCGAACATTTTTCCAGGAGCTCCATTAACAACGCAAACCCCTGACTGAACTTGTGCTGTTACCTCATTTGTCGGGAGCCGTAATTACGAGGCGCCCTCTTTGTCGGGATCCTTCTGTCTGAAGGCTAACGGAGCACTGAATTTTGTGACGTCGTCGTCACAAAACAAATTAAAGAACATATTGTGATAAACAGAGTTTCAATTAAAACCAAATACCGGCTTAAATTCTGTGTGAAGATTTTCTTTGATCCAGTTACGATGGACGACTCTTGCTTGTTTAACTAATCTGTTTGAAGTATTACTATTAACTTTAACGACGTCACCCTTTGAAGTTAGTAAAAACGTTTTCTTGCCCAATTCTGAGTGTTATTGCATCTGCACTTTCAATCAACTGTTTTTTTTTGCTAAAATTGTTTATTTTATTTTTGCCATCATTATGACTACTGTTTTTATTTTTGGTTTATTAAAACAGATGGCTACTACATCAAAATAATTCAAACCCTTTTTATTTGAGCACATATTTATTAAACACACTCATCATAAATGTATGCAGTGAAAAATGCATTTACCATCAGCATTATTGCATAACATATTTTTAAGGACACTCAATTTAAAAAATTTATATTGAAAATTGAAAAAAAAATTGCGATTGTATTAGTTGTGAATCTAATTTGAAAAATAACTAAAACATTTGTTATAAAATTGAAATTAAATAAGTTAATAACTTTTTTGATGAGCCAATTAAATATGCAATGCAACTAATAATCGTTTGAACGTGTTTAATTTACAATACAAAATAATTTATTTAGCCATTAAAATTTTAAAAGACCTGCTGTAGAGGACTATAAACAATTATATAAAAAAGTTCCTTGAAAAAGGACATCATGCGCTAATGGTTGAACGCTGGTTAGCTATCGTTGTCACAAAAACTTAAATATTGCCTGACCAATAAATTCATTTTTTATAATAATAGCTATAACAGTAAATTAGGCAAATAAAAAGAATTTTATTTAATATTCAATTTTTTTATTATTCTTTAAAATAATTATTTCTATTGAATAATTAAAAAATATATGATTTATGAATATATATAGATCTCGTGCCTGCAGATTTCCTATTATAACCTATTCATCACAAAATCACGTAAGACAAATCCACTATGTTTCATCCTTACGCCAATGCTTATCAGCATAGCAGTGCGTACTAATATGCATATATACATGCATAAGCCGGCTCATCCGATATATTCCGTCACAGAAATTTTCGCCGATCTTAATATGATTTCGAAAATGAATTACCCTTCAATGACGATTTTTTATAGTTTTTTTTTTAATATTAAAACATATAACAATCTTCCAAAAAACCAAAAAAAAACGTTTTCTTGTTTTCCTATGCAACGAAAAATGCTTTGAGAGCGTGTCGTAGATACAATCCATTTTCATCAGCCGCATACAAGTACGCAAACTGCATAAGAAATTCGCTAAATTCCACTAGGTCGGTCGAGAGAAATGAGTGTTCTTGTAGATTCGTACGTAGATGGAGACCATGGTGTATATATATATTTTTTTATTTGAAACCCGTCTTTGTTTGATTGATGTGGAACTGATTTGCAAGTTTCTTACTTCTGTTTTTCTTTGTCTCTGTATTTCTCTCTATTTTTTTTCTGTGTCTCTCTTTGTCTGTTTTTTTCTTCCTCTTTTAATTTCGTCTCTCTTTCTCTGTTTTTGTTATCTCCGTTTATCTTTTTTTCCGTCTTTCGCTCCTTGCTTTTTTTCATTTTTCTCTGTATTTCTCTTTTTTCTTTTTTGTTTTTCTCTTTGTTTCTTCTTATTTGTTTTTTTCTTATTTTTTCACTTTTTTCTTTTTTTTTCTTTTTTTTCTACTTCTTCTTTCTCTCCGTTTTTTTCTTCCTCACCAGATCTTCAGACGCCAGACAACTCAGTCCAGACGTCAGCGAATCAAATTCGCGTGTTTAGAAAGATAAAATACCCCGATGTTGTTGATACAAAATGTCCCCCCCTGTTGTTGATACAAAATGTCCCCCCATGTTGTTGATACAAAATGTCTCCCCATGTTGTTGATACAAAATATTCCCCCATATTGTTGATACAAAATGTCCCCTCATGTTGTTGATACAAAATGTCCCCCCCATGTTGTTGATACAAAATATCCCCCCATATTGTTGATACAAAATGTCCCCTCATGTTGTTGATACAAAATGTCTCCCCCATGTTGTTGATACAAAATATCCTCCCCCCATGTTGTTGATACAAAATGTCCCCCCCATGTTGTTGATACAAAATATCCCCCCATATTGTTGATACAAAATGTCCCCCCCATGTTGTTGATACAAAATATCCCCCCATATTGTTGATACAAAATATCCCCCCCCATGTTGTTGATACAAAATATCCCCCCATATTGTTGATACAAAATATCCCCCCATGTTGTTGATACAAAATGTCCCCCCATGTTGTTGATACAAAATGTCCCCCCATGTTGTTGATGCAAAATGTCTCCCCTTGTTGTTGATGCAAAATGTCCCCCCCCATGTTGTCGATACAAAATGTCCCCCATGTTGTTGATGCAAAATGTCCCCCCCCATGTTGTCGATACAAAATGTCCCCCCATGTTGTTGATACAAAATATCCCCCCATGTTGTTGATACAAAATGTCCCTCCTTGTTGTTGATGCAAAATGTCCTCCCATATTGTTGATACAAAATGTCCCCCATGTTGTTGATGCAGACATTTTAACATTTTTCTCTATATCTTATTTTATATAAAAAACATTTTTCAGATTTTTTTGAATTTTTCAAAATTACAATTATTATTTTTTTAGATACACTTTATTTTATTCATTCTAAATAATTTTTGTTAGAATAATAAAACAAATGAAAGTTAATTTGAAAAAATAAAAACTAGCTTTTAAGACAGTTATAAAATTTCATGGCATCGTATTGTAAAATTATTATACCGGCGAATAGTAAAGAAAAAATATTTAAACATATAAATAAAATTAGTTATTATTCTTTTAAATAAAATACATTTTTAAAGTAATAAATTTTTTTAAAATTACATATAATGTAAAATTAATTAATTAATTAATTAATTATTATTCTTTTAAATAAAATTAATTTTTAAAGTAATAAATTTCTTCAAAATGACATATAATGTAAAATTAATTAATTAATTATTATTCTTTTAAATAAAATACATTTTTAAAGTAATAAATTTCTTCAAAAGACATATAATGTAAAATTAATTAATTAATTATTATTCTTTTAAATAAAATTAATTTTTAAAGTAATAAATTTCTTCAAAAGACATATAATGTAAAATTAATTAATTAATTATTATTCTTTTAAATAAAATTAATTTTTAAAGTAATAAATTTCTTCAAATGACATATAATGTAAAATTAATTAATTAATTATTATTCTTTTAAATGAAATTAATTTTTAAAGTAATACATTTCTTCAAATGACATATAAAGTAAAATTAATTAATTAATTATTATTCTTTTAAATGAAATTAATTTTTAAAGTAATACATTTCTTCAAATGACCTATAATGTAAATAAAATTAATTAATTACTTATTATTCCTTTGAGTAAAATAAATTTTTAAAGTAATAAATTACTTCAAATGACATATAATGTGAAATTAATTAATTTAACAGATCATTTTAGGTACTCGTCGAATATTTTTTGAAATGTGATCGCAATATTCCGCCTAAACAGACGTCAGACAACAGAAAAGTGAAGCTGAAGAGAAAACATTGAAAAACAGAATTTATCTTTATGGAGTTCACTTTGAGATCAGCTGCGAAGACGGTGCAAGCAAGGAAACAAGTGGTTTCAAGTTTGTGGTTCGTTCAAAAACCTTTTAATAAAAAAAAACACAAAAATGTGGAATTTTCGAGCTTCATGTGTATGGAAGTTTTTTGGAGATCAACATATAAATGTGGAGGTTTTTGGAGATCAACATATAAATGTGGAGGTTTTTGGAAATCAACATATAAATGTGGAGGTTTTTTGGAGAACTACATAAATGTGGAGGTTATTGTGTAGAGCTACATGAATGTGGAGGGTTCTTGCAAAACTACATAAATGTAAAGGTTTTTTGAGAATTATATAAATGGATAGGTTTTTTGTAGAATTGCATGAATGTGAAAGTTTTTTGTTGAACTACATGAATGTGAAGGTTTTTTGTTGAACTGCATGAATGCGAAGGTTTTTTGTTGAACTACATGAATAAAAACTTTTTTTCAGTTTTTTGTGATTTATAGTTCGCTTAAGCAACGGAATACAAAAGGTATAACTACTGAATTATTTCTTAGAAAAAAATCAAGTTAAAGTTCAGGTGTTTGAGTGTTAATGTGTGTGTGCGTGTGTGTGTAAGCCGATATGACCGTGTGAATGCATTTTGCATGTGTGTAGGTGGTGTTGATGACGGTCACATGTGTGTACGTATCTGTTTCAATGCGGTTGTGTAAGTCTGTGTGCAATGATATCATCATCTAGTAGTGCATGTGTGATAGCGATGATATCTGGTATTGTATGTGTGTGTGTGATAGCGGTGATATCTGATATTGTAACTGTGTGTGTGATAGTGATGATATCTGGAATTGTATGTGTGTGTGTGATAGCAATGATATCTGGTATTGTATCTGTGTGTGTGTGATAGTGATGATATATGGTTTATTATGTGTGTGTGATAGCGATGATATCTGGAATTGTATGTGTGTGTGTGATAGCAATGATATCTGGTATTGTATGTGTGTGTGTGATAGCGATGATATATGATATTGTATGTGTGTGTGATAGTAATGATATCTGGTATTGTATGTGTGTGTGTGTGATAGCGATAATACCATAATATAGTAGTACATGTGTGATAGTGAAGATATCAACATATGGTAGTGTGTATGTGTGTGATTTTGATGATATCAACATATGGTAGTATGTATGTGTGTGTGTTTGTGTGATTTCGATGGTATCAAC
>OZ022243.1:37563173-37748173 GCA_963978895.1 Erpobdella octoculata | reverse complement strand
AAGTTCCTATTTTTAGGAGATCTAAACTTAAATAGCTGTAATTCCCCCTGTATAGTGGATGGATGTCGTTCATGGAGCCCGAAACTCAGACACGAGAATTCAAATATCATCGCATTCTAGTGGATTGTTTAATGAGAGTTGATGGTTGCTCAAAAGGTGTTATTGCGTTTATTATAAATTTTATTTGCTGTGAATTTTATTTTATTCGTCCGTTTTTTTAGTATTTTAACAGGAATGCTTTAAATGGAAACTAAAAAAACACATTTTTTGAAGGTTGAAAAAATGAAACGTTGATCAAAAATATTTTTTATCGAGAAAGAAACCAAGATTGAAATACACTATAGTATTATAGTACAACATAATATACCACAGTATTTGAAATATACTATATTATTATGGTACAACATAATATACCACAGTATTTGAAATATACTATATTATTATGGTATAACATAATATACCATATTTTCTTCTTCAATTCGCACATCACTGTTTTGAGTTTTCTCGAGGCTTCCTCTGAAAAAATCCTACAAGTACACTTTCTTTAAAAAATTTTAAGCTATTTGAATTGATAATAAGCTTTACTATAGTCATATCGTACACACACACACACACACATAAGCGGACACTTAGTATGTCTACGAGTGAAAGTCACTCTTTGCGTGTGTGTGCGTGTGTGTGCGTGCGTGTGTATATGAACATATGTACGTGTGTGTTTGTATCTTTGTATGTTCGTTATTGTTTGTGTGCATAAGTGTGTGTGAGTATGTGCGTGGATGTGTTTTTCCAGATCTCGAGTTACTGGGAAATATAATTTTTAAGTATAGCTTCACGTATTCACGTATTTTATTTTGCTGCGAGATTTCTCTTTAATCTTCTCATACCACCCGGGACGATGAAAAAATGAATTTAAAAAATTTTTCAAATTAAAGCAAAAAAAAACCAAAAAAAAAAAGAAATCGCATAAATTGAACGGAATAAATATGACCGAGTCGGTGACCTGAAATTTTTTTAAGTATAATTATTCGAATAATAATAAATAAATTATGACACAGTTTTAATTTCTTTTAAAATAAAAAATATCAAACAGTTATGGTTAATCGATTTATATAAACAAAATAATTGAAAAATATATAAAAATTAGAGGAATAATAAATATATAAAATAATCGAATATTTTTTTTTACAAATTATTCAAATAATATTTACAAATTATTCGAATAATATTTACAAATTATTCAAATAATATTTACAAATTATTCAAATAATAATAAAAATTAATTGAAAAATGATGATGATGATGATGATGATGATGACGATGATGATGATGACGATGATGATGACGATGATGATGACGATGATGACGATGCTGATGCTGATGATGATGATGATGATGATGATGATGATGATGATGATGATGATGATGATGATGATGATGATGGTGGTGATGATGATGATGATGATGATGATGATGATGATGATGATGATGATGACGACGACAACGATGACGATGACGACGACGACGATGATGATGATGATAATGATGATGATGATGATGATGATGACGACGGACAAGCACCGTTAAACAAAAAAATGTAATAACGAAGAAAAAACTCGGCCGACTTTTGTGGAAGCAACAAAAGTTATTGTCGTAAAAAAATGCGATGTGTCATTGCGAGCATTATTGTGGACAACAAACAAATCTGCCGCTGGGAAGAGGAAATTGAAATAATAATCATCTTAGTGTTTGAAAACAATATTGTCATCATCATCGTCGTCGTCATCGTCGTCATCATCATCATAATCATCATTATCATCGTCATTATCATCATCATCGTCGTAACTTCCACTTGTTAAAATATCTCAGTATATTAATAATAATAATAATAATAATAATAATAATAATAATAATAATAATAATAATAATAATAATAATAATAATAATAATAATAATAATAATAATAATAATAATAATAATAATAATAATAATAATAATAATAATAATAATAATAATAATAATAATAATAATAATAATAATAATAATAATAATAATAATAATAATAATAATAATAATAATAATAATAATAATAATAATAATAATAATAATAATAATAATAATAATAATAATAATAATAATAATAATAATAATAATAATAATAATAATAATAATAATAATAATAATAATAATAATAATAATAATAATAATAATAATAATAATAATAATAATAATAATAATAATAATAATAATAATAATAACAATAATATAAACTCATATTAAATTTTCTCTTTTTTTCCTTTAATACAAACTTCAACAATACTATCAGAACGGCATTGACAGCTGCCGGAGCTGTGAGCGGAGCGGCTGAGACAGCGTACCTTCTGCGAGAGCGGAGCGACCGACTGTTCAAAGATCAAGAGCCGCATCTAATCAGCGACACGGCCAGCTATAAACACAATTAAAGGCGCTCATAACTCGAGCGGCAAGGGACAGGCCTTGCGTTAAATTACTGCGGCGAGCTTGGCGGGGTTAAATCACGCCGAGTTCGAGATGGCGGCGAGATAAAATCATCGTCATCATCGTCATCATCATCATCATCATCATCATCATCATCTCAAATTATTTTTTTAATTGTTTATATTAATTTTGTTACATAGATGCGAAAAACCTTCCTGACGATGGTTTTTGATTGGTGAATTTGAATCAAGAAGGAAGAAGACTATTCGTCAGACGTATGGGTTAGAGGGAAAGCCAATCCTAGTCTCCTGATTGGCTGTCTATAGTGCTTATGTTCAATGATAAATTGGTATGAACAAACGAACTCACACACACAAACAAACAAACAAACACGCATGTTCAGTACATGTTTACGCACAGAGAGGGACAAACACACATGGATGCGAACTCAAAAATTCAAGTGTAAAGGAGTATTAATTACGTCAATTTGAGTGTAAAGAAAACTTAAATCATAAACTTATTGCACTTCAATGTAAATATAATTATGCTACACGCAGATTAAATTTATTTAATTGTAAAGATAAATTACATCCAAAAGTAATTGTATTTGATTGTAAATATACATTCCGTTACATGTATATTAAGTGCATTTGATTGTAAAAGTTAGATGCATGGTCGACATGCACTAGGGTATATGGTCGACCCCCCAGTATTATTTACAAGAAATTTGATGATGGGTTGTAAAGCATTTTATAAACTTACAATAATTTATAGAAAACCAGAAAAAAGTATTCTATTAAACGTTTTTTAAATAGCACATCATTTCATAACTGAAACTGTTGAGAATTTCAATAAGTACAACACCATAAAATATACAAAAAATTATTTATTTGGTTTATATTTCATCAAAACGTTGAAACGTGAATTTTATCTAGTAATAAGAACAATGCATTCTTCTGACAGTTTTCAAAGCCAGTCTGGAAGAACTTGTCTTAAAGTAGTTCTACAACAGCTCTATGCACATAGCTGGCTGGAGGTCGTCGCATCCGATGTGAAGGCACACCCAGCTATAGAGCAAGGTTGCTGTAAGGTCACAGGATGAACTTTGAATCAGCTGCAAATGTCTGAAAAAATCTGAAGATATAACCACAGTGCAGTGCGAATAACCAGGTCTGATGCAGTTGCAAAGGTCTGAAAGAATCTGAAGACATAACCACAGTGCAGTGCGAATAACCAGGTCTGGAAAGCATCTTGGTCGAAATGAGGAATATTTTGATGCGTTTAGCAGCTGTTAGTAGAACACGCTTCATGCACGATTGAGTAAAGTAGAGAAAAAAAGTTGAAGCATGAAGAAGAGAAAGTAAAAAAAGATATGTAGAGAAAATGATGAAATCCGAGGAAAAGCGGAGAGAAATTTCTTAAGTGCATTGAAAGGTTTTTGCTTTGTTTTCATGAGAATCCATACGATAAGATCTGCCTGAAATATATTACAGGAACAGGTGGTGGTGATGATGATGATGTTGATGGTTATGATTACGATAATGGTTATGATGATGATTATGTTGTTGATGATGATGATGATAAAGATGATGTAGATGATGATGATGATGATGATGATGATGATGATGATGACGACGATGACGATGACAATGACAATGACAATGATAATGAGACCGATACTGATTTTGATGACGATGATGACAATGGTGCTGATGATAGTGATGAGTATTACTGCGTCTCAATGATTGAAGGTGGAACAGAGTGTGAATGGACGGGAACATTAGCTGTTAGAAACGACAAGTACGACGATGATGATGATGATGGGATGATGGTGATGATAATGATGATAAAGATGGTGGAAATAATAAAAGTAATGGCGGCCGTCTTAACCGTGACAGTAATGGCGGACGTAATGTTGATGACCGAGACAATGACTTTAACTAAATCGGTTGTCATGATTGTGTAGCTGATGCTGATTACGACTTTGAAAAAGAAGACGACGATGATGATTTTGATGATGATGATGATGAAAAAGATGATGATGATGATGATGGTCATGATGTTGTCGATTATATTACAACAATATTAACTGACTTTTTTATTTCCGCAATAATAATAATTTAATAATTTTGAATTGTCATCAGTTTCTATTTCTGGTCATTTCAGCACCTTCACTCAAAATTACAAAATTCAATATAAACTTTAACTAAATTTCTTAACCAAGATTTGCAATATAATTAAAATTTTTTAATTAGATAACTTTTTTCAGATTTTATTAAAAGAATAAAAAATTTGAAAAAAAAATCAAAATAATTATTATAATAAAAATAAAACGACAAAAAAAAATGAACCAATAAATAAAAAATAAAATAAACAAATAAACACTTGAATAAAAAAAATAATAAATAAATAAATAAATAAATAAATAAATAAATAAATAAATAAATAAATAAATAAATAAATAAATAAATAAATAAATAAATAAATGAATAAATAAATAAATAAATAAATAAATAAATAAATAAATAAATAAATGAATAAATAAATAAATAAATAAATAAATAAATAAATAAATAAATACATAAATAAATAAATAAATAAATAAATGAATAAATAAATAAATGAATGATTGAATAAATAAATAAATATATAAACAAATAAATAAACAAATGAATAAAATAATCCATATGAAGTTATAACATGGCGAGAGAAAGCAATATCTTCTAAACAATAGTCTACAACGAGCAATTGTGAGGCTGCATTTTCATTTTTTCCAGTCTCGTCAGCATTTTCCCCGGTGTGGGCGTCTTCGTGTAAATATGTTTGCGTATGTCTGAATATGCTTGCGTGTTAATGTCTTTGTGTTCTTGTTTATGCATGCATGGGCTATGTCGCAGTGGGGTGTTCTCATAAAAAGAATACATTTGCGTGGTAGGAGGGGGGGTTAATTTTGAGCATAAAAATTGCTAAACGAAACTAATTTTATAAAGTTTGCCTGTTTTCTTATCAATTTGCGAACTTAAAAATTCATATTAAAAACAGTTTGAGTTAATTATGAAAACATGAAAACATGCAGTTGCTCTGCCGATACTTCACAAAAATGTCGGACCTGCGGGACGTCCGGCTTCTGTAAAAATGTAAATAATGTTTGATAATTTATATAGCGCTTTTCTAGCTTGTTCAAAGGCGCTGTTCTTTTACATGCCCAACGGAGAGAACGATTTTACCCACTAGGTTTTCCGTTGACATGTGCTACTAGGCAAGGCAGTGAGTGGGAGTCGAACCATGAAGCTCTCACATTCAAGGCTAACACTCTTCCACCCAAGCTAACCTAGCACCAGAGTAAGTACCATGTAAAAGTCATGTTCAGTGATCACTTTAATGTTTTAAAACGTAAACAAATCGCTGTTTTGAATTAATTTCCTCAACCAAACAAACAATAAAAAAACAAAATAATAATAATAATAATAATAATAATAATAATAATAATAATAATAATAATAATAATAATAATAATAATAATAATAATAATAATAATAATAATAATAATACTAATAATAATAATAATAATAAAAATAATAATAATAATAATAAAAGTTTCACTTAAAAGTAGAAAAGCTTGCTTCACTCAACGTTTCTTTCCACTTCTCCTGGAAATTGGCGAGACTTGCTTTCATCACGGCCACGGAATTGCACTAAAGAAGGTATCAATTTGATCGAATAATTCAGTCAGACAGACTCACAAATTACTCCTTTACTGACTGGAGGGAATTTTTCAGCGTCGCACTGGCAAAACTGTTCGAGCTGAAAAATAAAGAAAGAGTGCTAGAAAAATTTGTTTTTTTTTCGTGTGTGAAAATATTTTGCAGTTAAAAGTTTAAAAATATTGTCAAAAAATGATATTAAATATGGCTTCGACTTTTATCGAGCGCCAGCAAATGAGCGAGCATGTGCTTCCGATTGAATGCTATTGCGGACAAATCGAGTGATTGATGCGTCGCCAAATTGATCGATTGACTGATTGACTGATTGAAAAAAAGTGAGGAGAGGAAGAAGAGTGAGTGGAAATGCGTACATGGAGAAGCTGGAATGGATGGTGGAGTGCGATATGATGGAGTGTGAGCTGGTGGAATACTGGTGGTGGATGGAAGGAAGCCTTTGAGACAACCTGGTCAAGTTAGGGACAGAGACAGAGAGAGAGGAAGAGAAAGAGAGGAACAGAGAGAGAGAAACAAAAAAAATAGAAGATTGATAACAATCAAGAGTGAGAGAGAGAGAGAGGAAGAGAAGAAGAAACATAAAAAAGATAAAATGAAAGAGAAAGAAAAAAAAGTGAAAGAAAAGAAAAAAAAAGAAAAAAGAAAACGAAATAAAAAAAAGAGAGAGAGAGAGAAAAAGAGAGAAAGAGAAAGAAAGAGACAAGCAAATGTACAGAGTGGTAGAGGAAAACGGCATAAAAAAAAAAATTAGCACTCGCGTCTTTCTGATTAAACGATCGATTAATTGATTTATTCGTTGATTGATTAATTGTATGATATATTGTAGGGGAAACGGTACAAATTATCGTGACAAAGACGACGATGATGATGACGATGTTGTTGTTGATGATGATGATGATGATAATGATGATGACGACGACGACGATGATGGTGATGATGATGATGATGATGATGATGATGACGACGACGACGACGATGATGATGATGATGATGATGATGATGATGATGATGACGATGATGATGATGATGATGATGCTGATGCTGATGATGTTCTTAAAAATGACGAAGATGATTTTTTCAGATTAAATAATAATCTATACGAGTTTATAGAGCTTCATACACAGACTCACACATACACAAATTCACACCTATTCACACATCCACCGACCAACAAACCAACAAACACATGCACGTACAGTATCTAACACGCGCACACGCGCACTGACACACCGACCTCAGCAAGGAGGCCCGTCCTTAACGCTGTCTCCGAAGATGTTGTTGTCGCTTCGTCTTCTTAGCTCTCCTTTTTCTTCTTCTTCTTCATAGAAAACTCCCCATTTAGGAATACATTCCATTAATTGAAATTAAATTTTAGGAAAAAATTATTTAATCAATTAATAAATAATTAAATATTGATAATTTTATTTTTTAGTTTTATTTATTCGGTTAAAAAAGTTGACTCAGTGACGAAAAATACGATAGTGAAGCGTTCGCAGATTTTCTTCGATATTCGAACATGCAGACTCTAACAAAATCGACGTTTCACTTCAAATCTGTTCAGCTCTCTGAGCGACGTGGGTTGAAATCGTAAACAAAAAATTAAAAAGAGTTCGATAAAATCGGATTGATATTGCGAAACTGCGAAAATAATATTTTCAAAACGAGTTCAATGATTTTTAGATTCTACGAGTTTGCGGTTCGTTTGTTGCTTTTTTCGATTTGTTGAAATTTTATTTATTTTTATTTAAATATTTAAATATTTAGTAAAAATTAAGGTAGATAAATAATAGCGATGTTGTGACTGAAAGTTTCAATCTGGAGAAGAAAGGTTAGAAAAGCAGTTTTTTAATGTTTTTTTTTTCAACATAAAACTTTTTTGTTGAAACATCCTTCTCAGCATCTGATAACTTTTTACAAAGCGTTTTACAACAAACTGTTTTTTGCAATACATTTTAAAAATGCATTCTAATAATAAAAAATTTGAAACTTTATAGCAGTTTCATTTTAAAACACACTTCAAAACATAACAACACACTTTACAACATAACAACACACTTTACAACATAACGAAACACTTTACAACATAACAAGACACTTTACAACATAACAACACACTTTACAACATAACGAAACACTTTACAACATAACAAGACACTTTACAACATAACAACACACTTTATAACATAACAACACACTTTACAACATGACAACACGCTCACTCGTTCAACAATAAACTTGTTCATAATTCAGACTGTTGTACAGTTTGTCTTTCAACATATCAATTACGGATCCAACGTTCGATCACTCAATGAAATAATTTCTTAACGTCCACGACAATATGTCACCCTATCTTTTTTTTGAAGAGGGGGTCCCGAGATACTCCCGAGGGGGTACAAACAACCACTTGAATATAAAAAATGCGCTGAAAACTTCGGTTTGATAGGTTTTATTTCATAGCGGATTATTTCAATTATTTTGTCATAATTTTTTTTCTCTTTTCTCCACTTGATATGAAAATATTGAAATGCTTCACGCTTGGTCATAATGACGCTACGTTACTGACCTGATCCGTGTTGACCAATTTCGTTCATCTTGCATACATAAAACACTCGAAATGACACAAAAAGGTTGATCTTGATCAGTCGATGCAAATCAAATGTTAACAGTCCAATGGCGCTTGGTTAAAAAATATAGTTAGTTACATTTTCCTAAAGATTAGGAGCGGCTAATGAGGTTAATGTGTTTTCTCTACGCCATCGATAACTCTGAAATAATATTCTTTGTTACGAAAGATCAAAATAAACGCTGGCGTCTAAGTTTTTCCGCTTCCGTTTCTAAATGGCAGTCGTTTGTTTTATCTCGGCGATTTTTCATCGGAATCATATTTTCGGATCGCGAATTGTAAATGAATTATTGTATGATGCAGGGATGAATCGAGAACAAAAATGAATGGTTGGATGGTTGAATGGATGTATATATAGAGAAGGATATATAGATGATGGGTGTATATACAGATATATGGATGACTGGATGTATAAATGGATGAAAGGATCATGGATGTATGTATGGATGAATGGATAATGGACGTATGCATTGGTGAATGGATGTATAGATAAACAGATATATGAATGGATGATGGATGCATGCATGGATAAATGGATTTATATAGAGATAAATGCATGCAAGGATGAATGCGTGTTGTATGTATGTATGTATGTATGTATGTATGTATGTATGTATGTATGTATGTATGTATGTATGTATGGATGAATGGTTGTATCTATAGAGGGATGGTTGAAAGAATGACTGGATGTAAGGAAAATCGGTACTGAAATAACCAAAATCATTTATGTTTTAGAAAAAGTGTTGTGCTTAGAATGGATCAACGCTTAGAAAATATTAAATTTTTTACCGATAAAATGCTTACATATGAAAACAACTGCACTCAAGCAATTTCTTGAAAATTCTCATAAGGCCCAAAAAATTTAAAAAAAAGAAGAACTTCTTCGTAACATTTTCTCAGGTTATTTCATTACTGCAATGGGTACAGGAATAACCAGGTTGTATATCATGTGTTTCAGTAAAACATGATATAAAATTAATTATTTAGCATATAAATTTATTCTTAACATATCAAACAAAAAAAGTGTGAAATAAGAATGTACAATATCAGGCTATATATTTATAATTTACTTTATTAAAAATATTTTTCATATTTTTTTTTCTATAGCCGATGTTTTTTCTTTTATAAACTGTCATTTGTAACAAAAACTGGCGATTTGTTCAACATTTTAAGTATGTAGAGGTACTTATATACGTAAGGTATAATATAATATATATATAAGGTACTTATATAGATAAGTTATGTACGTATATATGGATGAATGGGTGTACGGATACGGATATATGGATGATTTAGTGTGCAAATGTGTGGATGGACGGGCGGACAGATAGACGGATGGACAGGCAGATGAATGGATGCACGAATAAAAAGTACACATGGATGGTCTGATGCGCGGACGGGCGACTGCGCAAATGGACGGACGCATGGATGAATTGAAGTACGGACGGATGGTTGAGTGAATGAAAGACTACACAGACGACGACGACGGCGACACGCTGGAAGAGTTATTATTGGAAAAACCGAACGTCCAGTGTATAACATAAATTCTATTAAAACTCTCATTAAAGTTTCTTTTGAACGAAAAATTGAAAGAGAAAATAAAATCCTGCGAACCAGAAGAAAATAAAACCTCAAAATCGATCAATTCTGAGAAAAATTTTTTTTCCATTTCATGTAAGTTTTAAGATATAAATTATATTTAAAGTTTCATATTAACTACAACATTTTTTTTATGAGTCTCTGAAATTTTTACACTCGGTTATGCAAATCAGTTTACAGCATAAATTATGCAAATCACGGAAATTATCCAACGCGAGCCCGTTACGTCGTAGCGCCTGGACTCGGAGGCTGCTGGTCATTCATTATTTAATGACCTAGATTGTGACGCGGTCACTCATAAAAACGTTATTACGGTCATCCCTTTCAATTTCGTGTCACGTCCAGTTACAGGTTGAGTCACGATGTCACACGCGTATCGCAGACCGGGCAGAATAAAATGGCGATATTCGAGCGAACGTGTGAATGTGAAACAACGTATAAACACGCGCCTTCATAACTCGATGTTTACAACAGCAAAAAAAGAACACAATTGTACACAAGTGTGATTAAGGGAGAAAATATTTGATCACAGGTGTGATTAAGTGAGAAAATACTTGATCACAGGTGTGAATAAGTGAAAACATAGTTGATCACAGGTGCGAATAAGTGAGAACATACTTGATCACAGGTGTGAATAAGTGAGAACATACTTGATCACACGTGTGAATAAATGAGATCAAACGACGTGCTGGTCACACATTGCGTTCAAACACATATTGTCTGACATAAACACTTGAACACGTGTAAAAATATTGGAAAACTTGCAGGGGTAAACAAATAGACATACATTTAAATACATAGAGTGGTTTACGGAAAACACACACACACAAACAGGGACGCTAACGTACACAAACAGGCGAACAAACATGAACTAAAGCACGCACACATACAAGCTTTTGCACATATACAAATACAAGCATACATACAATCACATGAACAAATATGCAAACGCTCATACAATCACATGAACAAATATGCAAACGCTCATAAACGCATAGAAGCACACGCACATACACATACATACAAGCAAACAAACACGCAGACATAAAAACAAACAGGTACACGGACACGCGAACATACAGACGAACAGACGTACTCACCCACATAATCACAGACATACATACATACATACATACACATAAATACACACTACACGTACACATGCACATAAATACACACATTAATACGCGCGCTCATACGTACAAGCATGACAGCGCATCTTTTTCTTAAGTGTGAAAGAAATCTTCACCAACTCGATAAGTTTCCTCTGAAAAGGAAATGAGGAAATCCAACACCATTGTTGCAAGCGGATGGAAAAAAAAATATTAAACTCGTTTTTTTCCGAATATTTTTTTTTTTTTCAAATTTAATTTTCAAAATAATTTTTTAATGATAAAGTCATAAATCACGAGATAACTTTAATTTAATAAAATCAATTAAACGTAAAATAAGTTTTTTCGATTTCATAAAAAAAATATAATTTAAAACTAATTTTCCATCTAAGCCTTACACGCACCCCTTGAAGACCCTTGAGTTCAGATTTGGCAGTTCCTAGATTTCAAAAAGTTATTTTTTTAAACACCAAACAATTATAACAATATTAATACAAGAAGTGTTGTTTAAAACTAAGAATATGCGAGAATAAGCAAGTTGACAAAATTTAGAAAAAAAAATATTCACTACTTTTTAAAGAAATTAAAATATTTTTAGCATCCGGCTTTTTCATTCTGATGGGGTTTGTGGATCTAAAATCAAATGTATGCTCAAATGCTTGTCTCTGTTGCTCACGTTTCCTTCCCCGTTTGCTTTCCCACTCCCGCTCACTCTCCCGTTCCCGGTCGCTTTCCCGCTCCCAGTCGCTTTCCTGCTCCCAGTCGTTTTCCCGCTCCCAGTCGCTTTCCGTTCCCAGTTGTTTTCACGTTCCGCTCACGCTTGCTGTCCCGTTCCCGCTCACGCTTGCTCTCCCGTTCCCATCCCGCTCGCATATTTACAAAGCCAGACCGGTTGCGACAGTCCACGCCCATTCATTCACCCCTCTGCCTGCGGCGTTGGGTAATGTATGCTGGTGACGTAGATTTAAACATGTTGTTGTTTTCGTTTATTTAATAAAAAAAGTATAAGTAAAAAACACTTAATTAAAATGTTGTTTTCTCTTTTGGGGCTTGTGGTCGCGCCAAAGCAGTCTAGATCCGTTATAAACTCAAAACAAACGCAATGTTCCTAAATAGTTCTAATCCGCAGCGCGCGCCGCTGCTGTGCGTCAGTCTTATATATATAGCGCAGCCTAGCAGCTAGCAGCCAGCACACTACAATTCCTGCCTTTCTAGATAATCAACCTGTCCGGAGCTTTCCTGGTTCTGCTTGGGTAACGCCTTTCAGTATCGCTGCTCACTGCTGCATTGCTAGGTGTGCTATTAGTGAGTGTAGCGTTGGTTGTAGATCCACTAGGTGTCGATACAGTTGATGGTAATGCAAATTTTGGTGGCGAAACGTCTGTCCTTGGATGGAGCTTGTGGTCGCACCAATGATGCTTTCTAGATACGTTATATTTATAATTATATGAATTTAGCATAGACATAGTTAATTCTCGTATATTGATGCCTTGTTTCAATTCTTCATGTCTTTTTAAAAAGTTCCGTAAAAAGTTTGGATTTGATAAGTTAGCTGTGACACATTTTAAAATACCATCAGCTTCTGGAACGATGTGTTTTGTAAATTGGTAATATTTCTCATATGCCCATATTAGATGAGTTGCCAGCTTATTCGCATTTGTATGATCAGAGAATAAGTCGCAATCCATTGACAATAAGTCGTGTTCCATTGACAATACGATTGTGATATAGCCAAGATCAGGTGAAAGTAACGCCTTCCAAAACATACACGTATTCGGATTTAATTTTATAATACTACGGATCAAAAAATAACTGCTTGGAGAAGCTAAAATTATTTTGAATAATTTTTTTATTTCACATTTTCGTAAGCCATTTTCAGCAAGTTCATATATTAGAGAAAAATAAGAATATAATTTAACTTTTGTATCAGGAACGTAATAGTAAAGTGATTTGAGTAGAAATTTAACAATTCTTGGGAGATTGTGTTTAATGACACTTGTATGCCACGTTGACAATACATTTAAGCATTTGATAACATCTATTCGATTCCAAAAACGTTTTTCAAGTAATTGTAAAATTCCTTTTTCTGTGTAATAGTTAAGTTCCAACGAAGCTAAGCATTTGGCTGAAATATTTTTAAGATGATGATTTTTGAAACCCAATCCTAAAAAGTGAAATTCTCTAGAGTGCCTCCACGTAAGAGATTTGTCATTTGTTTCTATACCGAAGTTACTGATGTCCAAATACACTAAATTAGGTAATTTGTCAATCATGTTATATATTAATTCTAAATTATAGTTACTAAGCTCATCAAAACAACTGTTTTCTTTCATATCAAGCCACGTTAAATTAGGAAGACGTGATATTGAGTCGACCAGTTTTTCTAATGATTTACCAACAAATGTGCTTATTGCCAATTTTTTAAGACTTATAAAACGGGTAAACTTGCTTGTGGTATTTCTTGCATACCGACAACCAGAAACACTTAAGATTTTTAAACTTTCGTAAGAAAACTCAATTTTAAGAATATCAATTAAATCTTTTTTTCTGTCCAATTTACTATCACAAACACAACGCAAAGAAAGTTTCAATAATTTTGGACAAAACCACGTTGATTTTTCACTATTATATTTTCTATACCTTGTAACATTTGGACAAAAAACATCTAACTCTAAATCTTTCAAGTTCAAAGATAATGATGAATTTGTACAAAAACTATGATACAATTTACCTGACTGATTAAACCTAGTTATCACATTGTAAAAATATAAAACACCACCTAACGAAATACGAGTAAAATTTCCTCTGTCCACTATGATTTGCAAAGGTTGAAAAAATTTGTTTATGTCAACATCTTTGAGTATTATTTCATGAAAGCTGTCAAATTTTAAGAAAATTGGAATTATATACTCGTGTTCTAATTTCTTTCCTATTTCCTGTCCTTCTAGCATTATATTTTTAAAAAGATTAAATGAAAGTTTCACGTTTTCTTTAACTTTAAAAGGAAGGCATTTCATTTCAGAAGATGGTTCAAGAAAAACGTCTTTGAAATTAAATAAAATAAAATCTGTGCAAGAAATTTTCAAGGATAGTGAAATATGTTGGTGATGACTCATCTTGACTTGTTGCAGTTTGGTCTGATGAAATTATTTCAAATGCATTGTTATTAAATTAAATTTTTGATGAGCTAGTTTTTCAACGATATTTAAAAAACCTAATAGATATTAATAACACCTGACATAATATATATATATATATATATATATATATATATATATATATATATATATATATATATATATATATATATATATATATATCATATATATATATGTATATGTGTATATATAATATATATATGTATATATATATATATATATTTAAAAATATATATATACACACACAAATATATATATATATATATATATATATATATATATATATATATATATATATGTCTCAACTTCAGACTCGAACCTACGACTGTCGGATCGGCAACACCGCCTCGCATCATGCCAACTACCTTACCATCTGCGCCACTTCCACCGCCAAAAAACAGTGGTTGTTAAGCGCTTTTGTTGGGGTATGTTGAACATAACACTCGACTATGAATGGGTACGAATCAATGCTCGATAGTATATATAAGTTGGACGGCTAACATTCAGTCACTAGCTAATTTAATAGCTATCGAAGATATATGTTTTATGATATATATTATAAGGAAACATATATATATATATATATATATATATATATTTATATATCTTATATATAAAAATGAATGTATGTTTGCATATCCGAGTATCAAATGTAAACGGCCGAACAGATTTCATTGAAATTTGGCACACTTATGTAACTTATTCAGGCGGTGGTTCCTGTAAAGTTTTAAATAAATTTGTTTCTCCGTTGATGTTTTATGGACAAAAAACGTTCTGGTCAACGGTAGTAAAGTGAAGTAAAGTTTTTTTTCTACAAAATAAAAATAAATTAATTTATTGTTAAATTATACATATTTTTTTAAATTTTTTTTTTAGTTTTAAAGGTTTTAAATATATAATAAATATGTGTGTTGTTTAGTGCCGCCGGATACCTTTGTTTTGATTTCATAGAGCTCATTCTCTTTCGAACTTTCGATACGACAGCTCTGCTATCGGTGCTTTATAATATGAACTTTATATTTTATTTTTAGCAACTTATCTTTTAAATCCAGATAACTTTGGTTTTCAGGACTAATCAATAAATTGCAGGTGGAATTTCGTCTATCTTATATATAAAAATGAATGCATGTATGTATCTATATCCAAGTATCAAATGTAAACGGCCAAACAGATTTCATTGAAATTTAGTACACTTATGTAACTTAATCAAGCGGTTGTTTGTGTATTTTCATATCTCCCATTCAAAAGTAAGTGGAAAAGCTTTGGTAATTTGTTTTTAGTTTTTAAAATCATGATTTACTGTGTATCTCTCAATTTGTTTCGTTTGTTGCATTGCACGTGATTAATTATATTATAATTATATATTATAATTATATTATTAATTATTATAAGATTATCATTATGCTCTAACAATCTTTGTTTTGTGTTTTACAAAAAGGAGTTGCAGTTTGGAAAAATAAATTTAAATTCATTGTTCATATTTATCGTTCAAGGCCTCTGACTTCAATTGTTCCTTATCTAATATTGTTCATCATGGTTTCCTAAACTGACAAGCTTGCTATCAGCCTATCGGTAAATGAGAATTTTTTTTGGGCAGGTAAGTTTTTTTTTATGTGATGGCATTAGCCGATTTGGTATTAATTTATTATTGACGATTAGTTATGACTATAAGATTATGAATTAATCTATCGGTCTTATTTTATTTTTTACTTTTCAGAGGAAACTAGTAAATTACATTTTAAAGAAAATCTTTCATGCAACATCAATTTATTGTAAAAGTTTCACTGATATATGAGGTGCATGAAATTTGAAAGAAATGAAAGCAAGTGCAGTATTTTTGTGTTTTAACAAAATCATGAACAAAGTTCTCAAGCCAGCCTATCAATCTGCTGCTGTTTTGTTCAATTTATAATTGCATCATTTGCTAAATAAAAGTGTTACTTTTCCATTGTTCCAAATTGATGATCTCAGAAAATTCAGGGAAAATTCATTAAGTTAATGCTTTGACATTTTGACATAACAAGAAGGTTTTTAATATTATTATTACTTCATGTTTTATTTCAATTTGTGTTTTATATCACATTTTTTAAAGCCACGGGTCAACATTTATTAACATGCCACATGTAGCGTTATATGCTTTCTGTAGACATGACACTTAAAAACTTGGAACAACTCAAAAAGTAAGACTAGCGATTTTTCTAAAAGCAACTGTTTACTAGTAGTAAATCTATTGTAAGCATTTATAATCTTACAAGTATTTAAAATAAATATAACCTGTTGAGATATATCAGCGGATTTTAACATTATTGCAGCGTTAACTAATAAATTTTTTTTCAGCTTTAGTCAATCAAAATAATCCTTTGCAGAAAATCACACTTGCAGAGTGGAACCGATACATTAAAGAACACTAATTAAAATTGAGGAAGTTCAGACGTAACTAAACGAGCAAACCAAACAACAAAAAGTGTTAACGAGAGAACAGATCAATTTTGATGACTGTTCACAGCATTTCGCTACAGCCCATCTAAGCCACATTGAGAAGGCTCTGAAATTTAATAAAGGAACGGAAAAGCGACTGTGAGTGAAAAGAGCGAGCAGGAAAAGAAGAGCAAGACAGAAGTCGTTCGAAACCTAGGTGTTTATGTCGATTCTGAGCTTTCCATGAAAGATCATATATCTAAACTGTCAAAAACCTGTTTTTTCCAACTACGACAACTTAGAACCATACGAAGGTCTCTGACAAGTGAAGCAACACGTCTCCTGCTGCATTCGTTTGTTGTCAGTAGACTTGACTACTGCAACTCTCTATTTACAGGCTTACCTCTTAGTGCTGTTGGAAAGATTCAACGTATTCAAAATGCAGCTGCTCGTCTTTTTGGTGGACTAAAGAAACATGATCATGTGACTGCAATAATGAAAACTTAACTCCGGTGGCTGCGTATCTCTGAGCGAATTACTTTCAAAATTGGGACTTTAGTCTACAAGGCGCTCCAAGAGCTGTGTGTTATTGTGTCTGATAACAAATCTTACTTATCTCGTCACAGATCAGCTAGTCGTGGTGATCTGGTTGTTCCCATTACTCGAACAAAAACTTACGGCAGTCGAGCCTTCAGTATAGCAGGACCGGCAGCATGGAACATGTTGCCTGCCAGCATCCGAGAAGCCACTACATTGAGTTTATTGAGGCCGAGCTAAAAACATTTCTGTTTGCGAAATCCTATCCAAATTGATGATCAGAGAGAAATTATTTCATTTTTCCTGACATGCTGATTTTTGTGTTTTATATTATTTTTTTTGTTTTATTTTTATTGTTTTGTTTTGTTGTTTTTATTGTAAAAGTAGCCCTGTGGTGTTACACAAAAGGGCGCTTGAAATCCAAATAAACTTAAACTTAAACATAAACTTAAACTTAAACTTATATATATAAATAAATATATATATATATATATATATATATATATATATATATATATATATATATATATATATATATATATATATATATAAATATATATATATATATATATATATACATAAGCGTTACAGAATCAGTAAATAAGTGACGTGGTCTACTATTATATTAATATACTAGCAGTGCCCGTAGCGGCTTCGCTCGCATGAAATTAGAGAGTTTGAACCGTGCATCCATAGCAGAGCAGAGATCATTTTTTTAGGTCTCGGCTCGGCCCGTCGACAAATTAGCCCAGCCCGTTTTAAAAACCCAAACTCCTGGCCCGGCACAGCTCGTCTGAATTAGGCCCGGCCCATTTTTACAGGCCTAGAAGTTCTATATACTTGATAAAAAACTTCGGCCCGTCCCACCTTGACCTCAGGTTTGGCGCGGCCAAACTGAAGACCCTAAAATCACTAAAATATCTATATACTTGGTGAAAAACCTCGGCCCGTCCCACTTTGATTTAAGGTTTGGACTGGCCCGTGTGAAGACTCTAAAATAACGGCTTGGCCCGGCCGATGATAAACTGGACTTAGCTACTTTTAACCGGCACAAAACTTCAAAATACTAATTTTTACATTTGTAGCACTTACAGTTTGTGAGTAGCAGTTATTTTGAAATCAAATAACCCTTATTTCCACCCCACATTTGAGGTCCTGGAAACCAAATTTTCAAAAAATGCTAAAACACGTATTTCATTATTTTTGGAGTAGAAACTAAATACTAATTTTAACTTCTGTAGCATTAACAGTTTTTGAGTAGCAGCTACTTTAAAATCCAAATAACCCAAAAAATGATGAAACATGTATATCTTTATTTTTAGAAAAGAAACTAAATAATAATTTTTACATCTGTGGTATTTACTGTTTTTGAGTAGCAGTTACTATAAAAGACAATTAGCCCTATTTTCCACCCCACATTTGAAGTCCTGGAAACTAAATTTTCAAAAAATTGTGAAACCGTATATCATTATTTTTAGAGTAGAAACTAAATACTAATTTTTACTTTTGTAGCATTAACAGTTTTTGAGTAGAAGCTATTTTAAAAACCAAATAAATAACCCAATTTTCCAACCCACATTTGAGGTCCGGGAAACCAAATTTGTAAAAAATGGTGAAACACGTATATCTTTATTTTTAGAAAAGAAACTAAATAATAATTTTTACATCTGTGGTATTTACTGTTTTTGAGTAGCAGTTACTATAAAAGACAATTAGCCCTATTTTCAACCCCACATTTGAAGTCCTGGAAACCAAATTTTCAAAAAATGCTTAAACACGTGTTTCATTATTTTTGGAGTAGAAACTAAATACTAATTTTTACTCCTGTAGCATTAACAGTTTTTGAGTAGAAGCTACTTTAAAAACCAAATAACCTAATTTTCCAACCCACATTTGAGGTCCGGGAAACCGAATTTTCAAAAAATGGTGAAACACGTATCTTTTTATTTTTCAAAAAGAATCTATATACCAAATTTCAAAATCTCCTCATTTTTGTTTTTCGAGATATACATTGTTTTAGAAAAAAGTTTGTTTTCCAGTTTTTTCCCCTCAGGAGCAAAATTTTCAAAATTCCTTTCTTAGCGGATGTTTACGCAATAAAAGTAATATAAATTTCAAATTTCACGTTCCTAGGATGAGGCGTTTGAGCTCGGCGTTGATTATCAGTCAGTCATCTGTCAGTCAGTCAGTCAGTCAGGACATGTTCTTTTATATATATAGATATATATATATATATATATATATATGTATATATATATATATATATATATATATATATATATATATATATATATATATATATATATATATATATATATATATACATATATATATATATAAACATAAGCGTTACAGAATCAGTAAATGAGTGACGTGGTCTACTATAATATTAATGAAAATTTACATATTTCTATTACAAATTTGCGTGTCTATAAAACGAGTAAATAAATATTTTATAACTCCGCCGTGTGTCACTCATGCCAGTTACAAGCCTGGTCAAAGGAGCGAAAGAAAAACGATAAAAAACCTCTAAAAACCCCGGGTGCGGCAATACAAGCGGAAACGGGAAAACAAGCGGAAACGGTAGAGTAAACGGGAACGGGAGAGCAAGGGGAAACGAGAGAGCAAACGGGAACGAGAGAGCAAGCGGGTAAGGAAACGCGAGCAAGAGAAAAGAACGATAGAAAAACTTTCAAAAACCCCCGGGCATTGTACACTCGATTGGTCTTCGAGATTGATTTTTTTAAATTGTCATAATTTTGTACATTAAACCTTTAATGCTAGTATATATATATATATATATATATATATATATATATATATTCAAAACAAACTAGCAAGAGCTGCGATGAAGTTAATATGAGTGATTTAAAAAATAATTTAAAAATAAAAATGTTTATTTATTTGAAAATGTCATTTTATAAATACAAAATATGATCTATAAATAATTCATTGGTTTTGTTGTTTTAGAATTTTTGTTGTTTTTATCTATATTTGTAGAGGTAACACCCATTCACATTTAAGTAACGTTGGAATGTTGAAGATGATGATGAAGATAATGATAATGATGATGATGATGATGATGATGGTGGTGATGATAATGATGCTGGTGATGATGTTGATGATGATTATGATAATGTTGATGGCGAAACGACGACGACGCCGATGATGATGATGATTAGGATGATTATGATGATGATGATGATGATGATGATGATGATGATGATGATGATGATGATGATGATGATGATGATGATGATAACGATAATAAGGATGATGATTAGGGTGATAATGATGGTATGAAGGTAGTGGTGATGATGATGTTTAAGGTGACAACGATGATATATGGTGATAATAATAATGCTGATGATGATGATAAAAAAGATGGTGATGTTGATAGTGATGATGATGTTCACGACGAATAAACTAGAGTCATAGGTAGAGCACATTTTTATCTGGCGAAAAAATCTTCAGATTTAGAGAACGTGTCAAAAAAGCGGATTTATGAAGAGAAGGAAATAGGTCAGATGGAATGATCCTCTAAATGACGGTAGTGGTGATGCTGATAGTGATTCTAACGAAAAAAATGACGCCCAAGTTGATGATGAAAATAATGTTAAGGATGGCGTGGTTTGGGGCGATGATGATGATAATAATGGTGATATGATGATGATAATATCGATGATGATGATGATGATGGTGATGATGGTGATGGTGATGGTGATGGTGATGATGATGATGATGATGACGACGACGATGATGACGACGACGACGCAGACGACGATGATGATGATGGTGATGATGATGATACGGATACTGATGATGATGACGACGACGACGTTAGTGGTGTCAAAGTTTAGGCGACAATTTTGATGCCACACACGACGACTGCGAAAAGAATTTTTATGGCTGCTCTGGCGCTGAATTGAATTCAACTTCGTGAGGACAGAAGAAGTGCTGATTATAGTTTTACTTCATTTTAATTTTTTCACACCTTTTTTAACTTTCAATTTTTCAAATTTTTTTCTCTCTCTTGACTAACCGGAAACATGGAATCGGCAGTTTAGTTTTAGTTTACTTAAATTTTAACTACGAGGACAAATGTGCTAACATTTATAAATTAAAAACTTTCGAAAATTTTATTAACGAAACATTATAACAAAAATAGTTCATATTCATTCTTGAGACAAGCTCTCTGAAGCACAACTTGCCACCTTGAAGGAATAACTTTTCTGGCTAATTTCTCATCTTTTCTAACAAGCGTTCGTTGTTTAGTACTAAAAATATTCAAAAATTGCTCAGTTAAACTTTCATTATTAGATCGATGGGCCATTTTAACTTTATAAGTCATTTTCAAAATCTACAAGATAAACAGACAGCATATATAAACGAAAAACCCAAAAAAATTCAAAAGGCAAAAGTAAAAAAATACTCCAAACACAAAATTAAATTCTCGGAAATCCAAATTAAAATAGACGTTAAAAAGCCAAATAAGAATTAACGATAAATATAAAAATATATTTTGATGTTTTAATGAGTTTTTAAATTTCGTGTCTTTTAAGCGTATTGCTAAACAAGAAAACCGTAACAATCTTTGTTTTTTTTAACCTTCGGAGGCTCTCGCTAATTCAATCACACATGGGATCTTTGGGGTCCATATGGATCCCAGCATTTTCGTTGGTATCTTTTAAGCTTCTGCGTCCCGTTATTTTTTTTGGAACGATACGATACGATACGATTTCTGAAATTTGCCTCGAATTAAACGATACGATACGAGACGCTTCGAACAATAACGATACGATATCGATACGATACGATACGATTTCGGGATCTCGACTGAAGCGGAAATTTTGCCTAGAGATAACATAGAATGATGAACTATACGCGACAGACAATATTAATAACTACATTAAAGAAATTCATTGAAAAAAAATATATAAATATTAAAAAATTTCAAAATTTATAAAAATTTACCAAATTTAATTTTTTTTTACAACTTGAAATAAGTTTCATTTGTTTAGTTTCGGTACATCTATTTGTCTAAATTTAGACTCTAAATAAAATGCTACCGCAGATAGAAAGTATTTATTTACTTTATTTAGTGACGCGGCATGATAATGATGACAAACACGAGAAAGTGCCTCTATGCAAAAATTAAAAAAGTGAAAAAACCCAGCGTGTTTATTTATAGGCGATGGCGAATGCGGTTAGCAATAGCAAGAAAGAAGCTGAGAAAGTTTCGAATTCCAGCTGCAGACGATACGGGCTACGGCACTGTCGTGCACACTACAGGTGGCACACACATACTCACACACAACCAAGAATATCATCGAGATTATAAAGATATATCTTAGAAGAGCTACTATTACGGTCAATTACGGATATCGAAACACTAAAATAATCATTCCAATTCTATGTAACAAATTTGAAAAAATAAGTTTATCAAACAGACTAAACCAAAACATAAACATAGAATGATCATTACTATTACATTACTCATTATTCTCATTAATAATAATAGTCATCGATGTCAGCGAGTACGATTGCCTTGTAGGGCTTGTAGTATCAGTAGTATGCAGAGCTCGACTAGCAGCCTAATAGGAGCGTGGCTTTTTTGCTGCCGGTTCCCAGACTAAAAATAGTAAATAATGGGGCTACAGGCTGTCTGGAAAACCGAATTTAAAGTGGGGATGATAATAGTTATAAACTTCTGTCAATAGGTAGATTAATTAATAAATGTTGATGAATCAATTGCAAATATTCACAGTTGTGAGAATCGTTAATTAAATATGTATGACTTTCGCTATTTATTGGAAAATATTTTTAAAAAATCCCGATATTTTTTTTGGATTTTTATCGGGAATGAAATTCTTAGTATCGCTAATTATATAGTTACGAGACTTCTTCTGCAGGCTGTATCGTTTCAATAGCGATACGGGATCTCCCGTATCGTTTTGAAATCTCGATTGAATTCGAGATAACGATATCGGGACGCAGATGCTTAGTATCTTTACATTAAGATATGTGTGTTAGGTGTATAAAAATATAGTTATGCCTACAAGCAAGGCATTGAAAACAGGGGCCAATTGTACCCAAATTTTACGGGGAATGGGGAAATTTTCTCCTTTCCCCACCTTTGTTTTGTTTTTTTTTCATTGGCATATGACCAGATAGTATGTAAGCAAGTCACAATGACAAGGAAAATAACACACACATTAGCTTATCACCATAAAGCTACAGTCATTGTTTGTAAATGTTAAAGTCAAATTAGCATTCATTTCGCAGAGGTTTCTGTGGAAACCATTGACGTCCAATTTGACAACAATTTGAAACAATTCAAAACAATTTAACATACATATAGCCACAAATCACTTTACAGCCATTATATTAACATTGGGGTCCAAATGGACCCCAGGATCCTCGATGTATAATTAACGAATATATCGATGATGGGTAAAGATCAATTTAAAATTTTTGTAGGATGAATAGTTCTTATAGATGTGCATAATGTCATAAAATTTCATGGGTCTATCGTTGCATTTTCATTTTGATAATATGGATTGAAAAAGTCTTGGGGTCCATATGGACCTCCGAGGGTTAAATCCCTTATAATGTTTTAGTTTGGCGACTAACAATGTTTGGCAAAATATTTGTTGATGATATTAAGTTTATAAAATATGAAAACATTGACCCCAGTCTTGTAAATAATTAATATGTGAAATATGTGAGAATTGAAAATATAAGAAACTTTTAAATCAATATGGAAGAAACATGGGCGGATCTGGATCTGTTAAGCTAGAGAGCCAAGAAAGTACTGCCCTGCGCAGGGCTTAGCTTTGATTTAAGGGTTTTCAAGTGGACTGGTTCAAGATGGGCCTGATGTTTATCTGGGTCAGGTCAGGTTGAGATTTTTTTGCTAATCATGAAAATTTTGAGCTTATTAAAATGGGCCAGGCCTGAAAATTTGTCATAGGAAACCGGCCGGTTTGGGCCCCGGAAATGTGGCTTATAAAATGGACCGGGCCGAGTTGCAGACGGGTCAAGCCGCAAAAAATCAAGCCGCCCAATATTTTATTATTTTTATAATAGAGCAAAAACAAATTAAGTACAGATGTAGCGTGTTTCTGTTTTCTTACCAAATTAGAGGTTACTACTAATTTGAAATAAGTTTTTCACTGTTTAATTTTTTACTTCTTATTTCTGTCTTTATTTTTGATCTATCAAATTATTATACATATATATATATATATTTTGTGTTTTTTTTGGTATTTTTGATCTATTTGAAAATGGATACCCGGAAACAAATTTAAGCGATAATAAAGTGTGATAAATAACAGTGCGCTGACAGTAGAAGTCAATTAATCTGGAAATACTCGAACGATTGAAGAGACATCTGGAGACAAATGAAATAAACACAGAAATAAATAAACTCCATAAATCATTCATAGATGTCACTAGAAACAACTTGTAGGCTCTCTTTATATATTTCTTTTTTTTCTATCTCTTTCTTTCTCTTTCCCCCCTCTCTCTCTGTATAATTCTGTCTTTTGCTCTTTTTTCATTCTTTTCTTTCAATAATTTAATTCTTTTTTTCTTCTATCATTTCAAATATAAACTAGATTTATTTTCTTCATCAACCCTCTCGCGACTTTTGTAAAAATAAATATTTCTAAACTTTCCTTACCTTATCTTATTCTGTTTTTTCTATTTTTATTTTCATCTTCTATATGCCATTTTGCCATTTCTCGAATCCTACGAGTGTTTCCTCAAATCTTTCAAATCGATTATCTCCGTCGTCTATTCTATTCCTTCCACTGCACAGCAAAAAGCTTCTTCACCGTTTGTACCGCATTTTTTTCCATTTTTTACTGTCTACATTCAACGTGAAATAATTTTTCAACTTTTAGAAAAAAAGATGCAAAACAAAAAAAAAACGTTTACGACAAACTGGAGCGCCTCTCGTTAACTTCTTCATTAATCACATCCGGTGAGACGTAAACAACAAAATGGCCGAATCGGATGCCATCTTGCACACGTGACCTTCTTGTCACTTTTTTTTTGCAAATTTCGTGATCAAACTTGTATATTGCAAACAACAATAAGGCTATATGAGTTTATTATATATGTTAGACAACTTATAATTTGGTGGTGAAAATTATAAATAATATAGAAACACACGTATAACGATAAGTGTAAAACAAATATATATATATATATAAATCAAAAAACCTAATTTTCATAACTTTTATTATTTTTTGCAACTGAAAACCTAATGAACAATATTGGGATTAAATGAAAACTTGTATGTTTCCGTTTTCTCTGAATTTAGCATAGACATAGTTAATTCTCGTATATCGATGCCTTGTTTCAATTCTTCATGTCTTTTTAAAAACTTCTGCAAAAAGTCTTGATTTGCTAAGTTAGCTTTGACAAATTTTAAAATATCATCAGCTTCTGGAACGATGTGATTTGTAAATTGGTAATATTTTTCATATGCCCAAATTAGATGAGTTGCCAAATTGTTCATATACGTATGATCAGGGAAATAGTCGTAATCCATTGACAATAAGATTGTGATATAGCCAAGATCAGGTGAAAGTAACGCCTCCCAAAAAATACATGTATTCGGATTCAATTTTATCATTTCACTGATCCAAAAATGATTGCTTGGAGAAACTAACATAATTTTAAATAATTTCTTTATTTCACATTTTCGTAAGCCACTTTTAGCAAGTTTATACAATACATCAAAATAAAAATCTACTTCAGATACTTTTTCAGAAACGAAATAATAAAGTGATTTGTGTAAAAAATCAACAATTGCTGGTAAATATTTTTCTATGATATGTTCATAACACTGTAACAATACATACGTGCATTGGAAATAACTTTCTGGTTTCAAAAAACCTTTTGCAAGTGATTGTACAATTCCATTCTCTGTGTAATAGTTAATTTCAATCTTGGGCTTTATGTCTGAAAGATTTTCAAGATAATGTTCTTCGAAACCCAATCCTAAATACTGAAAATTTCTGGAGTGCCTCCACCTTAGAAATACGTCATTTGATAATATTCCTCTGTCACTGATGTCCAAATAAACTAAATTAGGTAATTTGTCAATCATGTTGTATATTAACTGTAAATTATAGTTATTAAGTTCATCAAGACAACTGTTTTCACACATATCAAGCCACGTTAAGTTAGATAGACATGATATTGAGTCGACCAGTTCTTCTAATGATTTGCCAACAAATGTGCTTATAGCCAATTTTTCAAGACTAATAAAACGGGGAAACTTGCTTGTGGTATTTCTTGCATACCAACAACCAGAAACACTTAAGATTTTTAAACTTTCGTAAGAAAACTCAATTTTAAGAATATCAATTAAATCTCTTTTTCTGTCAAATTTACTAACACAAACACAACGCAAAGAAAGTTTCAATAATTTTGGACAAAACCACGTTGATTTTTCACTATTATATTTTCTATACCTTGTAACATTTGGACAAAAAACATCTAACTCTAAATCTTCCAATTTCCAAGATAAAAATGAATTTGTACAAAATCTATGATACAATTTACCTGACTGATTAAACCTAGTCGTCTTAGCCTCAAAATCTGAAACACCACCCAACGAAATACGAGTAAAATTTCCTCTGTCCACTATGATTTTTAAAGGTTGAAAAAATTTGTTTATGTCAACCTCTTTAAGTAATATTTTATGAAAGCTGTCAAATTTTAAGTAAAATGGAATTATATACTCGTGTTGTAACTCCCTTCCTATTTCCTGTCCTTCTAACAAAATTTTTTCAAAAAGATTAAATGAAAGTTTCACGTTTTCTTTAACTTTAAAAGGAAGGCATTTCATTTCAGAAGATGGTTCAAGAAAAACTTTTTTAAAATTAAATAAAATAAAATCTGTGCAAGAAACTTTCAAGGATAATGGAAGATGTTGGTGATGACTCATATTGACTTGTCGTAAGTTGGTCTAATAAAAATAATTTGAATGCATTGTCATAAAATTAAATTTTTGAAGAGCTAGTTTTTCAACGATATTTAAGGATCTGAATAGATATTAATAAACCCTGACACATACACATACTTATAAATATATATATATATATATATATATATATATATATATATATATATATATATATATATATATATATATATATATATATATATATATATATATATATATATATATATATATCTTTATATCAGAGCTGCCCAACCTTTTTATATTAAAGATCTACTTTTTCAATCCAACTACCTCGAGATCTACCCATGTCCTCAATTAGTATACTTCAGTTTATTTACCTTAATTTTGAAATTTACAAAAAATATACAAAAAGAATAAGAACATAACAAAAAATTCAAGCAAATAAAAAGATTTATAAATTAATTATAAGTTGCATAAAAAACATAAGGAAAAAACATATATAATTGTAATATTTGTCACTGGATTGACTTATCAATTTTTTTCAAAATCGGGATAATCTGACGAATTTCTGATATCCTATTTAATAAGATTCATGTCTCAAAAAGCGGATTCTGCCAAATAGGTGGAGCCGAAGTAGGACATCATTTTAAGTACTGTCAAAATCGGGTATTTCTCTTTTGTTAATTTCCAAAGGTTTATTTGCGATTGCAAAGATAAATCATTTTGGATTTTAATTATTTCCATCTCAATACCTATCCATCTGATTTAGGTCAAACGTGTGAGCAATTTGATTCTTAAATATTCGTATACCAGCGAGAACTAATTTGTAAACAAGTAAAGGAAAAAAACGAGTATTTCAAAACAAACTTTTATTTCAAATACACTCGATTTAAAAATACGAAAAATGTTCAAATTATTTATTACATTTTACTTGCAAGATTTGCATATAGAGAAAGTCACACACACACACACAAACAGAGATTGTAACCTAAATAATAGTTTGTGAAAAAGATGTCGCTAGTGTAAATGAGAGCTACTGTAAACGTAGAGGAATATGCTTTCTAGCGATTCGTAACGTTAAAGTCGAAGTTATTTATATCACAATATTTCTCGAATTTATTTTAACTTAATTATTCTCCCTTGAAAAATAAATCTTTTAACTGGACTCAAATAAAACTGAATTCTCTCACTTTGTAGAATTTCGCACGGTTCTAACAAATCTTTTGTAAATTCCAATTTCTCTCTGCAGCACGTCTCTTTAAACTTTTATTTTTCTTCTCGAACACTCAACTTTATAACACACTGTCTAGTTTCTCAAAATTCATACACAAAATAATATTTACATTCTTACCAATCAAAATCAGGAAAAAGATACATATATATATATATATATATATATATATATATAATTTCTAGATAAAAAAATTAGTAAATACGCACACACATACACACATACATATATATAAAAACATATATATATATACATATATATATATATATATATACATATACATATACATATATATATGACTTATTGTTACGAAATATCCAATCCTAATAAAATGCACACATAATAAAATAAAATAAACAAATACTATGAAAAATACGTAAGATGAATTATCTTCATCTTACAGCTACCCAAAATAAATTTAACTGCAAAAACAGTTTATGTTTCTCAATTTAATTAGGTACCATAAATCTACTTAAAACATATTTTTGTAGTTTTTTTCTTCAAATTTTAAAATTTTTAGTAGACGATCGACAGAAATTCGTGTCGCGATTGACTGGTAGATCGCGATCACCGGGCTGGACAGCCCTGATATATATCAACGTGGTAGAAATCCGACAATTGTCGGATTTGTCAGTCATTTTATTCAGAGGCTGACTGCAGTTTCGGAAAATCCATCTTCTACCGCGTATCGTCACGTTGAGTATTTGGCACGCAAACTAATTAAACGCTCTGGGACGATCATCATTCGCGTCTTTGGGGGTAACGTCTGGAATGGCTCAGCGGACCAATCCTGGATCGACAGTCTCTGCTGCAGCAGCCGCAGGTGAAGCCGGATGGAGGGTCGAGGACCTGTTTCTGCTGTCTCATCTTTTTTCTTTGCTTTCTGGTTTTCAGCTGTTGATTACGTTGTTTCTTGCCCTTCTTTATGCCTTTATGGACAATCTGGCGCAAGCCGCGCCGGTCATCGGCGAGCTGCTTCCATCTGCCAAAGTCGATGCGCGTCAGTTTGAGGTTACGTTTGCAAACATCCTTGAAGCGTAGTTGCGGGCGACCAACTGGACGGTGTCAATCAAAAGCAATGAAATTTCTCTCTCGAAAATCCACGACTGTTAGATCGTCAGACGCAGTCAATAAAATCCAGTTTTTTAACCTATCTAAGTTCTGGAAACGGAATACATAAATACATGAACAATGAAATAAATAAATAAATAATGTACTCAGCTCGAACAAAGGGATTGACGTAGAGGAATATGCTTTCTAGCGATTCGTAACGTTAAAGTCGAAGTTATTTATATCACAATATTTCTCGAATTTATTTTAACTTAATTATTCTCCCTTGAAAAATAAATCTTTTAACTGGACTCAAATAAAACTGAATTCTCTCACTTTGTAGAATTTCGCACGGTTCTAACAAATCTTTTGTAAATTCCAATTTCTCTCTGCAGCACGTCTCTTTAAACTTTTATTTTTCTTCTCGAACACTCAACTTTATAACACACTGTCTAGTTTCTCAAAATTCATACACAAAATAATATTTACATTCTTACCAATCAAAATCAGGAAAAAGATACATATATATATATATATATATATATATATATATAATTTCTAGATAAAAAAATTAGTAAATACGCACACACATACACACATACATATATATAAAAACATATATATATATACATATATATATATATATATATACATATACATATACATATATATATGACTTATTGTTACGAAATATCCAATCCTAATAAAATGCACACATAATAAAATAAAATAAACAAATACTATGAAAAATACGTAAGATGAATTATCTTCATCTTACATATCCCCCCTCTTCGAAAAAAAGAACGCGTCAGCGTTTCTTGACTTCATCGTCACTGCCTTGACGACTAAGAAAGTCAGCACCGATGTTTTCCTTGCCTCTGATGTAATTTACTTTAATCCTATAAGGTTGTAGAGCCAAGGCCCACCGCAGGATGCGATCATTTCTATATGTTGATGAGCTCAGGTATTTAAGAGGCTCGTGATCGGTTTCCAATATAAAAGGTCTGCCATATAAAAACTTGCGACACTTCTGAATTGCCCATACAATTGCCAAGCATTCCTTTTCAATTGTGGCGTAGCGTCTTTCTCTTGGTAGTAGTTGCCGACTAAGGAACATTGTGGGATATTTACCATCACTCCATTGTTGGAAGAGTACTGCTCCTATCCCTGTATCTGAAGCATCTGTTTGAAGAATAAATTCCTTGTTTAACTCAGGAACTCTTAATATTGGTTTGCTTAACACATGATGTTTTAACCTCTCAAAAGAAGACTGATGGATATCTCCCCATGTTACCTTATTTGGAAGACCCTTCTTTACTAGTTCTGTTAGAGGGGATGCAATTTCGGCAAATTGAGGAATAAATTTCCTATAGTAGCCCAACAGACCCAAAAAGGAACGTACCTGTTTTTTAGTTTTTGGTACTGGTGACCTTACCATTCTTTCAATAAGTCTTTCAGATGGTTCTACGCCTTGACTACTGATTTTGTTCCCCAAAAATTCAATTTCTGTACAGCCTATGTGACACTTTGAAGGTTTAATTTTTAAGTTACCATCCCTCACTTTTTTAAAGAATACCGAAAGTGCCTCTAGATGAGCTTCCCATGTGTCTGTATGAATTAACACATCATCAAGATAGTTGTGTACATTAGGACAACCATGTAACAGCTTTCTCATTATCTTACAAAATGTGGCCGGAGCATTTACTAACCCAAAAGGCATCACATTAAATTGGTATAAGCCCCTATGAGTCGCGAACGCCGTAAATTTTTTATCGTCGGATCTCATGGGAACCTGCCAATAACCTTTTGTCATATCAAACTTTGAGAAATATTTACAATTTGCAAGTTGCATTAATATATCCTCAGTATTTTCTTGCGGCACCGGATCCAATATTGTAACCTTATTAATCTTTCTGTAATCACAGCAAACTCTCATGGCCCCATCATTTTTTTTAACCATAACTACTGGAGCTACGAAGGGGGAGCTGGATTCTTCTATGATCCCATCTTTAAGCATCTCATTAATTTCTTCGTCTAGTTTGTCCCGTAGCGCAAATGGTAGGGGATAAGGTTTTTGACGAATAGGCTGTAAAGAGGTCAAGTGCATTTCGTGTTCACCAAGATGTGTGATGCTGGGCACCGAAGAAAAAATATCCGAGAATGTGCTTAAGAGCTTTTGGAGCTTGTCTTGTTGCTCACAACTTAACTTTGGATTCACAAAAATATCCTGTCCTGATTCAATATTTTGATTTTCCAGTAGTTCTAAGTCAACACCTTCTTCTATTTCAGAAGTTTCATCGAGTATCATAGCTCCTCCTATCACGGGTTTTCTTTGGTGACCGTGTTCACGTCGTGGAACCTTTGGTTCCCGTTCAATGAACTCCTTTAACATGTTAATGTGATAAATCTTACTTTTGTTTTTAAGTTTGATACGGTAATCTACCTCATTCATCTTTTCTAGTACATCAAATGGACCTTGCCATTGCATCAGTAGCTTATTATTAGATGAAGGTTTAAGGATCAACACTTTCTGGCCTGGTTTAAGAAATCTCTTTTTTGTGAAACGATCATACTGATTTTTCTGAATTTCTTTTGCCTTCTCCAGTTCTTGGTGCGCTATCTGACACGTTTCTGCTAGACGATTTTTTAAGTCCAAAACATATTGGTAGGTAGTTTTAACCTCTTGCTGATCGTCTGTTTTTGTTAGTAATTCCCGCATAATGTTAAGGGGACCTCTAACATTATTTCCATATAATAGTTCAAACGGCGCAAATTGAAGACTGTCTTGTCTAGTGGACCTGTATGCAAAAAGTAATGGATCAATAAATCTGTCCCATTCTTGAGGCTGTTCCGCGCACACTCTATTTAACATTTTTTTAAGTGTGCCGTTAAACTTTTCGATTAAGCCATTGCACATTGGATGATATGGCGTTGTCGTTAGCCGTTTTATCGACAAAAGCCGACTGGTTTCAGCGAGTACGTTAGACATAAATTGGCTGCCTTGATCGCTCAGAATTTCACTAGGGATTCCCACTCTTGAGAATATAGTGACCAAGGCCTCAGCCACTGTTTCTGCCCTAATATTTTTTAGAGGAATTGCTTCTGGATATCTCGTAGCATAGTCCATACATGTGAGAATCCACCTATGACCTCTCTTTGATGGAGGTAAAATTTCTCCTATAAGGTCTACTGCTACTCTTTGGAACGGAGTTCGAATTATTGGCATATGACCTAGCGGTGCCGGTTTTACTCGACCTTTATCTATTGTTTTTTGGCAAACCTCACAAGATTTACAATATCTTGTAACCCGAGCACCCAAACCAGGAAACCAAAATACTTGCAACATTCTACTCTTGGTTTTTTCGATACCCAAATGGCCCCCCATAGCACTATCATGTGCTAGTAAAAGCGCATTATTAATACACATTTCTGGTAGTACTAGTTGGTTTACAACTCTATTAGGATCCTTATTGAATCTTCTGTATAATAGGTTTCTCTTGACCACAAAACCAATTGACTGGTTTGGATCATGATCTGTATAGGCTTGTTCCCAATATTTGGCCAATGAACTATCCTTTTTTTGACTTCTCTCGAATTCCTCGGAAGACAATAAATCCTGTAGAAGTGGCGTTTTTAATTGTTTCTCTTGTTCATTCTTTTTTGAAGATTGAAGCCGAGTAACAGCAACTGCTCCCACTACTTCTGGGGTCGAGGGTGGAGCACCACGTTTGGTTACGTTACCTAAAATAAGGTCGCAAATCAGATTTTCCATGCAGACAACTTCGGTGGTCCCTTTAAAGTACTCCGTATTGATCTCAACTACAGCTGTAGGGACGACGCGGATTGTTCCATCCATCAGAATGCAACGTCTAGATCTTCCCGTCATTTGATCAGGATGTACCAAGGCTTTTTTTACAACTACCGAAGTACAGCCCGTGTCTCTTAAAGCCTTCACCGGTATCCCGTTGACCGATCCGTATACAAAGCTAAGTTCTCCGTCATTGTGATGACAGGCATCGGCAATGACCGGTAACTTACAACCACAGCTCAGCTCCAGTTCTTCCAACGTGCCATCCAGAATCATTGCAGCACAAGTACTGTTTATGTTCTTACACGTTGCACTTCTATTTTCCTGACGGTCAGTGATTTTTGAACTAGCCTGACGGCAATCCTTTGCCATATGGCCCAGCTTATTGCAATTGTAACAGCGTGGTCCAACCATTCCTGAGTCAGAGTCTGGTTGACCACGATTTCCGCTAATCCTGCTTTTGCTGTCCAATTTTGCCAACCTCTTCTCTGGATGGGCTTGGCTGTACTTGTTTACCCAAAGGCACAGCTCATTGACATCTTTGCTCTCTTTCTCCAACAAGTACTCGACCATTTCCGCCGGGCACTTTCCGAAAAACTGCTCTTTCAGAAACAAAAACAACAGGTTTTGTTTGCCCGTTAGATCCACCCAGCGCCTGAGGTGGCTATCTAGCCGCACTAGATAATGTTCCCAGGTCTCCTCCGGTTCAGGCTTTGACTCTCGAAACATTATGCGATAGTCTTCCGCTGACTTCCCAAAACGACGAAGGAGTGCCTCCTTTGCCGTTCTGTAGTCCTGCATCTGACTATCGCTAAGTTGGCCAAACACTTCCAAAGTCTTCGCACTAAGCAACGACCCTAGAAGCATTCCCCAATCCTTCTGAGGGTGACCATTGGCTTTTGCCAATGACTCAAATCTCAGCAAAAATGCGTCGATGTCATCACCTTCAGAAAACTTTGGATAAGGAATCTTTGTTGCCTCTACCTTTGGCTCTTTTTTCGTTAGGGCCTCTAATTCCAGCTTTTTCAATTCCAATTCATGCTGCCTCTGTCTCTCTGCCTCTTCACGTTCCCGTTCCCGCTCTTCTTTAGCTTCTTGAGTCTTCTTCTCTTCGTGTTCACGTTCCCGTTCCCGCTCTTCCCGTTCTTGTTTTTTTTCTTCACGTTCTTCTAATCTCTTAACTCTTTCTTCATCCTTTAACTCTTTGACGTAATTCCTTAAATCTTCCCCGGAATAGCCTAGAGCCTGTCCCATCGCAATGAATTTCTCGTCAGACATTTTGTACAAACGAAAAAAAAAATTCGGTCACTTGTGATCAAACAACTTCAGAAAAAATATATTTACGTATGAAAATGCGTAAATACGTCGAGGTCACCAATGTAAACGTAGAGGAATATGCTTTCTAGCGATTCGTAACGTTAAAGTCGAAGTTATTTATATCACAATATTTCTCGAATTTATTTTAACTTAATTATTCTCCCTTGAAAAATAAATCTTTTAACTGGACTCAAATAAAACTGAATTCTCTCACTTTGTAGAATTTCGCACGGTTCTAACAAATCTTTTGTAAATTCCAATTTCTCTCTGCAGCACGTCTCTTTAAACTTTTATTTTTCTTCTCGAACACTCAACTTTATAACACACTGTCTAGTTTCTCAAAATTCATACACAAAATAATATTTACATTCTTACCAATCAAAATCAGGAAAAAGATACATATATATATATATATATATATATATATATATAATTTCTAGATAAAAAAATTAGTAAATACGCACACACATACACACATACATATATATAAAAACATATATATATATACATATATATATATATATATATATACATATACATATACATATATATATGACTTATTGTTACGAAATATCCAATCCTAATAAAATGCACACATAATAAAATAAAATAAACAAATACTATGAAAAATACGTAAGATGAATTATCTTCATCTTACAGCTACCCAAAATAAATTTAACTGCAAAAACAGTTTATGTTTCTCAATTTAATTAGGTACCATAAATCTACTTAAAACATATTTTTGTAGTTTTTTTCTTCAAATTTTAAAATTTTTAGTAGACGATCGACAGAAATTCGTGTCGCGATTGACTGGTAGATCGCGATCACCGGGCTGGACAGCCCTGATATATATCAACGTGGTAGAAATCCGACAATTGTCGGATTTGTCAGTCATTTTATTCAGAGGCTGACTGCAGTTTCGGAAAATCCATCTTCTACCGCGTATCGTCACGTTGAGTATTTGGCACGCAAACTAATTAAACGCTCTGGGACGATCATCATTCGCGTCTTTGGGGGTAACGTCTGGAATGGCTCAGCGGACCAATCCTGGATCGACAGTCTCTGCTGCAGCAGCCGCAGGTGAAGCCGGATGGAGGGTCGAGGACCTGTTTCTGCTGTCTCATCTTTTTTCTTTGCTTTCTGGTTTTCAGCTGTTGATTACGTTGTTTCTTGCCCTTCTTTATGCCTTTATGGACAATCTGGCGCAAGCCGCGCCGGTCATCGGCGAGCTGCTTCCATCTGCCAAAGTCGATGCGCGTCAGTTTGAGGTTACGTTTGCAAACATCCTTGAAGCGTAGTTGCGGGCGACCAACTGGACGGTGTCAATCAAAAGCAATGAAATTTCTCTCTCGAAAATCCACGACTGTTAGATCGTCAGACGCAGTCAATAAAATCCAGTTTTTTAACCTATCTAAGTTCTGGAAACGGAATACATAAATACATGAACAATGAAATAAATAAATAAATAATGTACTCAGCTCGAACAAAGGGATTGGCCTACTGCCGCGTGTCTAGATATTATATATAAGTCTATGAGTATATATATATATATATTTATAGTAGTTTCGGCAATTTGTCGGAACCACATTACAATAGTAAGTTGATATATTTATTGTAATTTAATGTGTTTCATTGTATTTTAATGTAGTTTAAGCGGTTATAACATTTATTCTATTACTTTTTCTTAACGTTTGTAAAATTTAGTATAGGGTTTCCGATGATGGTAATAACCAAAACCGGTATATATAATGAGAATATGTCTGTGTGTTCTTTATACATTGTTTCACTATTCATCCGATCGTAATGACATTTTTACACAGCCGGAGGAGTCAATGGGAGAAAATAACTGTACAAAATTGAAGTCGGTCACAAAACGTGGGTGCCGGAGCGGGCGAGCGAGCGGAAATGGGAAGTAGAAAATGAGCAAAAACGCGAAAGCAGACGGGAACAGAAGAGGAACTAAGAGCGAAAGAGCGAGCGGGATAAGAAAAGCGACCGAGAACAGGAAAGCGACCGGGAGCAAAAAAGCAATCGGGAACGGGAGAGCAAGCTGAGGAAGAAACGAGATCGAGAGACAGAAGCATTAGAAAAACCTCTAAAAAATTTCGGGCAACGCCGGGTATCCCGCTAGTAATTTATAAAAGAGGATTTGCAAAAATCTGAAAGCTACCAAATAATAAAGAACTTGTGCAAAACCTGAATTAACCACTAACTAACAGTTTTTAAATTAACCAATTTTAAAGTTTATTTTGTAAAATAAATATATATATATATATATAATGAAAATAACCACTACAAATCCTTAAGTCAAATAAAAACTTGAATGTTACAGTTTCTCCGTTAATTTTTCATGCCTTTTTATAAATTTTTGTAGAGAGCTTTGATTTGATAAATTAACTGCGACAAATTTTAAAATAAGCTTTGCTTCTGGAATGATGTGACCTGTAAGTTTGTAATAACTTTCATATGCCCTGATTAGATGGACGGCCAAAGAGTCCAAAAACGTAGGATAGTTGTGTGGCTCCAATGACAATACCCTTGAAATATAGCCAAGATCTGGAGATAGTAAAGTTTTCCATAAGGGGTTGTCATCTTTAAAATCTAAATCTAAAATTTCATAAATCCAATAATCAGAGCTTGCAGAGGCAAACATAACTTTGAACAATATTTTTATTTTGCTCGTTTCTAAGCCAAAGTGGGCAAGATCATGCAATAAATCAATCATACTAAATCTTGGAAGTTGATTATTAAGAACATAATAGTAAAGTAGTCTGTGTAGAAATTCAGTAATTATTGGAGCGTTGTTTTTAATTAATTCTGGATCCATAAACGAGAACCAATCGTCAACAACGTTTGGTTTCCAAAAAATATGTTTCGTTGATTGTACAATTCCTTCATGTGTCCAAAATGAACTTACAATATTGGAGTTTAGGGATGAAGAAAGCGAAATGAAATTGTCAAAATCAAAGAGCAATCCTAAATACCTAAAACTTCTAGAGTGCATCCACTCTAGAGGTTTATCAAAGTCTGGATCTTCAAAGTCTGGTTCTTTAAGGTCCAATCTGCTTATGTCCAAATAAACTAATTCAGGCAATTTGTCAATCATGTTATATAATAATTGTAGTTTATATTCATTATTAAACTCTTTAAAACAACTGTTTTCACTCAAATCAAGCCATGTTAAATTAGAAAGGCATGATATTGAGTCAACAAGCTCCTCTAATGAATTTTCAACAAATGTGCTTATAGCCAATTTTTGAAGGCTAATAAAATGGGGAAACTTGCTTGTGATATTTCTTGCATACCAACAACCAGATACACTCAAAATTTTTAAACTCTCACGAGGAAAGTCAATTTTAAGAATATCAATTAAATCTTGTTTTTTGTTAAAATTATCCGAACAAACACAACGCAAAGAAAGTTTCAATAAGTTAGGGCACAACCACGTAGATTTGTCTGTATCATATTTGTGATAACTCGTAACATCTGGACAAAAAACATCTAACTCTATATCTTCTAAGTTCAAAGATAAGGATGAATTTGTACAAAAACTATTATACAATTTACCTGACTGATTAAACCTAGTCGTCATATCGTCAAATTTTGAAATACCACCCAACGAAATACGAGTGAAATTTCCTCTGTCCACTATGATTTGCAAAGGTTGAAAAAATTTGTTTATGTCAACCTCTTTGAGTATTATTTCATGAAATCTGTCAAATTTTAAGTAAAATGGAATTATATACTCGTGTTGTAATTCCCTTCCTATTTCCTGTCCTTTTAACAAAATTTTTTCAAAAAGATTTGATGACAGTTTTACGTTTTCTTTAACTTTAAAAGGAAGACATTTTATTTCAGAAGATATTTCAAGGAAAACATTTTTAAAATTAAATAAAATAAAATCTGTGCAAGAAACTTTCAAGGAAAGTGAAAGATGTTGGTGATGACTCATTTTCAAATGTTTTGATTTGGTCTAATGAAATTGATTCGAATGTCTTTTTATAAAATTAACGTTTTGTAGAGCTTGTTTTTCAACAATATTTAAGTATCTGAATAGATATATAAATAATTATATATATATATATATATATATATATATATATATATATATATATATATATATATATATATATATATATATATATATATATATATATATATATATATATATATATATATATACTAGCTGGGTTACCCGGCGTTGCCCGGGGATTTTAAAGGCTTTTTATCGTTTTCTCTCTGGCTCCCGTTTCCTTAACTGCTTGCTTTCCCGTTCCAGGTCGCTTTCTCACTCCTGGTCGCATTTCTGCTCACGGTCGCTTTTCCGGCCTCGGTCTCTTTTACTTTTCCCGATCCCGGTTGCTTTTACGCTCCAGCTTGCTCTTCTTTTCGCTCTTCCGTTCCTCCATTAAATTTTAGAGCCTTCCCAATGTGGCTTAGATGGGCTGTAGCGGAATGCTGTGCAGTCATCAAAATTGATATGTTCTCTCGTTAACACTTTGTTAATAGGTTTGCTCGTTTAGTGACGTCTGAACTTCCTCAATTTTAATTAGTGTTCTTTAATGTATTGGTTCCACTCTGCAAGTGTGATCTTCTGCAAAGGCTTATTATGATTGACTAAAGCTGAAAAAAAAAGAATGTATTAGTTAACGGCTGCAATAATGTTAAAATCCGCTCATATATCTCAACAGGTTATCTTTATATATATATATATTTGTTGCGAATAAACTGTGGAATCAATTTATCTTTGAGACACGCTCCAAGAAACACAACTCGCCATTTGGCAGAAACAACTTTTCGAGCCAAATTCTCGACCTTTCGGTACAAAACTCTCTGTTCGAGACTACAATTAGCCAAAAACTTTTCCATTAAACTTTTAGTGTCAGACCGACGGACCGTTTCAGCTATGTCAGCCATCCTCAGGGTCAAAAGTAAAACGAGAAAAGTAAACAAACAGAAAGAACCGAAATTATCAAAGAATTAGCACACTAACAAAAGAAAAAACGAAAAAACACTCTACCTATCAAATCAAAAGAATATAAAATTTATACTATTGGAAATCAATTTTTGCGCTTTCGCTGTGTTATATTAGAAGAGACAAGAATTTCCTCAGATACATTACAATGAGATTCGTCAGGAGCAGCCTCAACAGCCAAAGTATTTGTGTCAGAGGACGAGTCAGAAGTATCATCATTTATGTTACCCTCGTCGTTAGAAGGAATACAGGGTAACCGATGCATATTGCTTTCTTTGACACCGAATAAGTGGAGAATCTGTGGAAATTTATCAAATTGTTTATTAATTGCAGGTCTCATTAATAAGATATAGAGAGCCTCTTTAATTTTCAGCCGGAAAGAGTCGGATTCACTTGTTAAAATCGAAACACCTTCTTCAAGTTCTTTTTGTGTTAGCTTTTTCAAATGAATACATTCATAATGATTAAGAATACTCCCAAACTGGAGATGCATCGTGAGTCTCCTTGACAACGTAGTGGTAGTGTGACCAATGTATGTATCCACCTTACAATGTGGAATAGAACATTTGAAATGGTACACCACGTGACTTTGTTGCAACGGGTCAGTGATACTTGTTCTATCATTCTTGATGACCAAATTGAAAAGTTTCAAGTTTTTGTAATAAACATATAAAACCCAGTTTATTCCTGACGGGGTCTATAACAGAAACTTCCTTTTTTATTATCTTCTTTATATATTATTTATATATTATATAGCGGCTAAATGAAGACTCAGTTTTAATCGAGCTTTTCTTAAAGAAAATCTTATGCCATCTTACATTATTAATATATATAAACGTCTTTGAAATTAAATAAAATAAAATGTGTGCAAGAAATTTTCAGTGAAAGTGAAAAATGTTGGTGAAGACTCATCTTAAATTGTTGAGATTTGGTCTAATAGAATTGATTGGAATGTCTTTTTATAACATTAACGTTTTGTAGAGCTTGTTTTTCAACAATATTTAAGTATGTGAATAGATATAATAATAATATATATATATAAACGCACACACACATATATATATAATATATATATATATATATATATATATATATATATATATATATATATATTATATATATATATATATATATATATATATATATATATATATATATATATATATATATATATGTTTATATATATATATTTATATATAATTTGAATTGAATTTGTTTATTATCAGAACCAAAAACATAAAACGTCTATAGAATCTAACAATAAACAAGTAAATTAAAAACGAATTTTTAAAACCAATGCTCTTATATGTAATTAAAACACAAATTTTGCAATCAATTTTTTCTTATATTACTCTTTTATTTTATGTTAAAGTCGAAATATCTTAATTATATCGAAATATCGAAATTAATTAAAATTATCTAAATTAATTGACTTATTGTAAAACTAATAATTGAATAATGCATTGTCTTCTATTTTAAGCATGTATGCAAAATTTGAAAAAATCTATCATCAGGAAGTGACTCAAAAATTGATTGCAAGATTTGAAACAGACAGAGAAACAAACAGACAGACAGAGAAACAGAGACGACGAGTTAATAAAAGCATTGGTAATAATAATAAAAATATCATCAAAAAGCATCGAATTTAAATATCTCAACTATTTTCATGAAAATTTCGTACACGCTTGAGAATCGCGGTCAATGAGTGTGGTTCGTGTTAACTTGGTAAAATAGTCTGCCAGTCGGTTAGCGTTTTGTGGTCAAGAAAACCCTCAAGAAAACCCTCAAGAAAACCCTCAAGAAACCCCTCGATTAAATCCTCAAGAAAATTAACTAAATTAATTGACTTATTGTAAAACTAATAATTGAATATTGCATTGTCTTCTATCTTGAGCATGTATGCAAAATTTGAAAAAAATCTATCATCAGGAAGTGACTCAAAAATTGATTGCAAGATTTGAAACAGACAGAGAAACAGACAGAGAAACAGAGCCGACGAGTTAATAAAAGCATTGGTAATAAAAATTAATAAGTCTGAAAGTTATATTTTATTTTTGATGAAGAGAAACTACATCAGGCTCCTCTATACTGACAGAGGTTGGAGGACTCACGACTCCTAAGAGATGCGATCCTTGAATGTGTACAAAAAATATTATACAATTTACCTGACTGATTAAACCTTTTGTTTGTGTTGGATAGAAATTTAAAACATCACCAAACGAAATACGAGTAAAATTTCCTCTTTCCACAATGATTTGCAAGGGTTGAAAAAAATTGTTTATGTCAACCTCTTTGAGTATTATTTTATGAAAACTGTCAAGTTTTAATAAAATGGAATAATATACTCGTGTAGAAATTCCCTTCCTATTTCCTGTCCTTCTAACATTACTACAGATAGCCCGTTAAAAATGACGGAAGTTTTAAAATACGGCGCCCGTTATTATACAAATAGTTAACAAAAACAAAATGACATTTGATAACCAGAAAGAAATTATATATATATAAGCAAATCAAAAATTTTTGTCTATCTGGATTGGCCGTGTCTGACATGAGGCTTTAAAGAAAATCGGGATATTCAAGTGTATTACCGTGAATGTCAATTGGTTTTGGCAACATTACTTTGCCTTTTCGACAACATGAAGTGAATAGTCCATCTGATGGTTGCTCTGCAGCAAAATTTCTTGATCCACATGAAGTACATAAAACATCAAATTCACCACAATCATGTTGATCGAATTGAATTTCGTTGAAGTTAATTGCTTCGTTACGAACTGCCTCACTCGCACGATCTCATGCTAAAAGTTGGGAGATCGCATAAGCAGATCGATGTAGCTGCAATTCATTGGGAGACATTTGTTCAACTACATGGCGTTGCGAGGCAGCATTGGTTTCTCGATGTACGAAAAACAAAACTATATATATATATATATATATATATATATATATATATATATATATATATATATATATATATTACTTTATTTGTAAATTATTAAAATTCATATATATATAATTTGATATATATATATATATATATCAATGATAAATTTTTTATTTAATAACTACTATACGACTAATTACGTAAGCGTGACAGAATCAGTGAGTGAGTGACAAAGGCTACTATATTATAGATATTATAAAAAAGATTAAATGAAAGTTTCACGTTTTCTTTAACTTTAAAAGGAAGACATTTCATTTCAGAAAATGGTTAAAAAAAAAAGTATTTGCAAGAAATTTTCTCCGTTTTCTCTCCCGCTCCCGGTCGCTTTCCCGTTCCCGCTTGCTCTCCCACTCCCGGTCGCTTTCCCGCTCCCGGTCACTTTCCCGATTCCGGTCGCTTTCCCGCCCCATCTATCTCTTAATAATTTGTAATAAAGCGCAATTGGTCACATTATGCAAGACTGGGAAGCAAGTCATCGACTTCTTAATATTAAGAAGTCCATTAGCAAGTAATGCCTCTGAAAACCCCGAGCAACGCCGGGTAACACCGCTAGTAAATTAACAAATAAAAATAAATAAATAAATAAATAAATAAATAAATAAATAAATAAATAAATAAATAAATAAATAAATAAATAAATAAATAAATAAATAAATAAATAAATAAATAAATAAATAAATAAATAAATAAATAAATAAATAAATAAATAAATAAATAAATAAATAAATAAAGATAAATAATTAAATAAATAAATAAAGATAAATAAATTAATAAAGATAAATAAATAAATAAATAAATAAAAATTAATAAACAAGTTAAAGGTATTAAATAATTATTTGTTTTTAATATATATATTTATTTTATGGTAATTTATGTTTTCTCCTGTCACGAGTTTGGTTTCTCTACCCCAAATTAGTAGTCCTGGAAGCCAAAACATAAAAAACGGAACGGGAGAGCAAGCGGGAACGGGTAAGCAAGCTGGAACGGGAGAGCAAGCGGGAAAGAAAACGGGTGCGAGAGAAAAACGATTGAAAAACTTCAAAAACCCCGGGCATTTTACAGTCAATTGCTCTTCGAGAGTGATATTGATTTTTTTTAAATTGTCATAATTGTGTTTATTAAACCTTTAATAAAAAACTAAAATAGTTTATATGGCAAAACAACGTTTGCTGGGACAGCTAGTATATATAAATAAGTAAATTTATGTTTTTATAAACAACTCCGCCTTGCTTTTGCAAGCCAGCCCCAAGCCTAGAGAAAGGAGGAGGGACAATTTAAAAGGATCAAATTATGATCCACAACTGGAAGTACTTAGGTGCTTCTTACACACAGCCGTTTCAGTCTTAAAACACTTGGTGTAAAGGACTATAAACTATTATTAAAAAAAATAAATAAAAAATGTTTTTATAAAGTAAGATTTTAATTTATTAGTTAGAAGACTTTAACGTTTTTAATGGAAGCTAAATAATTCTCAGTTTCTTCACCATTGTTCATTTTAAGAAATAAACTTTAATTTCCGGTACAACAAAGAAAACTCGCATTTTCATGAAATGTTTAATGGAAAAAAAATATTAAACTTGAAATTTCCACCAATAAAACAAGTTTTCAATTCGCGAATACAAAAAAATGTTTCTCCTTCATCTCGTTCACGTTCGGTTTGGAAATTATATTTTTTTTAAAGATGTTCACGTTCTCCTGTCACGAGTTTGCTTCTCTGTTGCTCATCGTGTCTTCCTGTATCTCCTCTTCTCGTTGTGTCTTTGTCCTTTTGAGTTTCACTCATTGTCTCCACGTACGTTTTTGTATTCGTAAGCATTACATTCCATCTTGCATTTCGCTTCTTTTAAGTTTTTCTTTATGCTTTCTGTAAATTTCTGTATATGTAGATATTACTTTCTGTTTATACGAAATAATTTAATTTTTATTATAAACTAGCGGGGTGGCCGGCGTTGCCCGGGGTTTTTAGATGTTTTCTAATGATTGTCTTTCTCGTTCCCGTTTCCTTCCCCGCTTGCTCTCCCGTTCCCAGTTGCTTTTTCGCTCCCGGTCGGTTTCTCGCTCCCGTCACTTTCTCTTTCCCGCTTGCTCCTTTGATCTCGCTCACTTACTTTCCCTTTCCCGCTCGCTTATTCGCTCTCAGTTCCTGTTTCCACTCATGTATGTATATATATATATATATATATCCCGCTCACTCCCCCGCTCCGATCCGCTCATTTTGTGACCGATTTTAATTTTTTTTACTAAAACTTTCTTCCACTGACTCTCAAGCTTGTGTACAAATTTCATTACGATCGGATGAATGGTGTCCCAATGCATAAGTTACACACACACATACATAATCTTATTTTTTTATGTATAGATATTATGTATACGTAATTATAATTTATACCTTGAGTTCAAATATGTTTACCTATCTATCAACAAAACATATTCTTCGATGTATGTATGTATGTATGTATGTATGTATGTATGTATGTATGTATGTATGTATGTATGTATGTATGTATGTATGTATGTATGTATGTATATATAAGATATATCTTACACCAAAAGTGTACACTCAATATTTAAACGTTTTTCTCAGTACAAGAGCACTTAAAGAATCACCTCCGTTGAAGCCACGCGACATAATCGTTTGAATAAAAAAGAAAGAAAACAGCCCTGCAAAGTGTTTGTTAAATTATGCACGAGTTGAAAATGTCTTATTCTGAGAATGCAAAAAAACTTTATTAAACTTATTCCTGTCTCTATCTCCTTCCCTCTTTTTCTCTTTCTCTTTTTCTTTCTTTTTGTTTCTCCTGTTCATCCCCTTTACATCCGTTTCTCCTTGACTGTAACTTTTTACATGAAACAGTTTGAAAAACGTGAAAGCACAACAAAGCAGAGAAAGTGAAACACTGAGACAAACTCGCACAGACTTAGAGACACGAACGACGACGCATCGTCCAAAAACTACGTCAATTCCAATCCCGTCCATCCGTCTTCCAACGACCATTTTGTTGCACTTCACTATTTTTTTCCTATTTGCGTTGCCATTTACTTCCCCCCTCTCTCTCTCTTTCTCCCTTTCCTTCGCTCTCTCTCTCTCTCTCTCTCTCTCTCTCTCTCTCTCTCTCTCTCTCTCTCTCTCTCTCTTTCTCTCTCTCTCTCTCTCTCTCTCTCTCTCTCTCTCTCTCTCTCTCTCCCTCTCTCTCTCTTTCTCTTTTTTCAATTCACGTAGGCGGAACCGCTAATTTATATCTTGAAAGAGCTCGAATGTGCTCCAGTGATGGGCTGGTTCGAAATTCATCTACATTTCGTTTCCTTCTTTTTTTTGAGAGAATTATTTATGCGGATTTTTTTTCAAATTTCAGTTTTCCATTAAATGTCTTTTTCGATATTTAAAGTTTTTGGGTTTTGTTTTCTTCGTTTCAGCTGTCGGTTATACTGTGATCACGACTATTACCATCACCACCACCACCACCATAACCATCATCGTCATCGTCATCGTCATCGTCATCGTCATCGTCATCGTCATCGTCATCGTCATCGTCATCGTCATCGTCATCGTCATCGTCATCGTCATCGTCATCGTCATCGTCATCGTCATCATCATCATCATCATCATCATCATCATCATCATCATCATCATCATCATCATCATCATCATCATCATCATCATCATCATCATCATCATCATCATAACTGTTATAACAATTTTTATTGAGTATTTTATTAATATGGCCAGTTTAAAATGTGTATTGCAAGTGTAGAAGCATAACTGTTTGTTGTTTTAATATTTTTTGCTTCTTTAAAAAAATTATTTGTTAGTTTTTGTTTTTGTTTTATTTTTTTTATTTTTCATTTTCTTTCTTTTCTTTCTTAGGTTTTATGTTTCCGTATATCTTTTTCTTTTTTTCCTCAGTATTTTTGTCTTGTTTTGCTTGAAACACACGAAACTACTCCTTTCCACATCATGACGATATACTCGCAAATACACTCCTGCTACACGCAAATACCTTGCAACTAAACCACCAAATATCTTCCAACTACACCACCAAATACATTCCAACAACATTTATAAATACCCTCCAACAACAACAACAACACCAAATGCCCTCCAACCACACCACCAAATAACCTACCAAAAACACCACCAAAATACTCTCCAACAACATCACAAAATACCCTCAAACACTACCTAATACATTGCCAGTCCCAAGCCTGGAGAAAGGAGGAGGAAAAAGTTAAAAAAAACAAATTATGATCCACGACAGGAAGTACTTAGGTGCTTCCTACATACAGCCATTTCAGTCTTAAAACACCTGGTGTAAAGGACTATAAACTATTATAAAAAAAAAAAAAACAAATACATTCCAACAACATTTATAAATACCCTCCAACAACAACATCAAATACCTTCCGACCACACCACCAAATAACTTACCAAAAACACCACCAAATACCCTCCAACAACATCACAAAATACCCTCCAACACCACCAAATATCCTCCAACACCACCAAATACCCTGAAACCCCACCAAACACCATTCAGGTAGCCCACAAGCAGGGCTTTCCAGGTTGTAAAGACGAGTTACGAGAACGACAGAGCCTGCGTTCTGTGGCGATTCCAGACAATTCCAGAGGACGTTGAAGCTTGTTTATTCGTCTAATTGGAGCGACGTCGACTAGAAAAGCGATTGAGGATTATCTCTAATTTCCAGTCGCGTTTAATGCCGTGATTTTGTTTTTTTTTAAATTCTTTATTTAGAAAAAAATCGAAAAAAATGATTTTGAGGAAAATTTTGATGTTTTTTCTGATCACGTTTAGTGTCGCGGTTTCGATAGCGGGGTAGATATTGCTTTTTCATATATGCGATTCGTTAAATGCGAATTGGCGAGAAAGCCGAAAAGGTTTCATTTTATTTTAAATGCATAATCATAATATATAACTTGTGTCAATTGTCCGAATCTGTGTTTTTTGTAGTCTTGCGACGCATTGCCGTGTACGGAAGTGCATGGATTCACCCGTGCAATGCAGCTCGTTGCATTAAATGCATAATGTTTAACGCGTGAACAACAAACGGGTTTAACATAAGAATACAGAAAGAGACACATATGAATAGACAGCTATAAGCAGTAAAATACGGTGACACAAATTGAAAAAAAATAGAGTGACACAGACAAATAGGCGGTAACAAAACAATTAAGTGATAGACTAAGTGACATCGACGCGAAGAGAAATACACAGTGACACAACAAGGATAATACAGCAGCACGAAGAGGAATATATTGTGACACATGAAAATAAAGTAAGACAAGCAAAGGGACGCAGGGTGACACAGGAGAATGAAGTAGGACAAGCACAGGGATGCAGAGTGACACAGGAGAATAAAGTAAGACAAGCACAGGGATGCAGAGTGACACAGGAGAATAAAGGGAAGGCAAGCAAATGAATACGATAAAGTTGAAAACAAATGCTCCATCCCACGCAAGGACCTTCAGTGATCCTGGCTGTTACTTACGTTGATAGACTTTCTACATTCCATCTCTCTCTTCTTCTCTCTCTCTCTCTCTTTCTCATTTCCTTTGTCTCAGTCTTGCTTCCTCTGTCTTTCATTCTTTTTTCTTTTTCACTTTGCTTTTGTTTTCTTTCTTTTTTTTATGTTTGACAGTGTTTCTTCCTTTTCTTTCTTTCTGTCTTTGTCTGTTTTATTCTTTATTATTTTATAACTCTGTTTAATACTCTTTTTCTTTTTCCAATTTTTTTTATTCGTTATTCCTTTTCTTGGATGGAAAGTTATTGTTTCAATGTTTCCAGTAATTTTCTTTTTATTTTTTCATAACACGGCAAAGAATTTTACTAGAAAAATAGAAAAAACATAGTTTAACAAGTAAGCTGTACGGTTTTTCATTTATCGTCAAAAATGTTTCTTTTAAATTAAACATTTTGGAATTAATTTATGTAAACATTTATTTAATTGTATTTGATTTTAGTAAAGAAAAAAATGCTTTTATAAAATTTCTTAAACAGTTTTTATTTAAAACAAACGAATTATTTAATATTGCTCACGTTTTCTTTTTTCAGCTTTTTTCTTATTTTTTCTTCAGTTTTTATTTTGCTGTACTTTAAAAATATATAAAAACTCACAAATATTAAGTTAATTCAATTTATTAACTCATTCAATTCATTAACTTATTCAATCACTCAATTCATTCAATTCATTCATTCATTTTATATTGAATTAACTTAAATGAAATTAAATAAACAAAAAGTTCTCGCAAATCTAGGAGAAATCTTGATTTTATTTAGCGACCAACTGGAAAAGATAGCTTAAGTTTATTTTTAAGACTATTTTATTTCAAGCTGAATTTTTTCGCTTTTCTTCGGTTTTTTTCACTTTCAAAGTCTTAAATTGCGTTTTTCTCTCAATTTCTTTTTCTCCTTAGTTTTTCGGTAACTCAGCTCGCGGTTAATTGAAAGAGCAAGAGAAACGAGAGCTGACAGGAATACAGAACGCAGCAAACGGAACCGAACTCAGAAGAACAGACGAACAGACTCAAGCATGCAAACACGCCAACACAGAAGGAGTCTGATAAAGATGTACAAAAAAAGAGCTAAAGACTCGCATGACAGTTCAGTCTTCAGTCGCAGTACTTCCGCACAGACACAAATATACATACAAACACGCACATTCACAAACACAATCTTACTCACACATACACACATATAAACACAAACACAAACGTATTCACACATATACACACATACACAACCGTACACACACATACACACACACACTCAAATAACGCTTTAGCACGCGAACGGTCACTGTGTACGGCCAGTTTAGCCAGCCAACTAACTAGCTGGATATTGAATTCTTGCGCACCGGGTAATAGTATTCGGATCCGACGATCGGATCCGGATAACAAAACAATCCGAGTGCGCATGAAATTGAATGGTCGGCGCGTCGATTCGTCGCACCCGGTGATGTGCCGCAGCGAATCCGTTCGTCCGGTTCGTTATGGCAATAAATAAAGCTGCCGTGATGAGACGATTGTATGAATTAGATATGATGATGGCGGTGGTGGTGATGACGATGACGATGGCGATGTGCTGATGATGATGATGATGATGATGATGATGATGATGATGATGATGATACTTATCTTAAAGGATGGTTTTTGTAATTTCTGCGGAACTTGACCGACCAGCTCTAGAAGAGGGACACCACACCACACGATTGAGATTTATATTTCAAAGCGTATGAGATAAATAGAGTAGTGATTTTAGAATGTATAGTATTTTGTAGATAGGATATAGAGAACGAATTAAATAGAATATTTAGATTGAATCATATAGAATATATAGAATGAATTATATAGAATACATAGAGTAAGATGTACATCTTATTTAGAGAGTAATTACATAGGACATACAGAAGGCGGTTGGTATATCGGATATAACGGACGAGATATATGTAGGATATATAGAGTAAAATAAATATCTAGAATCTATATGTAGTAATTTTATAGTAAATATATAGAAGGTATGATATTTATGATACACAGTAATGAAGGCGTATGGCGTACAATAATTATGGAAGAAAAAGTATTTTATGACACGGTGTCTAACGTTTGGCGACTGACAATGTTTCTCAAATGAATACACGTGTCTACATAAACGAACGAATTTACAAAAACATCAAACAACATGCAAACAAGCAGACAAACAAACAAACAATACACACACACAGGAAATACGACCTATGTAAACTAATAATTCATAGGAGAAGGAAATCTATCAAATTAATTATTCGCGTTCGATTGGTTTGTCGATTCCTGGGGAAGATATTGAAGATGAAGATGAAGATGGAGATGAAGATGAAGATGAAGATGAAGATGAAGATGAAGATGAAGATGGAGATGGAGATGAAGATGAAGATGAAGATGAAGATGAAGATGAAGATGAAGATGAAGATGAAGATGAAGATGAAGATGAAGATGAAGATGAAGATGAAGATGAAGATGAAGATGAAGATGAAGATGGAGATGGAGATGGAGATGAAGATGAAGATGAAGATGAAGATGAAGATGAAGATGAAGATGAAGATGAAGATGAAGATGAAGATGAAGATGAAGATGGAGATGGAGATGGAGATGAAGATGAAGATGAAGATGAAGATGAAGATGAAGATGGAGATGGAGATGAAGATGAAGATGAAGATGAAGATGAAGATGAAGATGAAGATGAAGATGAAGATGAAGATGAAGATGGAGATGAAGATGAAGATGAAGATGAAGATGAAGATGAAGATGAAGACGATTGTTGGAAGGATGACTTGATTAATATCTTTCTTGTTTTCTACAGTGGCAATGATGACGAGGGAGATGATAATGATGATGACGACGACGATGATGATGATGATGATGATGATGATGATGAGGATGATGATGATGATGATTATGATGATGGGATAATGATAATGATGCTGATGATGATGATAATGATGATAGTGGTGGTAGTGGTGATGTTGATGATCATGTTAATGATGGCGATGGTTTTATTATTAGTTTTTAATAGTGATGTTGAGACTGGTGTTGATCATGATGGAGATGATACCGGCTTAATGTTTGCATTCATGATGCAGTTACAATTTGAGGAGATATTACATTAGCTAATACACGAGCAATAAGACGCTAAGCTATTAGCGTTACTCAAGAAAGGCATTCCTCGTCGTCATCATCATCACCATGTCTATCAACATTATGGTTACTACTAACATCATCATCATCATCATCATCATCGTCATAGTCATCGTCATCGTCATCGTCATCATCATCATCATCATCATCATCATCATCATCATCATCATCATCATCATCATCATCATCAGCACTACCAGCTTCTTCAGTTTTCTCGTCTCCTCCTGACCGTGAATTTTTTTTTTTCTTTTCGAAATCCTGAAAATTGAAAATAGCAGATGTTCAAAAACTTGAGTCAAGAATTTGTCATCAAAAATATTTTCATGGCACAAAAAAATTAACTTTTTTTAAAGTTTTGTTCAAGGTTTTTCTTCAAATTTTATGTTTGTGAAAGTCAAAGAAGAAAAATACTAAAACAAATTTCAAATTAACTTAATTGGTGTCTAGTGGCTTTGATGACAACGATGACAACGATGATGATGACGATGACGATGATGATAATGATGATGATGATGATGATGATGATGATGATGATGATGATGATGGTGATGGTGATGATGATGATGATGATGATGATGATGATGATGGTGATGATGATGATGGTGATGGTGATGATGATGATGATGATGATGATGATGACGATGGCGACGACGACGACTACGATGATGATGATGATGATGAAGATGATGTTGGCGTTAGTACGCATGAATGTAGTAATATGTTATTACAGGCTTCTAAAGTGTTCTTGTAGGCTGTTGCTGAGTTGGTGCCAATAAGTGCATTAGATAAAATAAGAGACGAGCATGTCATACAAATTAAATACGCAAATAGTACAGAGTGGGAGAGGAGAGAGATAAAAGAGAGAGAGAGAGAGAGAGAGAGAGAGAGAGAGAGAGAGAGAGAGAGAGAGAGAGAGAGAGAAAGAGAGAGAGAGAGAGATAAAGAAAAAGAGGCTGGAAAGAGTGAGAGAGATACAGAGAAATAAAAGTTTATTAAAAATAATGAAGATTTAAATTCGAACCAACATGTAAGAATTAATAAAGGTTTTGGCGGCTTCTCGGATTTAATTTTGAAAAAAAAAAATCTTAAAACTGATAATCCCAGTCGAATAACAAAATATTTATTGAAATATTTTCAATTACTTCAAGGTTTTCCAAACCGAAAGAAAAACTGTATTTGATTAAAATTATTTTTTTTCTAGGAAAACCGAAAACAAATATAATTTCGAGAGATTTATTAAAGAAGAAGAAAAAGATGATGACAAAAACAACTTGTAAACTTCTAACAAAAACGTTTCTTTGTTTTGTAAGGAGTTGAGTGCGTGAGGAAATAAAAAACATTTTTTTTATTATTATTTCTAGAACGTTTCTTCTAGACTCAAGAAAAAAAATTGTTTTGCTTGTAATTTTCCTTATAATTTTTTCTGTCATTTTTGTTTTTTTCTATTTATTCTTTCTTTTTTTACATTTTAGTTCTCAGTGCTTTTCCACGACAAGAAAAATTGCAAAGCCATCAGGCTGTCGGCAAGCGATTAATAACTGAAGTTTATTATTATACTGATCCACTCCGCCTTGCATTTGCAAGCCAGTCCCAAGCCTGGATAAAGGAAGAGGAAAAAGTTTAAAAGATCAAGTTATGATCCACAACAGGAAGTATTTCTCTATTTCCAATCACACTGTGTCAACAGTCTTAAAACAGCTGGTGTAAATGATTATAAACTATTTAAAAAAAAAATGTTCTGATTGCCAGTCATGCTTGCTCTCCCATTCCCGGTCACGGTTGCTCTCCCGTTCCCGTTCCCGTTTACGCTCATTTTCTCTTTTCCATTCTTTCATAACTTCTGTTAGCTTATAAAACGTAAAATAGATTTGCTAAGACTAAGAAGTTTTTATCTATTTCCAATCACAGTGTGTCAACTGTGTCAACTGTCTTATAACAGCTGGTGTAAATGATTATAAACTATTTAAAAAAAAAATGTTCTGATTGCCAGAATGTCGTTATGAATAAGTGAGCGATTTGGCACTAGCTTGTCAAAATTTTAATTGTTAGAGTTTAAGAGCAAATACTATTTCATAAATGTGCATTTAGTTTTTGTTAGCGAGAAGTCATTTTGATAACATAACAACATATTATTTCAACTATTTCTTGAATTGTAACCAGGTATAGTAAATAATAATCTTGCCGCTACAAAAATGTAATAAATAATCAATACATAATATAGAATAATTGATGTATTTCAATTACTAATTTAGAATTGCAAAAGAAGAAAAATACTATATGTTGGTAATTTTAGGTGGAACGAAAACACCAACGACTGTTGCAAACTAAATGATTATAAAATTGACTAACAACAAACACGGAGAAATGTTCGTCGTGATTGCGGTGAATAATTGATATATGTTTTGATCGATTTGAGTAAATAGAGTGTTAATTATGTGACGAGTGCTTGAGACAGCTGTTTATGAAGTTTAATAATTTATTTGAAGATTAGTTTTTACTCTCCATTACAATTGTGATGCAACTTGCTACAATTGAGGTGAAACTGTAGCACTAACCGGTTTATCTTTGACTCAGCCATTCGTATAATCTTATCACTTACTCATGCAGCAAAAACTATCACCTATTTATCCACTCAAACACCCAAACATCTACCAATCCATAGTTTATTCGTTGACCCAAAATTATCATCCTAACCACCGATCTACAGACTTTTCCACCCGCGCACACAGTTTTCCACACGGCAGATATATTCATCTACCAATTCACTCACAAACCCAAACATTCATCCAAGTACACCTATCAATTAATCACCATAAACTCCCATCTACACAACTTTCCACCCCGGAACATCCACCAACCAACCAACCCCACCATACCATACCAACCATTTACCCATTAACGAGGAACACCCATTCATCCGTCCATCGACTGCGTACATCTCATTTTATTCCTTCAAGATAATGGCACGTCTCAAGCATAAAATCAACATTTTCTTCGCTCGTTCTTGCGGCTGTAAAACAGATCATCCAATCCTATTTTTTATGCCTCGAGCCAGCCACTCGAGCCATTACTTCGTCGGACATTAGCCTACTCAGCCACTCGGCTACCCAATTACTTGTCATTCGATACCTAGCATTCCAACGGCTGATTTAAAAAACCCAACTTAGATAATTTTCGTGCACTACTCTACCACGCAATTTCCAGTTTATAAACAATCCACCTATCGATTGAATATTTAACTATCTTGATTGTCATCATTTAATTAGTATTAATTAATTATTTGGAAACATTTTTTTTGCTACAGCATTTATTTTGTCAATCACTAATTTATGTTCGATTGATCAATCAAAGCAAGAGCGCATTGCAGAGTTTAACAAGAAAAACGCACTAAACGTAGTGACGGCAAGTATAAACCTACAAATTCTAAGAAAAACACTTATTTTTTGTAGTCAAATCTTTTGGTTAGCAGATAAATTTTTTAATAAGCTACTATTTTAACTAAACTGTAATAACTCAGTTTAACTAATAGTTAGTAACTTTGAGTAAGTCCTTGCCCATCACCGACGGTCGCATTATTATAAAACAAATTGGTTGAACTAGTGGTGGAGGAGAGACCAGATGAGACGGCTAGGGGGGTGGGGTAAAGGGGGGGTAGCGGTGGATTTAATCTGATATGAAGACTGTATAGCATCGTTCTATTTCGTGTTTCAGTTTTTATTGACGAGACGACACGGAAGGCAATTCTCCATAAAGTCGATAGATGTAGCTTATCCTTATCTTTATAAATATGTATACGTATTTTGATATGATATTTTACTTTAAACACGCAGTTTTGAACACAATAGACTATTTAGTGTTAATTCTTTTTCTGCACAAATTATCAAACTGCCTAAAATCAAATGACTTTTTACCAATGCTTTTATTAACTCGTCGGCTCTGTTTCTCTGTCTGTTTCTCTGTCTGTTTCAAATCTTGCAATCAATTTTTGAGTCACTTCCTGATGGTAGATTTTTTTCAAATTTTGCATACATGCTCAAGATAGAAGACAATGCAATATTCAATTATTAGTTTTACAATAAGTCAATTAATTTAGTTAATTTTCTTGAGGATTTTATCGAGGGGTTTCTTGAGGGTTTTCTTGAGGGTTTTCTTGAGGGTTTTCTTGAGGGTTTTCTTGAGGGTTTTCTTGAGGGTATTCTTGACCACAAAACGCTAACCGACTGGCAGACTATTTTACCAAGTTAACACGAACCACACTCACTGACCGCGATTCTCAAGCGTGTACGAAATTTTCATGAAAATAGTTGAGATATTTAAATTTTATGCTTTTTGATGATATTTTTATTATTATTACCAATGTTTTTATTAACTCGTCGTCTCTGTTTCTCTGTCTGTCTGTTTGTTTCTCTGTCTGTTTCAAATCTTGCAATCAATTTTTGAGTCACTTCCTGATGATAGATTTTTTCAAATTTTGCATACATGCTTAAAATAGAAGACAATGCAATATTCAATTATTAGTTTTACAATAAGTCAATTAATTTAGATAATTTTAATTAATTTCGATATTTCGATATAATTAAGATATTTCGACTTTAACATAAAATAAAAGAGTAATATAAGAAAAAATTGATTGCAAAATTTGTGTTTTAATTACATATAAGAGCATTGGTTTTAAAAATTCGTTTTTAATTTACTTGTTTTAATTGAACTTGGGCTAACAGATCGGTTTCGGTTTAATTTATTTATACATATGTATTATGTTTATAGATTTGTGATGATATGACGCCATATGATATATAATATAATATATGACATATGATATATGGTTTAATTTATTTATACATATGTATTATGTTTATAGATTTGTGATGATATGACGCCATATGATATATGATATAATATATGACATATGATATATAGTTTTATTTATTTATACATATGCATTATGTATACAGATTTGTGATGATATAACGCCGTATTATATCATAGCGTTCGGTTTGAATAACGTTTTAAGTCGTGAATTTAAAACAATTGCAGCATTACAACTATAAGTTGAAGAAATAAATAAACTTTGTTTTTTTTCTAAAACAACTTTATTATTTTTTTCTGTACTAAGTATCGATTAATGAATCATAAAACAGTGTTTTTGGTAACTACCATTTAATGGAGTTCCTGTTTCAGTCATAGAAGACAGAAAAACAATCAATTCACAAATTTCTCGTCTGCTCACTAGATGGAATACCTTAGTTGATTTTATTGGAAAAACAAAATTTTATTTCAATCGTTGATATTTTTTAATCATGACGTTTTTTTACTTTTAACTTCAAAAATTATGAAAATTTTGTATAAAAGATAGAAAGTGTTTTAATGAACAGTTTACACTGTTGAACGCAAAATTGATGCCAATGCGAAGAATGTAAAGGAACACGTAATAATATATATTTATAATTAATTTCTATTTAATATATAATTTAAACAATGCAAAACTTCAGCGTGGAAGATTCCACGATGATGTGAGTAGAAAATATCGACAGCACTGAGATTGTGGATAGCACGTAGCGATCAATCGGCAGTGGAATATTAAAGAAATCTTTTTTTTTGCGAATTATTCGCCAAACGATTGATTTTTATTTGATATTATTATAATTCCGCTATCTAAATTTTTGCGTTTTAATAACAATTAAATGGTTATTTTAATATAAACTTTATATATTTTATTGTCTTAACATGCGGGTGGTCATAATGATGACGAAGATGATGACGATGATTATATCAATGTCTATGATGAAATATATAAAAAAAAAAAGAAAGAAAAAACAGGAAAAAATGAGAGGAAAAGAAGATAAAAAAAAGAGAGAGATAGAGAGAGAAGGAACGGAGGACAAAGCATGGACGAGCAGATTATGACAGTCGCTTACGGAAACGGGTTAGCAACCAGAGCGAGCATCAATCAAGAAAATTGGATTCTTTTTTGTAAGACCCGACCGCCATCACTCAATCCATTAAAACAAAACGTCAATAAACAACTTTATTTTTTCTCGGGAGTGTATTTCGTAGTCGTGAGTAAAATCATGCTATAAAATAATACCACAAAATACAAGTATGATTATGTCGGCAATTTAGATTTCATTTAATGTTGTTTATTCAGTAAATGAATTTAGATTCAAGTTAATATAAAAGCTATGGTAAAGTCATCCTAACTTGTTTCATTCACATAGTGCAGCATTGATCTATGCCGATCTACCATTTTGCATTGATTTAGTGAGTAGACAAATAAACTGAGAAAAAACGAGAGAAGTAAACAAAAAACAGAAAAGAAATGGCAATTGCGGTTGTCATTTTGGACATTTGTTTCTCAGTAGTTTTTGTCTTAAAATCAACTGTGTTTAGCTATGATTTATTTTTAAACACCAGTCACTGTGCGTTTTCAGTTGGATAAAAGTAATTTTTATCGCCCTTTCTCGGCGCGGTACTTGTGTTCTCGTAAATTTATGGACCGTATACGAGTGTATGCTGTTTAGCTGTATAGCTTTATAACACTTAGCATTTCTTTTATACTGAGGAAGTTCCTGTGTCTCACTTATAACATAAACCATTGAATCATTTACAATTTTACAGCCTCTTACAATAAACAATACAATTATAGTACGAAACTGGTTTTTTGAACTTACACATTAGAAATATATACCAAAACAGAAAAATAAATCATGAACGCAGACTAGAAATTTATACTACCATATCCGACATTAATGAAACAAATTCTTTTTATCTTAAGTTTTAAAAGTCTAATTTATAATAATACATAACATATATTGTTTAGAAGTATTTCTTGATTATTATTTTAAATTAAATTAATTCATTCAAGTGAGAAAACTGTTTTATATTGTGGTCATTCTGATAACAAAGAACAACTTTCTAGTGTTTTTGTTAAATATCTGTGTCTCTAATTTTTATTTCTGACATCTTGTCGCATTCTCAAAATTTAAAAAAGGCACATAAGTCCCTCCGAATTGTCTTGTATGAAATGTTCAACAACATGTTTATTGTATTTCAGAGGAATAATTTTAAAAAGTATTAACCTGTTCTCTTACTTTAAGCATTGACGATTTTGTGTTGCTTTTTACTAAACTTTTTCAATGGATTTTAATATTTGTTTTTATGGTTACCACACACTGAACGCCTTCTTTACCTTTAATTAAACTATAGCCTCGTTGTTTATTATAACAGTTAATTGTAAATTAATATATACTTTTGTTTTGTCTAATTGTCACCATTTCTTGAAATTTAACTTAGCCGTAAAAAATCTTTTAATTGTAATTCATAAGTGTGATTTATACATTTTAGCATGCTAGGGAAAGTAAATCTCAAATTTTTAATTTTATCACAAACACTGGAATAACTTCTATTTATTTTGAATACAAAATCATCTTCCACAAACTTCTATATCTCACAGCAATTACATGACAAATATTCAGCTTAATTATGTAGTCTTGTTCCATTTACTTAAGACTGTCAAACATATTAGAAATAGCATTCGATTGCCAATAGCTTACATAGTTTTAAAAATGTCACCGTCAATCGCAACATACAGGTCTACTGATTTAATTGTAAAACTTTTAAATTTTTTATTGTCATAAATTACGTTAGTTATTATCCTTAAAATACTTGGAAATAAAAAACTCTGTAAATGATATAGAAGTCGCTAACAGAATTAACTTTATTTCTGTTCGTTAAAATTTTTGCTATTGATTATTTTTCAGTAACTTTATTAACAATTGAAGATATATTCACGTACAGCCTTCTGCTCCAATTTTAGCAGAATTTACTTGCGAATTAATGAAACACCTCTGACTCTAAGCGTCAAACGGCATAAAAAGTAATTTAGGCGCAGCTTCTTAGCTAAGCTCAACGCGGTTCAAAATTGGGACCTTACCATTAGTTTAGCTCTACATAGTCTGCATACTTTTCAAGCTTGATGGATAAAACAATACGAAGGTTCGGTAATACACAACGCTATAATAAAATGTATACTTTAAAAAAATTTAAACTTGAACATTTTTTTATAGACTACATTATGATCTCAGTATATGTAATTGGTGCGGGTGAGACAAATATGTACTTGACCTGACCGTTCATTTGTTCCCTTACTCGTACCCGACCCGCAGATAACATGGTGAACTTATGGACTCTTTGCCCGCTTGTACACTTGCTATTTCTAGATTATTACGTTTGACCAAAACGTCATCGGAATAGGAGTCGCTTTACTTGTGCAATAAATTTCAAACACCAACTAATCAAAATATAAAACAAACAATGTTACGTAAAGGGTTATTCAATAATTGGCAACCTTAATATTTTCTTTCCGAGTAAAATACTTAAAGTCTATTGTTCACATATGCAGTTGCAAGTTGTTTACAGGTGAAGTATTTTCCATTAAGATCTGGCCAGTGACAGTTTTTTGACATGTTTGAGACTCATGTTTGGCATCTGCATATAGGCTTCATCGTCGTCTTTAATTTTTTAACATCCCTCTGTAACTTTATGTGTAACACCGGTATTACCAACTGTCGTATTTGTTTTTGTATCTCAACTCTAACTTACGGGCCAGCATAGGTCACGGTTATCTAATAAATGTTATTTGCATTTATTACCGAAAAACATTTGAAGGACAAGATAAAACATTTCATCGATGCAGCCTCAATATGCCTCTGTCCCTAGAATTGAAGCTTGAGAAGCTAACAAAATCTGTTTATTTTTTGTTGTTGCAATTCTTGATTCTGAACAATCAAAACACATGATTCAAATAATACATGTATTTTGAACACTAACAATTGTCTTTGATTTTTTATGTTTGTGGCATCATACGTTCTAGTTTTTGTTTGCTGTCCACAATATTCACAGTTTGTACTTTTAGAACATATCAGTTTAATTTACAAAGCTCGTTAGCATCGGTTGCTTTTACTTACTTTTATTAACTTTTAATTGTTTGAATGTATGTAGTATTTCCAGGGAATGTACTTACATAATATGTAAGCGGAAGCTTAAAAGAGCATTCTAAAATTTTTCCATTTTAAATAATTCGAGGTTAAATTAAACCAAATTAAAACGTACTTTTGAAATACTAATTAGTTAAAATATATTTCATTCCTTAAAAGGCGCCATTGCATTAGCTGTTGGCTGGAAACTGTAATGGTGGCTAATAGCAGGTTGCAGTCAACCTATTTTGTTAACTATTGACCGGACTATTTTTGTACGATGCGATTTTGTTGATTTTGCTAAGAAATTTCGTAACAGTAAGGTTACTTCTTAAAAGCATGTTTAAAATTTTTTAAATCATAACTATTTTTTGTTATATAAAAAAATGAAATTAAATATACAAGTTATTCATTTTTTAAAACAAAACCAAATCAAATGCAATTAAATGTAAACTTTAAAAAGTAGTTTTGAAAACATAATTTGCTATAAATGGAAAGCTGGCAAATTTTGTGAAATAGATTTAAAAAAAACCTGTTTTTAAGGCTTACTTGTTGTCTTCTAGATTTTTAATTTTTTAGATTAAAATTAAAAAAATACGTTTATCTTTTTTTATATTTCAAAGAAACAAGTTATTTTTATTTACATTTTTGAAGCAATAAAATACTATTTTGACAGATTATAAAGTATTTAATAAAATAAAAATGGCGACTAAAATTATTATTATAAAAATAATAAAATGAAAAGGTTAATAATTCAAACGTTTTAATTCACATGTGTAGGATTTTTGTAAGCCTTCAAACAATGTTAAGTTTTATTTATTTGCAGTGTGTGTTTTAGTGTGAGCAGAAATCTCTTGAGTTTCAATAAGACACCACTGGCTCATGGTGTCTAACTGTATATGAGTAATGTTAATCGCCTCGAGTAAGTTAGAGAGCTCGCGGTGTTTTTTGAGCAGACATTGATTGTTTGGTATTACATGATTTACTGCGGTTGAGGGTGTAATGGAAATCTTTCTTTTAAAAAGCCGCGTATAAGCACGTTTAGGCAGGTGGCGTGTCAATATATCAGTTAAGCTCTAAGTTAGCATTGCGCCTCATGCTTATTAACGGTTTGATAATAATTTGAAAACGGTTCATGTTAATTTCTAATTTTATGCACTTAAAGTCTTCTGGCTTGAAAAATGTCTGAATGCCACACTAACTTGCAGAAACATTGAAATAATCATCAGTAGTTGAATTCTTTTATGGATTTTATTTATTTGTTACTAGTTAGTTTATTTGGTACTAAAATAACAAAAAAAATTAAAAAAAAACAATTATTTGTTTTTTTATTTAAATTTTTTAAGCATTTCAACACATATATTGTGCCTGCAGCCATATTTTATGGTCTTGGAAACTACGCAATAAATAAAGAACAAAACAGGTTTTTTAGTAATAAACGTAAATTTAGACAAATGTTTTAAAACCTTCCTTATAATCTTTTTATATTCTTTTTTTAGCTGATAATTTTGAAACCTGAATAATCTAACATGACAAATTATTTGTCTCCAGTCGGTGACCCAGACGTATACCAGCATCTGTTCATTCAAACATCTGGAAAACTCTGTGCAGTTTGAGGTTAGTGAAAAAATGTATTTCTGTATTTTTTGTTGAAATTGCAGAAAGAAAAATATTTTTTTTTGATTAGATCATTTTCGTTGGATGGATGAATGACTAGTTGCCTAGATGAAAAATGTAAGTATTGATAGAATGCTAAATTACTGGCTAGTTGAACAGTCTCATAAAACAATAGACGTTTCCTGTTTAGTTAAATTCAAAGATATTATTTCATGAACATTTACAAAAATTTCAACCAAACACCACCGACGTTTGGTTTGTAATTGCATAAATTAAAACAATGTTGAACTCGATCGGCAACTCCGCCTCGCTAATTGCGAGCCAGTCCCAAGCCTGGAGAAAGGAGGAGGGAAAAGTTATGATCCACAACAGGAAGTACTTAGCTGCTTCCTACATACAGACATTTCAGTCTTAAAACACATGGTGTAAAGGACTATAAACTATTATAAAAAAAAAAAAAAAAAAAAAAAAAAAAAAAAAAACTCGATTGGCGTGAACGGTATTCATGCAAACTTTATATACCTCTTATAATAAGTTGCTCGACATCACAGCAGCAACCAGATATCATTTCAATGATGCTGTCTATTTATGACAATGTGAACAATTTAAAATTGATTATTCAGAGATTTGAATACAACATATAAACATAGATATTATTACTTCAAATTAAAGTACAAACTGTATTCCGTACTTGTAAGATTAGTTACATAATTATCTAAACTGTCTTTATTTTTGTCGTGATCTGTATAACAGATTTGTTTAGTATAAAATTGTTGATTGATCTAACAGTGACCACACAAGTAACTAAAATAAATAGATATGTGATTTGTGGCTTGAGCGTCTTACGCCACGTTAAACAATGTAAAACTTGAAATGACTTAATTGATTTTACAGATAATATGTGTAAAAATTCAACGGACTTGAAATGGGAAGCGGTTAACTCCTGCAAGTTTCCATTGGTTAGACTGCCGGCTTAAAATTTTAACGCAACTGTTGCAAGTTAATATAAGCGTTATAAACTTGATCTAAATACCCAGCCTACTAATTAAACAGCAAACTGAAATCTGTTTTTTTTTATTCATATTAATAATATTTAGAATTTTCTGAACATTATTTTATAGCCCCATATGAAACCGTTGTTGACTAATCCGCTATGAGAAACTAAATAACGGTAAAATAGGTTAATACAGGAAAATATGTCGTGGTATTGTTTATCCGCGGTATATGGTGTGAAAATATATTGTTAATAGGGTCATTGTCTCAGGGGACGTTTTCCTGATACCTAATTGTTCAGACAACTAGTTAATAAATCGAGATATTCAAACATTTCTTTATGTTACCAGAATCTGTTTATAATTAAGCAAAACACCTCTGACTCTCTTCGTCCAGCAGGTTATAAATAAAATTTATCGGAGTGCTGCTACAGACAGCTTGCGGTTCCACAAGGAAATTGCCGTTTATTCAACATTTATTATTGAAATACTATAATAAGAGTTGAGTGTTATTCTTAGGTTGGATATTCATTTTTAAGCTTTTGTAAAAATGCTTAAAGTTGTGAGAAGTTTGCAAAGCTCGTAAAATTTCTATCGTTTTAACTCAATATAGATAAATATGAAAATTGTTATTGAGAATTAAGCCTAGTTACTTGCTTGTAGTTGAAATAGCGGTCAATAAGTATTTAAGTTGTTATAAAAGTATTTGATAAAAGTTTCTACTCAAGTAAAGGTTAAAAGTATCAGCATCTAAAAGGCACTTTAAAATAAAAAGTAATAAAAAACCGTAACAAACTTTGCTTATTTAACTTCTTTAAATTTTGTAATTTCCTAACTAAGAATGTTTTTGCAAGATATTTTTTGATGATAGTAAGTTTATAACATAGGAAAACATTGACCACAGTTTTTTTTAAAAACTTTCAAATCAATATGGAATGAAACATTGTTATTAAAGATTTTTAAATTTAAAAATTAAATGTCGTTTTTTTAATTAAATTAAAAAATTAATTATCTACGTAAAATAATTTAATTTTTTTAAGTAATAAAGTATTTTATTTTTCATTCAATCAAATATTGTTTATTCTATCAAAAAGTTTAATGGAATACAAAATCCGCAGCAACAAATAAATCCATTGAATTTGGAATGAATTTTGAAAATTGAAAATATGAGCTATTTTCGAATCAATATGGAATAAACAAATATTTTGTTATGCATTTTAAAAATAAAATATCAACTATTTCTTTATTTTCAAACTAAAAACTGATTGTTTGTTTGTCTACATAAAATAATTAATTTTTTGAAAGTTGACGATTTAATCGCAAAATCTAATAGAATGCAAAGTCCGCTGCTCCAAAAAAACCCCCAATATTTTAACCTGTAGCTCAAACAGGCTACCAAAATGCACAAAAATTAGCAAACAAGCAAACAAAGTTAAGTTAATCTGAAAAATTTAAAAAAATGAAGCTGCCTTTGCTGAAGGACTGATATGAGATTGATAAGCTTAACGTCGTGTAAGGGAAAAAGACTCCACCAACTACTAGATCTAGAATGCTGTCGTTGACTGTTGCCTTTATCACAAGACAGACTAACATTAACAAATGATTGGGGCACCTCGTGAATTTTCTTTTCTATTCGACTCACCATATCAGGAAAAAATGGTTTTAGCGACAACTTGACCTGCAAGTAGAAGTACTTCTGATATTCTTGAGTCAATTTCATTTCTATCTTTTGGATGAAAATATGAGCTATTTTCGAATCAATGTGGAATAAGCAAATATTTTATTATTTCTAAATGGATGATTTTTTAGCACCGAAATATAATAGTGCTAAATAATCATCCATTTTTTTCAATTTCTCATAATGATTTTGTATATCATCTATGTATTTAATTATTCAATTTCTTGTGTTTTTTATTTATTTTAAATACTTTTATCTGATTGATTTTTATTCTTATAAATATCTTTTTATGTAACTATCAATTTCATGTTAAGGGTGATCCATAAAGGGAATAATTTTGTTTTTAGACTTTTTCTTTTTGAACTCATTTAAATTTCATTTATTATTACTCGAATGCCAACTAATTATTTTTTGTCCAAAAAAAATAAAAAAAAATGAAACAAATTATTATTTTTTTGTTTTAATAAATGAAATTCAAGTTTTTGAATGAAAAAAAACGCAGTTGTTTTCCAGTTAAATTATAAAAATAACTTAATGAATTTACACGCACACTTAGAATTTTATCATCAAATTAATTTTATTGTCAGAGGAGCCGCAACAGCTGCTCTGTTGATCAACAACACGTTTTTATTTTATATTTTACTCTATGCGTGTGTAAAATCATTCCAATTTTGTATGCGAGATGTGTAATATTTATTCATTATAACAATTTTAATTGTGTATATTTAAAATAAAACAGCGAACAGTGTGTCCTAGTAGTTGCACTTTACGGTATTTTGATTTTTCATGTCAACACGACAAAATTGTGTTTTTTCTTTGTTTTAATCAACTGTTCAGAAAATGATCTAAAAATTGTTTTTTACAAATTTTTATTTAAGTTGCTATCTCTGTTCGTGTGTGTGTGTGTGTGGCTTTCTCTGTACGCCAATCTTGCAAGCAAAATTTAACCAGCTTTTTGACTAGCAAGGAAGCTGAAACTTTCAGCATAGCTTTATATTGAATGACAATATATGATTAAAAACAAACTTTAATTTGAAAATCTTTTGTATTTCTAAATCGAGTTTATTTGAAATTTAAGTATGTGTTAAAAAACTCGTTTTTTTACTTGTTTAATTTTTAGAAACCAATTATCTATTTATTAATTTTTTGAAGTCTTAGTGCTATAAATTGAACGCCTTTCATATAATAACAAATGTTTTGGATATAGATGAAACTGCTGGTGAAAAAAATAACTAAAAAAATACAAAACACCTTCATCTTTAGGCCACGAATAATATAAAGACATGTGATTTGGTTACGTTGTCATGGGAGCGGGGGGAGGAGGTCGATTTGCCGGTCCTTATCCAACTTATTGCACTTATTAGTTGGCGGGCTGGAGTGAGTCGAGCCATGTGTCCACGAAAGCCTTGTGCTTTCGGTGGCCTCCCTTCCTCAAAGCCAACATAAACACGTCACCAAACACTCAAACATACATACCGTCTAAATTGTCTAATTGACAGATACAGACGTTAATTAAACCACACACACATACGTTGTCATGGCGGTTAAATAAGGTTGAACAGTTATGTTATTTGAAATACGGAAGTAATTAGTCGCAGAGTGACTGTTGCTATAAAAAGGTTTTTAGGTCTGTTTCATGCTAGGCCTGTTTGTTCATGAAAATAATTGAACTTTTAAATTTTTTAATTAACCCCAGGTCCCGATTACTAGCGATAACTAACTTTAACGCTGTAAAGCAGCTTTGAAAGTCGGGTTTTATTGACTTCAGAGCACAATTTAACATGATTTCATACTGTTCATGCAAATTAATATTAGTTGAGCAATTACTAGAGTTTTAAAAATGGTCAGCATCGTTTTTTTATATTCTTTTATTCTAAAAGGTTTCATAAGCTTTGCTTTGTTTATATTTAATTGATTAGCGAATTTTAATTTTTCCGAATTCAAAATCAAATACGGTCTTGTTTTAATTCGTTTAAACGTTTTAAGAATTAACAAATCTTAAATAAAAACAAATACAAACTTATAACACAAAAAAGGTTTTTGAAACATCCATACAAAAAATTATAACAAAACTGCGACGGCTTTTAATTTTAAAACTTTTTTAATTTAAAATAAATTTTATTTTGCATTAAATGTTTTTTTACAGAGTTTATTTGTTCAACACATCCGATCAAAAAACAAGACTTTTTTGGATGCCAAAATTGTTATTGTAATTATATACGTGTTGGCGTATAATTTTCAAAAAGCTGTTTTTTTATAATTTTATATGTATATATATAGTATGTATGTATGTATGTATATATGTATATGTATATGTATATGTATATGTATATGTATATGTATATGTATATGTATATGTATATGTATATGTATATGTATATGTATATGTATATGTATATGTATATGTATATGTATATGTATATGTATATGTATATGTATATGTATATGTATATGTATATGTATATGTATATGTATATGTATATGTATATGTATATGTATATGTATATGTATATGTATATGTATATGTATATGTATATGTATATGTATATGTATATGTATATGTATATGTATATGTATATGTATATGTATATGTATATGTATATTTTTTGCGTAGCTCGGCAGTAGATTTTCTTTCGTGCATGCTCCGTTAAAAATAACTGCCCATTTTTTGTTTATAATTTTTTTAACATAAGATTCTAATCTACGGACAACAACTTTGTTTTTTAAATAAAATTCTTTATTAATTTTCGTAGCGGGCTTACTGTACAGTTTCGGCTCAAAGGCCATCATCAGAGCCCTTTAAATAGAAAATAATGAAAATATTCAAAATGGACGAATGTGAAAGTCGAACTGAAAATGGAACAATTGCGAAACGTATTTACTTAAAATAGACGATTAGGAAATAAATATAATTCGAACCGATATAATTGGGATAAAACCAAGAAGAGATAAAATAATGTGAGATAAAATTAAACTGAGGTACAAGAACAGAAATACTACTGTAAAAACAGAAAACGTGAAGTGAAATTGAGTTAGATATTGGTAGATGTTTGATATGGAATGAGAATCCGTTTTAGAAAGTATATAAACTTACTAGAAATCAACTTCGAAACGGCAGAGCGACCAGCGAAACAACAAACGAGGCAAGCGGAGTTGTTGTGTATGAAAATTAAAATATTGAAGTATAAAACCGGAATGAGGGTATAAAAGTATAAGAAATTATAAAAGTATAAAAAATTATAAAAAAATTTATAAAGAATATAAATTCCATGTGTATGTATATGTATATGTATATGTATATGTATATGTATATGTATATGTATATGTATATGTATATGTATATGTATATGTATATGTATATGTATATGTATATGTATATGTATATGTATATGTATATGTATATGTATATGTATATGTATATGTATATGTATATGTATATGTATATGTATATGTATATGTATATGTATATGTATATGTATATGTATATGTATATGTATATGTATATGTATATGTATATGTATATGTATATGTATATGTATATGTATATGTATATGTATATGTATATGTATATGTATATGTATATGTATATGTATATGTATATGTATATGTATATGTATATGTATATGTATATGTATATGTATATGTATATGTATATGTATATGTATATGTATATGTATATGTATATGTATATGTATATGTATATGTATATGTATATGTATATGTATATGTATATGTATATGTATATGTATATGTATATGTATATGTATATGTATATGTATATGTATATGTATATGTATATGTATATGTATATGTATATGTATATGTATATGTATATGTATATGTATATGTATATGTATATGTATATGTATATGTATATGTATATGTATATGTATATGTATATGTATATGTATATGTATATGTATATGTATATGTATATGTATATGTATATGTATATGTATATGTATATGTATATGTATATGTATATGTATATGTATATGTATATGTATATGTATATGTATATGTATATGTATATGTATATGTATATGTATATGTATATGTATATGTATATGTATATGTATATGTATATGTATATGTATATGTATATGTATATGTATATGTATATGTATATGTATATGTATATGTATATGTATATGTATATGTATATGTATATGTATATGTATATGTATATGTATATGTATATGTATATGTATATGTATATGTATATGTATATGTATATGTATATGTATATGTATATGTATATGTATATGTATATGTATATGTATATGTATATGTATATGTATATGTATATGTATATGTATATGTATATGTATATGTATATGTATATGTATATGTATATGTATATGTATATGTATATGTATATGTATATGTATATGTATATGTATATGTATATGTATATGTATATGTATATGTATATGTATATGTATATGTATATGTATATGTATATGTATATGTATATGTATATGTATATGTATATGTATATGTATATGTATATGTATATGTATATGTATATGTATATGTATATGTATATGTATATGTATATGTATATGTATATGTATATGTATATGTATATGTATATGTATATGTATATGTATATGTATATGTATATGTATATGTATATGTATATGTATATGTATATGTATATGTATATGTATATGTATATGTATATGTATATGTATATGTATATGTATATGTATATGTATATGTATATGTATATGTATATGTATATGTATATGTATATGTATATGTATATGTATATGTATATGTATATGTATATGTATATGTATATGTATATGTATATGTATATGTATATGTATATGTATATGTATATGTATATGTATATGTATATGTATATGTATATGTATATGTATATGTATATGTATATGTATATGTATATGTATATGTATATGTATATGTATATGTATATGTATATGTATATGTATATGTATATGTATATGTATATGTATATGTATATGTATATGTATATGTATATGTATATGTATATGTATATGTATATGTATATGTATATGTATATGTATATGTATATGTATATGTATATGTATATGTATATGTATATGTATATGTATATGTATATGTATATGTATATGTATATGTATATGTATATGTATATGTATATGTATATGTATATGTATATGTATATGTATATGTATATGTATATGTATATGTATATGTATATGTATATGTATATGTATATGTATATGTATATGTATATGTATATGTATATGTATATGTATATGTATATGTATATGTATATGTATATGTATATGTATATGTATATGTATATGTATATGTATATGTATATGTATATGTATATGTATATGTATATGTATATGTATATGTATATGTAAAATCTTTTGTATTTCTAAATCGAGTTTATTTGAAATTAAAGTATGTGTTAAAAACTCGTTTTTTCTTTTACTTGTTTAGTTTATAGAAACCAATTATCTATTTATTAATTTTTTGAAGTCTTAGTTCTACAATTTGAACGCCTTTCATATAATAAATGTTTTGGATATAGATGAAACTGCTGGTGAAAAAAATAACTAAAAAATACAAAACACCCTCATCTTTAAGCCACGAATAGTATAAATACATGTGATTTGGTTACGTTGTCATGGCGGTTGATTGAGATTCAATAATTACGGTATTTGAAATACGTAATTAATTAGTCGCAGTGTGACTGTGTTGCTATAAAAACGCTTTTTTTAGGTCTGTTTCATGCTAGGCCTGTTTGTTCATGAAAATAATTGAACTTTTAAATTTTTTAATTAACCCCAGGTCCCGATTACAAGCGATAACTAACTTTGACGCTGTAAAGCAGCTTTGAAAGTCGGTGGTTTTTATTGACTTCAGAGCACAATTTAACATGATTTCATACTGTTCATACAAATTAATATTAGTTGAGCAATTACTAAAGTTTTAAAAATGGTCAGCAGTGTTTTTATATTCTTTTATTCTAAAAGGTTTCATAAGCTTTGCTTTGTTTATATTTAATTGATAATAATGAATTCAATTTTTCCGAATTCAATATCAAATACGGTCTTGTTTAAATTCGTCCAAACGTTTTAAGAATTAACAAATCTTGAATGAAAACAAATATAAACTTATAACACAAAGAGGTTTTTGAAACATTCATACAGACTTATAACAAAACTGCGACGGCTTGTAATTTTAAAACTTGTTTAATTTAAAATAAATTTTATTTTGCATTAAATGTTTTTTTACAGAGTTTATTTGTTCAACACATCCGATAAAATAATAAAACTTTTTTGGATGCCAAAATTGTTATTGTAATTATATACGTTTTGGCGTATTATTTTCAAAAAGCTGTTTTTTTATAATTTGGTAAGTTTTTCTCAATTACCGAAGTTTTTAAAAAAAAAGAGTATAGTGTTACAAGCCTAGATAACTTAAAAACGTATTAAATTTATACAATATATTGAAACTTTTTTTCGTTTCTTCCTAAAATTATTATTGAGCATAGCCGTTTTTAGTTGATAACTGATTGTCCTTTTATTTTAGTAAACGTCTGAAAAAATTCATGCTCTCATCACTTATTTTTTGTGTGTTTTGGTATCAGCAGAAATTATTTATTATAATTTCGCAAAACACCTCTAACTTTCCGCGTCTAGCAGATTATAAGTTTTTAAGTTGTTGCCATCGCAAGTTTGCAGTTTTTTACAGGGCCAGCCTAAAAAAAGTTAGTTGGCCAAGTTTGACTCGCTGGGCTTGGTTTGAGCACCCTAAAAAAATTTTTTTCTTAATACGAATTAAAAACCTGAACATCAAAAAGCAACGTATTTCTTTTAAAATATTCATTGTTGGAAGCAGTTTATTTGTATGCTAATTTAAATAAACTAGTTTTTGTTTTCACTCATTAATGGTTTGTGAAACAAATAAAAGTAAAAAACCTACAAACACTCACATTTTTTTAAATAATAAAACAAATTATATTTATATAATTTTTGTTTTATTCTGGTTTATAATTTTTTTGCTAGCCTTTAAAATGAAAATGGTTTTAGTTAGTGCTGAAAATAAACAAATATGTGTGCTTTGGAAATTATGCTTAAAAAAGTCAACTTTTTAATTAAGCCAGCAAATTGAAAAAGTAAGTATATTTTTGAGATAGCAAACGTTATATAATTGTTTTAATTCCAAGGTTTTTTAACAAATCCTTATATTTCCGTATTCGCCGAAAATTCATTTAATAAAACTTCAATTTTCAAAAGAACTTCTTCAATTTTTTAAACATACGTGAATTTGTTTTATTTTTGTTTTGTTTTTAAACAGATTATTTAATATTTTCAAATTAAAAAAAATTATTTCTATTAAACTTTTCAAACTTTAAAAAAAATAAATTTTCATAGTTATATTTCCAATTTAAACTCCATTTAATGACGGAAAGTTGGTTTTTACTTTCCAGGCTTGCAAACAAGACAGGCGGTTAAGTTAATAAAAGTTTACAAAACACCACCTACTGTCAGCACTCGGAATGATTTATAGCACTAATGGCGTTGGCTTGGGAGGACGATTGCGGTATGAACAGAAAACTAGTAAATATTGGTTACTAACGGGCAATGATACGTAAGTTTTTAAGCTAGAGCCGTGAGAAAAATCACAAATAGCTACTAATTGTAGTAAAAGATTTCTGTTTTTTTTTGTTTACAAAAACCTCAAACTAGGAAAACATCCAGATTATTCAATTTAGAACTAGATAATGTGTTATACATTGAAAGCTACAACTAATGACGTTGGTTTGCTTATTTTTTAGTCACTTTTAAAAAATTGCTTATTCAAAATGTTTAGCACACGTCAAATAGTTGCCTGTATTTAATTCACATAATATATGTTTTTATTTCTAACCTTAGTTATAGATATTATTATTACAGTTTCAATACCATTCAGGATTATTAGTTTACTCTAAAAAAAATTATTGTTCGAGTCAGTCGCAACCAAGGATTTTATAGTTACTATAGCAATGGAAGTTATTGTCGTCATAATGTTATGCTTTTTTTAAGAATGTTTTATAAAAATTCGTTTTTTTAATTTTTTAAAATTTGTTTTTTTTAATTGAACTTTAAATTTTTCTTAAAAGATGGAATTTTCGAACTTCCAAACTTTTGCGTAAATACATACATACATACATACATACATAAATACATACATACATACATACATACATACATACATACATACATACATACATACATACATACATACATACATACATACATACATACATACATACATACATACATACATACATACATACATACATACATACATACATACATACATACATACATACATACATACATACATACATACATACATACATACATACATACATACATACAATTATATACTAGTTCAGTTTAATTGAAATCACCTCAATTATTTAAGTGTGTTCAAATTTTAAATTTCACAACACAATTTTTGAAAATACTTGAACAGCATACTTAAAAACACAGTTATACTTTGATTTGAAAATTTTAAAACGTCCAACACACTAATTGGATCATTGTGACATTTTAGTTAAAAATGTTATTAATAATTATCATAACTCAACAAAACACCTTTGACTTTCAGGGTGGAATAGCATAAAAGTATTCATTCAACTTCTATGGTCAGCTCGGGTGTTTTATTGGATTTTTTTTTATGTTTTTTATGTGGCAGTGTTGGACACTGTTCAAGATCATCACGCTAGTTAAGAAAGTGTTGCAGGTCACAACGGCTATTGTTTATCTCAACCGTAGTTAACCAGTTGTGTTTCAGAACATTCAACATATAACATCTGAAAACAGATACTGAAAGAAAAAAAATTAATTAGAACCCGGTTTGTTGAAGCACGCTGCTGAAACCGAGCTTTGCTGTATTCGGTCAGATTCTGTAGGAAGAAGTTGGTTCTCGGATGCAACTCAAGCCAAAAGGATCAGAGGTCTTTTGGAACTCAATGAATCGTAGTGGCTGCTCAGGTAGGAAATGATCCATAAATAATATAACAAAATTATGATGGCTCTATTATCAGTTTAGTCATGTCAGTTAAAAAATATTTTAGTAAGCATTTGTTCATTGGAATAATTTGAACTCTATTCAAGTTCAATTTGTGCTTTGGTGTAAGGAAATATCACTTATGATTTACTGAAACACCACTGACTCTCGGTGTCCAGCGGCGTTTAAGTAAGTTCATCAATATCTTCGCTATGACTTGCGGTACAAACATAAACATAAAGGTAAACATAAACGTAAACGTAAACGTAAACGTGAACGTGAACGTGAACGTGAACGTGAACATGAACATAAACATAAACATAAAGGAAATGATGGGCGCAAACTATAAGTCTCTATGCCCATATCTAGAACTATGTAAAATATTGTTCATATATATGTTCTATAAATAAATGTATGTATATATTATTAAAAATCTTTTTGATAGTTATACATAATATCATATACAAAATTGTACTATTATACATATTTTTACAGTTATAATAATCTTCTTCTATGTTTCAATTCTCAGAACAAACCACACACACGATTTGCTGTGCTCTAAGAGTTAAAACATGCCTGAATCATTCTGCTAAAAGCATAATTTTTCCTTCCAAAAAAGTAATACATAATTGGATTAAGACCACTCTATGTCGCTTTGGAAAACTTCAACTACCAACTGCTACTAGAAACAATTTGGATATATGGAATGATCAAATATTAAATAACATTACTGATCATTTATGATGAATATGTCATAATTTAAAATAAATCTGATAATATTTTTTATAGTTAATTTCTTACCAGTTTAAATTCTATTCATTCACATTCTGAGTTGTAGTGAGAAATAAAAGTCCATATAAGTGAGACACCTCTGATTTTTGTCGTCTAAACAGTATATAAATGAAGCTTATTAAAAACATGCTATTCAAAGCTTGCAGTTAAAACAATTTATTTTTCTTTTCTTTAAATAATCTTCAAATCTCAGTTAAATACTGCGAAATGAACTTTTAAACTTTTGTTTCTAATGAAGTGGCTGACGACCGTGTCGGGGAACGTTGTAGAGGTATATTTTCCAAGCAGCTACATTGTAGAGGCATGTTTTCCAAGCAGCTACTCACATTTTTTAGCGTTTCTTCCAAAACATCTTTAGCGCCCATTCCAGCCACTGGTTACCCCTCTGGTCATTTTTTTCAGATAGTTGAAACTATTCTTAGTTTATTTTACTTAGAAAGATTTCTGATTGCTTATGTGTCACTGGGCAAAAATAATGCTTATAATAACTGCGGTAAGAAAATCCCCACTATTAGAATTTAATCGAGGTTTTAAATATTAATCACAGGACACTCCGATTACTTAGACTATTATAAGACTAGTCAACAAGATTGCATGTATGTTACTAGTAATAATTTTTTCGCCCTTTTTTTGAAAGTTTTTTGAGCTTTACTGATTTTTGAAGAGTTAAGGCGGAAAGTGATATGATACCATAGCCTATGAGGTTCATCCGAGGCTGGTTAAATTGCTGACTGAAAGAGAGGTCGATTTGCCGGTCCTTGTCCAAAGTCCGACGTTAATTTACAATGCAATAATTGATAATAAATGTTAATTAAAATTGTTTTAATCGGCTGTATTTTCATTTGATTATTGAGCTGTAATTTGTTTTTAATGTCGTACTATTTTTTTTATTTTTTATGACGTAGCCAATTTGAATGAGTTTCTAAAATGAAAAGTTTAAAATATGTCACAAGAAAATAATGGAAACAAAACTATTTTTTTGATTTTAAATAAGCAACACATTTGTTTGTTCATCGATAGATTTTAGTAGTAGAAGTATAATTATAAACTACTTAAATTCAATGAAACACTTTCGTCATTCAGAATGCAAAAGCATAAAATGCATAAAAAAAATGTTCGACTTCAGCAGTGAGCTCGACTCCAAGATGATCATCCACATAAATTATTTTATAAAGCACGTACGGGTATAAATAATAATTAGTAATTTTAAAATAATAAAACCCATTGAATTAATTACCCATCCGATTATTCAAAGAGCAAATTGAAATTTGTTTTATTCTTCATAGGTACAATTTTTTTAGTTTCTGAACCTTATTTTGTAAACTTATATGAAAACGTTGTCGACTAATTTGCTATGAGAAACTAAATTATGGAATAATATCTTAATACAAGGCAATATGTCATGATATTATTTTTATCCGAGCGGGATATTGTTTGAAAAGATAATGTCAATGGAGTTTTTTAAACCACACAAACTCGTGATACTGCTTTTCAGAAAAGGCTTTTTCAAGTTGAATGGAGAAAAGCTTGACTTTTTTTTGTTTCTTTAAGAACTTGATGGAATGACAGAAATTATTGTACTGTCGTTGTTTAATTCAAAGACTACTAATGTAGACAGAAAAACACTTTATATCATGTGAAACAGTAAAGAATTAAAATTGAACTGAAAAATAAAAATAAAATTGCATTTCAATATGTTAAGTCAGGTATGACCAATTTTAATATATAAAAAATAGGTACAAAACAGTTGTTATAAAAAATTGTCATTAAACTAAACAGTTCTCAGAATAAAAAGATTCTAAAAAAAATGAAAATTTCATTAGCTGCTATGAATTTTTTTAATAGTGACATATTAAACAGATTTTTCTTTTTTTCAAGTTTTTTACTTTGAATCGACAATTTTTTTTTTGATAAAATAAAATAAAATTAAAATATAGAAAGTTAGAATAACCAATCTATAGAAAAATTGCTTAATTCAATTTAAAACACATCTGATCATGATTTTCTTAGTAGACATGTTTAAAATAAATGATCTCAACAATTAGTTTCTTTGTTTTGGTATCAGCAGAAATTATTTATTATAATTTCGCGAAACACCTCCAACTCTCCGCGTTCAGCAGATTATAAGTGTTTGAGCTGTTGCCTCCGCAAGCTTGCGGTTTACTCTTGGGGGTTTTGATATTATCTTTTAACATAGTTCTTCGTGTGTCTATTCAATTTATCATGAAGTATCAGCTTTATAGTTTTGTTCAACCTGATCTATGTCAAAAGCCGCTCTAGAATTCTGACTAAAGCGTGCTTGGTAACGTCTCACAAGCTCTCGGTTTTGTCGAAGTTTTTTCTCTAAACGATCCTCTTCCATTATCACCATAAAACAGTTTACTAAATGAGCGAAGATTTAATTAATCTCAAAAAGGCGAACTAAATCCGTCGATTAAAAAACAAACAAACAAAGTACATAAAAAATAAATTAGCAATCAATAAAAAATTATTACTCGCATATTCTAACAGCGATGATTCTAAAAGCACTGACGGGAAGGATAAATTATTGACGTCCAATTATAATTATTAGTTGAGTAAACATTGATACAATAAAAGTAAAAAGATGTCAAATTCATTGATAATAAAAAATATTAAAGAACAAATAAAATACAACAAATATAATAATAATATTAATAATAATAATAATAATAATAATAATAATAATAATAATAATAATAATAATAATAATAATAATAATAATAATAATAATAATAATAATAATAATAATAATAATAATAATAATAATAATAATAATAATAATAATAATAATAATAATAATAATAATAATAATAATAATAATAATAATAATAATAATAATAATAATAATTATGATGATACAAAAAAAACGTATAGTTTTCTTTTTAGCATATAATCATGTTGCATTACTTTTATTGTATCTATGTAATGCAGCATTACTCAGTTATTTATTATTATATAGTATATAGAAGTGAGGCTAAACGTTGATATATGCTTGAGGTAATGTCCACAGTCTATATCATTAGAAAAAAAAGGTTTGTTTCAAAGTTTTTTGAATGGTACTTTATTTCCGTGGTACGGGAGCTCACTAATGAAATTAATTAAAATACCAGCTGTGTTCCGAAATTATAAAATTTGATGCACAATTATCTCAAACTGTTTTTATGTTTTTTCATGATCTGTATAACAAATTTCTGTTTAATATTATTTATGTTCAATAAAGAAGTACCTGATAAATTTGTTGAATGATCTAAAAAGGGAACTCACGAGTAAAAAAATGTTTAGATAAGTAATTCGTAGTTTGATAGTTGAACTTCACGTTAGGCATTGTTAAACTTAAAATGACTCAATTAATTGATTTTACAGATAATATGTGTAAGACACCTCTGGCTCAAAATAACCGAGAGCGTAACATGAAATGTAGCTGTCTTAAAAGGGGCGGCTGTTAGTTACTGAAAACTTTTAATTTCTGAGAATATTAATTAATTATACAAATAAAAACAAACTCAACATTATTGTTTAACGTGCGTTTTGGTGTGTGCAAAAAGTATTTATAATTAAGTGAGACACCTCTGTTTGTCGTCGTCTAGCAGCATATAAATAGAACTCAATAGATTAAATGCTGTTGAAAACTTGTGGTTCAACATTATTTTATCAGTTTTATTAATTTATGCGGAAAAGTGTGTAATTGCATTTGATCTGAAATTTAGAATCTGTGTTCTGTTTAGGCACCTAAAAATTATTATCGTAAACAATTCATAATCACACTTTGAACTACTATATGAGACATATTTTCTGGCAAAGGTTTTCATTACAATCGATACTAATTGATAGGGGGCAGTCGTTCTTGATAACCAGTCAATATTATTTAATTTTAAAATTAGTCATTAATTAATAATAATGATAGTGATAATTATGTTATGTTTTTTATGTAGACAGATATATAGGCCATCTGCAATTATATGTTGTTTTTAGAGGCATGGTTTCTATCAAGTTTTTTTTTGTTTTTCGTTTAATATATAAATTTTTAGAGTTTTATCTGAACAATAATAACTTTTAAAATTAGTCATTAAGCGATTAAGTCATTATTTTAATAAATAACTTTATAACCATTATAAAATATATCACTATATGGCACTTCGGTTAATTAAATAAACTTTTAGGTTATCATGACTTTGTCAAAAACGTATTAAAATGTTGTCTAAAGTATTACTAATGGGGATGCACCTGGTTTTGACCCCGACCCCTGTCCAAATCTGGACTTTAATTCAAATTCGGCCTCTGCTTAAGAAATTATGTCAGACCTATAAAATCCTTGATATAACTTGTCCTTTTTTTATTATACCAAGATATCTATTGTTTTTTTAAAACATTGCTGTCGCATACTAAGTAAATAAGAATAACAAACTATTAAACGCATGGGACAGCTTGTGGTGATAGGGAAGTCCGACGTTAATTTAAAATGCAATAATTGATAATAAATGTTATTTAAAATTGTTTTAATATGCTGTTTTTTCATTTGATTATTGAGCTGTAATTTGTTTTTAATGTGATCCTATTTTTTATGATGTAGCCAATTTGAATTAGTTTCTAAAATGAAAAGTTTAAAATATGTCACAAGATGATATTGGAAACAAAACTCTTTTATGATTTTTTTGATTTTAAATAAGCAACTCATTTGTTTGTTTATCGATAGATTTTAGTAGTAGAAGTATAATAATAAACTACTTAAATTCAATGAAACACCTTTGTCATTCAGAATGCAAAAACATAAAAATGCATAAAAAAATATTCGACTTCAGCAGTGAGCTCGACTTCCATTAAATTATCCACCATGTTTTTTCATAAAGCACGTAAGGGTATAAATAATAAGTTGTATTTTTAAAATAATAAAACCCATTGAATTAACTACTCATCCAATTATTCAAAGAGCAAATTGAAATTTGTTTTTTTCTTCATTGGTACACTTTTTTTTAGTTTTTGAACCTTATTTTGTAGACTTATATGAAAACGTTGTTGACTAATTTGCTATGAGAAACTAAATTATGGAATAATATGTTAATACAGGGCCATATGTCATAATATTATTTTTATCCGAGCAGGATATTGTTTGAAAAGATAATGTCAATGGAGTTTTTCTCTTAGGGGACATTTTTCTGATACCTAATTGTTCAAACAGTCAGTTAATAAATCGAGACTTTCAAATATTTTCTTTTTGAAACCAGAATCTGTTTGTAATTATTTAATTTTATTCTCAGTTTTAATTGTTTAAACTTGTTGACAAATCATGTTCTATTCGGATACTATTATTGTTAAACAAAAGGCAAAAAAGGTAAAAACAAAAAAAATGTTTAAATCTGAAAGAAATAAATTCAATATAAATAATAAGATAAAATGACATAAAGTCATAAAATTTCGGTTCTTGTCGTTTTGTGTGTTTTTTTACTTCCATGTTATGGAATGGTTATGTTAAAATAAAAGTTTAAATTATTTAACTAATATCAAAAAAGATATAAAAATTGTTGTTACTTCAAACGTTCTTAGTCACATTATTAAAATAATTGTTTTAACTTTTAACCAAAATTAAGTTAAATTTATTTGTTGATTTGCAGTGTGTATTTCATTGTAAGCAGAAGTCTCTTAAGATTTAATAAAACACCTAAAACAAAGCTCTTCTACTCGTTTTGTTCAAAGAGCTCGCAATTTTTTTGTTTTTAAATTCCGAAAGACGTGGTTCTGTTATTTTTCAGGTGGTAATGTTTCCTTTTAATACACCTTTGGCATAAGTTGTTGAGCTGTTAATAATGTAATTGTTGTTTTTCTACACCCCGTTCCTAATATTTTATGATATTATATATAACGTAATCATCGAAAATAAATTACTTTACTTTTTTATTTTCATATCTTTTTGAATAAACAATTATAATGTGTCTAATTAACAAGTGAATAAAGTTTCAAAAATTGACAAAAATGTGCTTAAAACGTTAAGAGCAGTGACATAGAGTTCTGTTGTGAAATGATATCGTTATAGTGAACAAAAAATGCCCATATTTGCTATGACGTTGAAAATATTCGTCGTCATTATTAATATTAAGTAATATTATTATTAAGTTTTAAAATTAGTCAATAATTAATAATAATGATAGTTATAATTATGTCATGTTTTTTTATGTAGACATAGATATATATATATATATATATATATATATATATATATATATATATATATATATATATATATATATATATATTTATATTTATATATATATATATATATATATATATATATATATATATATATATATATATATATATATATATATGCCAACTACCATTATAAGTTCTTTTTAGAGGCAAAGTTCTGTCAAGTTTTTTTTAGTTTTTTGTTTAATATTTAAATGTTTAGAGTTTTATTTAAACCTAGTACTTTTTAATGACTGTCCAACTTTTAGTTCTTACTGATCAAAATTTATTGTAAAAAAAAAACAGTTTTCTTTGGCATTAGCCTCCAATTAGTTTCAAATGCTAAAACTTGTAGTTTAACGTATTTTATTCCGTTTTGGTTATTATTTTTGTTAGCTCTTCTGATATTGAGTAATAGTAAAAATATTTTCGTTTAAATTTAAATATAATTAATAATGAAAAAAAACAGGCAAAAGTAGAAATGATACTAGTTCATAATAATTACGTTTTAAATCAAGTTTTGCCAGACGTTTTTCAAACTTTAATAAAAATGCAATTTCATAGTTCATATTCAACTAAGTGCTTATATATGTTAATCCTAAGTGGTATATTTAATTTGTTTCTTCTCGTTTATAAACTTAATTAAGTGGTTTCAATAAGGAAACGTAAATTTATCAAATTATCAACTTTTACAGTATTGCTTTGAGATTGTAAAACACCTTCGACTATTGGCTTCAAATTGACGTGAAAGGAAATCTGGAAGCGCATTCACTTAAGGCTCAGGTTAATTAATAAAAATTTTCAAGCAGAAGCTTTTAAATATTTTGTTAATCGAAATTGTTAACTTCCATTTGTGGGAGATTGTGCACTTTAAATTGTGTAAATTTAGGGGATGAAGAATACGATATTGTTTTCCTATCTTAGAATTAATCACAAAGCTTTTCAAATGAGTTCATTAAAAAATACTAAAATAAAAAAAATGTTATATATTAGTATATAATAGCCCATGTCTGTGTAAGACGTCTGCGTAAGACGTTTTTGTGTGACGATCTGCTATCTATGGCAAATTTATTTATATATAAATAAATACATATTTTTATATAATTAAATAATATTGTAATCTATTTTTTTATTTGTTTTGGAACGCATACAAACGATAAAACAATTTTTTCATTGTAGGTCCTGACAAAGAAATAGAACAGTTTTGCTCTTAGGTGGTAAATTTATATTTAAATTTTGGAGTAAAACTACTTCACCTTCCTATAACCAACAGTTTAGTTGATCGAGAAATGGTCGAGAAACATTGAGCAATATCAAAAACTGTGACCATATCCGTCTGTGTTGTTATAGACAGTCACGACGGTATGCGGACGTTTCATCAAAGAACGATTCATAAAGGGACTGTTCATCAAGGACTATTCATCAAGGGACTATTCATCAAGAGACTATTCATCAAAGGACTATTCATCAAGAGGACGGTTCATCATAAGGACTGTTCATCTAAAGACTATTCATCAAGAGGACTATTCATCAAATTTTGAAGACACTTAGAAACCTTTATCAATATATACCCAAGATATTTTCAGCGTAAAGTAATTTGCTGTATTTTTAAAAGACAGTTCTTCATCTTTGATAGAATACATTTCAAACATATCAGTAATTTAAAAAAAATAGTGATGGCAACCAGGGTTGTTAAGAGCGGTACTATTGGATGACAAGATCGTTGATGACAGCGTCGCTACATTTTTTTAGCTGTTTTCAGCGCTATATTATTAAAAAAAACAGACTCAGACTCAGATTTCTTGCAAACTTCAAATAAAAACTAAATACATTTGAACTCATTTAATTGATATAAAAAACCTGAGTCTGGTTGATTTATCGACGATTCGGACGAGCGTAGGCGTCTCTTTGAAATGACCTTTCCTGACCTCGCTAAAGCAAGCGTGTTCGTCTCTTTGAAGTGTGGCAGAAGTGGTATACCGGGTGTTAGTGATGTTTTGAGGTGGATGGTATCTGGCTGTTTGAGTGTGTATATACTTACAGTTTGTACGAACAGTTGAAAGCAGTTTTTTTAAACTTATTATTCAATTGTCTTTTGTCCGTTTGATCCGAAGATCTTGACGTTATTTCTTGTCCGACGAATCAAATTGTTGTATATTACAACCATGTCTTCTACAAACTTGCTGATTGCTCGAGGCAAAAGTGTCTTTAAAGCGTGGCCGCTTGGTGTTAAACGACCGATGCCAGATTTGACATAGCGGGCATGTGTGATGCTTTGACGTGTTTGTGGCCTTTGGTAAATGTGTACATATATGGTTTACGAAAACAGTCGAATTTAGTTTTTCTGGTGCTGTGACCGGGAGCGGAAGCGGGAGACAAGAGGGAAGAGAGAGCGACCGGGAGCGATAGAGCAAGCCGGGAAGGAAACGGGAACGAGAGAGAAAAACGACCGAAAAACCTCTAAACACCCCGGGCAACGCATGGTACCTCGCTAGTTCTATTATAAAGAATAAAGTAATTGGATGCAAGCAGAGTAGCACTGTAAACTTGATTTAGATTACCCTACATTTTGGTAACATATAATAAAAATAACATCTTAAACAATTTTATTAACTTTTTTGATGAATAGTCCGTTGGATGAATAGACATTAGATGAATAGTCCTTATGATGAACCGTCCTTTTGATGAATAGTCTTTTGGTGAATAGTCCTTTGATGAATAGTCCCTTGATGAATAGTCCTTGATGAACAGTCCTTTGATGAATCGTCCTTTGATGAACAGTCCTAGAATCGTTTAGTTGATCGAGAAATGGTCGAGAAACATTGAGCAATATCAAAAACTGTGACCATATCCGTCTGTGTTGTTATAGACAGTCACGACTATTGCGGTAATTGTTTTTCGGTTGTTTCTGCTTTAGGTCCAATGAAACTGATACAAATACATTCTTGTGTTTGTTTTTTTTTAGTAAGTTCAGTCTCTGGAAACAAATCATTTTTTTAAAATTAAATTATTTCATCAAGTTATAGACTAACGTATGTAAGTTTATTTTTTGGTCCGACCCACATTTTAATGTCTAAAACCATTTTAAATTCGGCAGGCGGCCAGCTTAACTCCGGCGTTTCCTTTTTTGTCGGATTTCCATTTTTGTATTTTGAACGTTTACGTGTTACTTTCTCGAATAAGAATTTTAAGGATTAAGTAATAGAACGATCGTATTTTAAAATAAGGTCATGAGCTTTTTGTGTGTGACATTTATGCTCTTACCATGGTCAATTGCCATTTTTTTGGTGTAAAAAGAAATTCCATATAAGTGAGACACCTCTGATTTTCGTCGTCTAAACAGTATATGAATGGAGTTTATTAAAAAAGTGCTATTCAGAGCTTGCAGTGTGGATTACTCATTCTTGTTTTTTTTAAATAATCTTCAAATCTCAGTTAAATACTGCAAATTGCTTTTTATCACTATATGGCGCTTCAGTCAATTAAATAAACTTTTAGGTTATTATGACTTTGTCAAAAACATATCAACATTTTGTCTAAAGTATTACTAATGGGGATGCACCTGGTTTTGACCCCGACCCCGTCCAAATCTGGACTTTTTTCAAATTCGGCCTCTGCTCAAGAAATTATGTCAGACCCATAAAATCGTTGATATAACTGGTTGCAATGTCTTGTCCTTTTTTATTACACCAAGATATCTATGGTTTTGTAAAATATTGCTGTCGTAAACTAAGTAAATAAAAATTACAAACTATTAAACGCATGGGACAGCTTGTGGTGATAGGAAATTACGACGTTAATTTACAATGCAAAAGATGATAATAAATGTTATTTAAAATTGTTTTAATCTGCTGTTTTTTCATTCGATTATTGAGCTGTAATTTGTTTTTAATGTGATCCTATTTTTTTATTGTTTATGATGTTACCAATTTGAATTAGTTTCTAAAATGAAAAGTTTAAAATATGTCACATATGATATTGGAAACAAAACTCTTTTTTTGATTTTTTTGATTTTAATTAAGCAACCCATTTGTTTGTTTATCGATAGATTTTAGTAGTTGAAAGTATAATTATAAACTACTTAAATTCAATGAAACACCTTCGTCATTCAGAATGCAGAAACATAAAATGCATAAAAAAAAATGTTCGACTTCAGCAGTGAGCTCGACTTCCATATCGTCATCCACCATATGTTTTCATAAAGCACGTAAGAATATAAATAATAAGTTGTATTTTTAAAATAATAAAACCAACTGATTAAACTACCCATCCAATTAATCAAAGAGCAAATTGAAATTTGTTTTATTCTTCATTGAAACAATTTTTTTTAGTTCTCTGAACCTTATTTTGTAGACTTATATCAAAATGTTGTTGACTAATTTGCTATGAGAAACTAAATTATGGAATAATATGTTAATAGAGGGTCATATGTCATCATATTTGTTTTTATCCGAGCGGGATATTGTTTGAAAAGATAATGTCAATGGAGTTTTTCTCTTAGGGGACATTTTTCTGATAACTAATTGTTCAAACAGTCAGTTAATAAATCGAGACTTTCAAATATTTTCTTTTTGAAACCAGAATCTGTTTATAATTATTTAATTTTATTCTCAGTTTTAATTGTTTAAACTTGTTGACAAATCATGTTCTATTCGGATACTATTATTGTTAGACAAAAGGCAAAAAAGGTAAAAACAAAAAAAATGTTCAAATCTGAAAGAAATAAATTCAATATAAATAATAAGATAAAATGACATAAAGTCATAAAATTTCGGTTCTTGTCGTTTTGTGTGTTTTTTTACTTCCATGTTATGGAATGGTTATGTTAAAATGAAAGTTTAAATTATTTAACTAATATCAAAAAAGATATAAAAATTGTTGTTACTTCAAACGTTCTTAGTCACATTATTAAAATAATTGTTTTAACTTTTAATCAAAATTAGGTTATATTTATTTGCAGATTTACAGTGTGTGTTTCATTTTAAGCAGAAGTCTCTTAAGATTTAATAAAACACCTATGGCTTTGAGTGTCTAGTTGTATATAAGCAAAGCTCATCTACTCGTTTGGTTCAAAGAGCTCGCAATTTTTTTTGTTTTTAATTCCAGTAGCTTATAAATAAAATTTATCGGACGTAACGCTATAGAAAGCTTGCGGTCACGAATCAAGATTTCATCATATTGGATTTGATATAATACCAATTTAGCTAAAACTGTCACGTGCAAAAACCATAATTATTTCATAATAATACAGTAATATATTGATTTACTTGTCGTATTTTTTATTATTTATTAATGAACTACAATTATAAAACGTTAGCGTCATTCTCAGATTGGATATTCATTTTTCAGCTTTTGGAAAAATGCCTAAATCTGTGAGAAACTTGCATAACTATTTACAATCAAAACTCATACAATTTCTATTGTTTTAACTCAATATTTGTTATTGATAATGAAGCTACAGTTAAAAATAGTTTTAAAAACATAATATGCATTCGATTTTAAATGTTAGATAGTGAAAACGTGGGCAACGGCTAAAGACGACGAGGGCCACTTTGTTGCCCGCGGGCCACGCGTTGGACAACCCTGCTTCATCCAGTAAATAGTTTTGATTGCGTTTTAAAATTACATAATGAAATTATTTTTCATTTTCGTTCAAATTTCTTGAGAATAAATGCGGCAGCCAGACAAATCGAAACTTATGCATTACCAATCAAACTCCGTCGACTTTCTCTTTTTGTTTCAATGGAATTTAGTTGAACGAGTTGTTTAACAATTTGTGATTTGGATTTATGAATTTTTGTTAAAAAAATTCATGTATGACTAAGAAATGAGAAAAATTCCAATAAGCATCGAAAGAGTCAGAAAATAAATTTTTTTTATTAAAAATCACGCCTAGATAATTTTAACTGTAAATTATATGTTAACCGAAATTATACGAAACGAACAAACAGCGTATCATCTCTCCAAAAACAAGCAATGGAAACTAAATAAACATGACAGTTTCATGAAAGTTCTAGTTTCAGGCTAAAAATTACCAACACAGTTTTTATAAAACGTTTCGATGTATAGCTTAAATCACATTTGATCATTACATTCTCTGTAGCCATTTTAAAAATGCATGCTCTCTTCACTCATTTTTGTGTTTTAGTATCTCAAGACAAATTATTTATTATAATTTTGCAAAACACCTCCAACTCTCAGAAGTCCAGTCAATTATAAGTATTTGAGATGTTGCCGCCTGAAGCTTGCAGTTTGTGATTTGGTTTTATGAATTTTTGTTAAACAAAATTCATGTATGACTAAGAAATGAGACAAATTCCAATAAGCATCGAAAGATTTAGAAAATACTATTTTTTTATTAAAAATCACGCCTAGATAATTTAAACTGTAAATTATATGTTAACCCAAATTATACGAAACGAACAAACAGCGTATCATCTCTCCAAAAACAAGCAATGGAAACTTAATAAACATGACAGTTTCATGAAAGTTCTAGTTTCAGGCTAAAAATTACCAACACAGTTTTTATAAAACGTTTCGATATATAGCTTAAATCACATTTGACCATAACATTCTCTGTAACCATTTTAAAAATGCGTGCTCTCTTCACTCATTTTTGTGTTTTAGTATCAAGACAAATTATTTATTATAATTCTGCAAAACACCTCCAACTCTCAGAAGTCCAGTCAATTATAAGTACTTGAGATGTTGCTGCCTGAAGCTTGCAGTTGCAGATATACTAAACTCTATATATCAGCTTCGGTTTTCCTCTTTTCACATGTGTGGTGAATCTTCGTTTATCTTATGTTTTATTAAGCTTCTGCTACGTGGTTTTGCTATTTAGTCTGTTTTGATTTCCAGGCTTTGCATATAATTAAGGATTTTTGTACTTGTGTTTAGTTACCTAATTTTATTTTTGTTACGAAACATTTTTATCTTTGTCTGCTTTGATTTCCAGGCTTTGCATATAATTAAGATTTTTTACTTTTTTTTAGTTAACTAATTTTATTTTTGTTACAAAACATTTTTATCTTCAGAAGGCTGTTTCTTATTGAGCTGGTCAGAAACGTTGTTACATAGGTGCTAGGTTAGCAGAGTTGGTAGAGTGTTAGCCTTGAATGTGAAAGCTACACGATTCGACTCGCACTCACTGCCTGGTAATCCATGTCAACGGAAAACTTAGCGGGTAAAATTGTTCTATCCATAGGGCATGTAAAAGAGCAGCGCCTCTGAACTAGTCTGAACTCAAATAATGTTAAGTAATTATGCTAGACATCACGCAGCGGTAATCAAAATTGAGTGTTTTTTTTTCTTCAAATTTCTGAATTTGTCAAGCTAACGCCAACGGTTGTCATTGCTACGGGCTTTCACAGTCCGCAAACCAACGTAATGTGGAGACCGGCGGGACCCTGCACAAGCCATTGTGGATTAATATTCGAGTTTAGGTTTTTTTTCTTAATAATTAAGTTAATCCATAGTTTAACAAAACACTGTTAACGATTTTTTGCCAATCCAATTATATAAATCAAAAATTATTTTATAATGACTTTAATTTTATAATAACCTATTTATTAATTTTTTTAGAACGAAATCGCGAAACACCTCTTTCTTTCGGTTTCGATTGAAATAGATGTGAGGCTGAACGGAAAACGGCCAACTCACACACACACACACACACGCACGTATGCACGTACACACACATAAAAACATTACAGAACACTCAAACATACACCCCGTCTACATTGTCTCCGACAGATACAGACGTTAATAAATCAAACAAATAATAATGTGCGCTTGGTGTTATGTTCGCAATCTAAATCATTGGATATTGTGAGCGTAGCTTCATGTCTTGTTTCAAAGTTTTGTTAATAGTACTCTACTGCCGTCACGTTAAACTATGTAAAACATAAAATGACTTAATTGATTTTACAGATAATTTGTGTGAGACACCTCTGGCTCGAAATAACTGAGAGCATAACATGAAATTCAATTGACTTGAAATAGGTCAACTCCGCCTCGCTAATTGCGAGCCAGTCCCAAGCCTGGATAAAGGAGGAGGGACAGTTAAAAGGAACAAATTTTGATCCACGACAGGAAGTACTTATACACTTCCTACATACAGCCAATTCAGTCTTAAAACACTTAGTGTAGAGGACTATAAACTATCATAAAAAAAAAAAAAAAAAAAAAAAAAAAAAAAAAAAAACTTGAAATAGGCGCGGTTAGCTTCTGTATCTTCTTATTATTGATGGAACTGTCTGGCACACATCTTAATACTGATGCTGTTTGATCACAAACTCAAAAAAAAATTAAATTCTGTAACAGCGCTGATTTGCGTAAGCAAACCTTTCACAGGACGTTGACTGAATCAAAGATTTTGACTGAATTCGGTAGTGTTGTTGATACCGCAGCAGTGACGTAGCATGGGTGTCCATTTCACGGGGTGGGCAAGTCAAACTCACTGCCCGCATTAAGATGCTGATGTCTTCTCAATCAACCTTTTAGAAATATGTTTAAAATAAATTGGTTTCCAGTTCCGAATTCCAGTTAGAAGTCCACTGCGTACAAACAAATCGTTCCTTTTACTTTTATTTGGCGGAACCGTTGTTGAAATGAATTTGGTCAACGTTGAATTACAAGTATTTTTATAATAATTTTTTTTATCTAAAACGGATTAATGTGTTTAATGTTTCCCATCGATGTCGTACGTGTAGCGGTGTTTTCAAAAACACTGAAACAAACAAACAAACAAACAACATTGCAAGTTAATATAAGCGTTGTAAAAAAACTAATAAATAAATATCTATAATTTTCGTTTTGCAATTGAACTATTCAGTGATGGGCACTTTAACTACTGTAGTTGTAACTACTGTAGTTATAACTACATTTATAGTAGTTACATGGTAGTTATAACTACTTTTATTTTTGAGTAGTTGCCATGTAGTTATAACTACTTTTATAATCTAGTTAGGTAGTTATAACTAGTCTAACTACTTTGACTTAGCGCTGTAACAGTGAATCGTAGCCCTAAACTGAATGACATTGTTGAGGAGATATCAGGCAGTACATTCCTTAACCCAACAGCTACTCGTTGGTCATCTAGTTTTCAGGCAGTTCAACGTGTGGTATCTATTGGACTTGATAAAGTAAGGCTTTGCCAAGCTGCGCTGAAACAAGATCAAATGACTGAAGCCGACATGCACTTTCTTGCTTCGTATGCAAAGGTTATGAAACCAATTGTAATTGCTATCGATGTTCTGCAAGGGGAGAAAACAACGTGCCTTGGTCATCTCATTCCAACTATTATTGGGTTGAGGTCCAAACTTGAGAAGTCTACTGACAAATTGGTAGCTCCCCTTGTAGAAGCCTTAATTTCTGGCATCAATAAGCGTTTTAATTCAATTTTAATGGATGATGAACATATAATTGCTTCTGTACTACTTCCACAATTTAAATTAAATTTCTTGTTGGAAGAAGAAAGATTAGATGTTAAGCGGAAAGTTCTTAAATATGTTCAACTAGTTGTGGATGATACCACTGAAAGTAATAGAAATAAACTAAAGGAAACAGCTTTAACTGATTCAAGTAAATGTGAAGATGAGGATGATTTGTATAGTTTTATGAACAAAGAAATCAAGACACATGGGTCTATTAGTTTACCAAGCAAAGAACTTGAAGATTACCTTGGATCTAAAGCATCGAATGTTCAATCACTGAAGGATTATCCATTTGTAGAACGAGCTTTCATAAAAGCCAATTCTACTCTTCCAAGCATTGCAGCTGTTGAACGTTTGTTTAGTATGGCTGGTATGATTTTGACACCTCGAAGGTGCAAAATGAGTGACACTTTATTTGACCGTATGGTTTTTCTGAAAAGCCGTTCCAGTTTTAACAAATTTTGAACTTTGTCATTCAACCTTTATGTATCAATAAACACTTTGTTTTTCTAAAATTTGTTTAAAAATACCTTGTTTTTATTATATTGGCTTAAAAATACTTTGTTTTTATTATATTTGCTTAAAAATATCTTACAGTACATGTTTTATAAAAGTAGTTGGAAAGTAGTTAACTACTTTAGTAGTAGTTAACAAACATGTTATAACTACCTCTCTTCTAAAGTAGTTAACATGTAGTTATAACTACTTCTGTCATGAGGTAGTTGATATGTAGTTGTAACTACAATTGAAGTAGTTGGTGCCCATCACTGGAACTATTACATCGACCACGTTCCTGGTTTTGCTTAAAAACACAAGCACATACACAGTTTCTAGTTCGTGGAACGTTTGCCATCAACTAGCCACAACATAACTTCCGATGTCTGTTTGTACGTATCGTAGCAGTTTCGCATAACGCAGCGGTCGCGGTGGTCAGCAGTCAGCAGTTAATGAAATTAGGGAATGCAGACGTTTTATAAAAGCTATTACGCAATTGTACACTGTCAGTCTTTTAGATGAAAAAGATGGTGCTGCAATCGCAAAATTATATTATATGATATTTCAAAAAAGCTCAGTCGTTTTTGACGGATTATCTCTACTTGATAGATTTCTGTTTAATCAGTTGCTCATACAACAATACCTCAGTTTGAGTTTTCAAGAGCTGTTCAATTTCTGTTGATTTAAAAAAACAAATTCAAGTTTTTAAGGCTATTGAACAGATTAAAGGCTATTTTTACACACTTTTACTTAACTTGACTTCTTTGTCTGTCTATCTGTCTGTCTGTCTTCAAATTTTGCAATCAATTTTAAACTAACTTCCCGATGAGCTAGAGACTTCAAAATTTAAACATACCTACGAACTAATTAATAATGCATTCTATCAAATTTTCGGATCGATTGGACAAAATTAATACACATTGATCACTCTTTCATTTTTCATATACAGTTCCTTTTAAACCTTCTCGTGTGTAGTATGGTGTTTCAACGATTGACAATATCTCTATCATTATTCAATTATTATTATTATTATTATTGCGTATGTATAAATTTCATTATAATTAGCTCTCTATAAATGCTTCTTCACATACCTATCAAAACAGAAAACATCAAAATTAACCTTGTTTAAGAAAACCTGAATAATTTGTTTTTTCCCAAAACATTATTTTTTTTTATAAAATTATAAGGCGTTTGCTTTAATTGCATTTTTCAGAGTAATAAAACACAAATAAAATGTTTTTTGTTTGGAAATTTTATTTTTATTTTAGTTGACGTAAGTTTAAAAAACAGCAAACAATACAAAATATTATGTGTTGGAAATAAATTAAAAAAGTGTTTCAATGACAGTTTGAAATATTTCTAAAAATATATATACTTGTTTAGTTCATTTGATGTTACCTAAATACGTAAAAAAATGCAATTAATTAATTGCCTTCAAATTTGAAATTTCACAACACAATCTTGAAAATACTTAATCAGCATATCATTTTTAAAACGCATTTATACTTTAATTTTAAAATTTTAAAACGTCCAACACACTAATCTGATCATCGTCACATTTTAGTGAGAAATGTTATTACTAAGTATCACAACTCATTGAGACACCTTTGACTTTGAGGGTCTAATAGATTAAAGGTAGTATTTCAACTTCCATGGACAGCTCGGTTCATTTGTTGTCGCTAGTGCGACTTTGAATATTCACGTGAATTGTCATACCAAGGTATATAACTCAAATTTGCAAACAATTTAAATGAAATTTAAACAAAAAAAATTTGAAGAATATTTTCAAAATTCAAACTGTAAACGTTTTAATGCTAATATACATTTTATAAATAAGTGTTTAAAAAAAAGCTATTTCAGGAGGTCCAAAAATGCAAAGAACAGCTGGTAGCGATAAATGATCTAATAAAAATAAACTAATTTCACCTGGGTGCGCAAATAATTAAAAATGTTATTAAAATTTTCAACTTATAATTAATTATAATTTAGTAAGACGCCTCTGATTGGCCGTCGTCTAGCAAAATATAAATAGAGTTTTTAGATTAGTTGCTGTCAGTTTTAAAACAATTGATGTAAAGGACTATAAGCTATTATAAAAAAAAATTAATTGCTGTTAAGAGCTTGCAGTTTTAAAATTGCCTAATATTGTGTGTGTGTGTGGTTTAATTAACGTCTGTATCTGTCAATTAGACAATTTAGACGGTATGTATGCTTGAGTGTTTGGTGACGTGTTTATGTTGGCTTTGAGGCAGGGAGGCCACCGAATGCACAAGGCTTTCGTGGGCACAAGGCTCAACTCACTCCAGCCCGCCAACTAGTAAGTGCAATAAGTTCTACAAGGACCGGCAAATCGACCTCCCCATGCAGCTAGCAATTTAACCAGCCTCGGATGATCCTCATAGGCTATGATATCGCTCCGCAGCTTATCATCCTGCCTAATATTGAACTTTGCAATCTTCATATATAAAAGAATATGTCTTGAATGATTAAATGATAATCAATACCGAGCTAAAACGCCTCATTTTAGGAGCGTGAAATTTAGAATTTATACTAATTGTATATCGTAAACACCCATTAATGAAAGGTTTTTGAATTTTTGTTCCTGAGGAGATGAAACAGAAAAAAAACTTCTTTTCTTAAAAAACGCATATCTCAATAATCCAAAAAGAAAAGATTTTGAAATTTGGTATCTAGATTCTTTCAAAAAAATACGTATTTCCTCAGTTTTTGAAAATGTTATTTACCGGAGCTCAAATATGGAGTGGAAATAAGATTTATATTTTTTTTTTTGAATAACCGCTACTCGACGAAATTCAAAAGTAGTTTTAAAAAATAAAAACGTTTATCAAGGCGTCATTTTATTATCTTTCAATAAACTAAAAGATTATTCCAAATAACCATGTGTACGAATAACAAAATCATAACAGTATATCTTTATTATTTCTTGCACAATCTGATAAAACCAGATGATTTTCACTATGTTTATTATTTAATCTTTCAAAGCAATCTTTTACTGGGATTTTTCTGTTGTATGACTGGTCTTCCCTTTTGTTTTTAGCAAGACCTTTTCACTAACCAAACTAAATAAAATAGCAGATTCTACGTATAAATTATTAAGAACTACTATATTAAGAAACACCATTGACTGTCATTTTGCAGATGCTTAAAAGAAATGCTAATTGCGTCGCACAGTCGGATATAGTCGCGGTTAAATATCATCACTAGTAGAGTGAGTGCGTGTTACAAACGTATCGACATACTGTTTGAAACTTCTTATTATGATGTTACAGATACATGCAGGACCATGTAAACGATTTTAACTCTTGACCCCTCGTGAACGTAATAAATCAGTGAAATTTGTATTAATACATTTCTAATTTATTAATGTGATTTATTTAACAGTTGCTGATAAGCGTTTTGTTTGTCATCTGATTTGTGGGTTTTTTTTTAAGAATAATGTTTCTGTCTTTGTCCTATTAAAAATATAAAAGACTAGCGGGGTAGCCGGCGTTGCCCGGGATTTGTAGAGGTTTTTTTAATGTTTGTCTCCCTTGCTCCCATTTCCTTCCCCGATTACTCTCCCGCTCTCGGTCGTTTTTCCGCTCCCGGCCGTTTTCTCGCTATCGTTTGCTCTCCCGCTCCCGGTCGCTTTCCCGATCCCGGCCGTTTTCTCGCTCTCGATTGCTTTCCCGGTCCCGGTCGCTTTTCCGATCCCAGACGCTTTCCCGTTCTTGGTCGCTTTACTTTTCCCGCTCGCTTTTCCGCTCTCAGTAGCTTTTTCGTTCCCCTTGCTTTCCCGTTCCCGTTTCCACTCATTTTTAATTCCCGTTTCCGTTCGCTCTCCCGCTCCGCTCATTTTGTGACCCATTTCATTTTTTTCACTAAAACCTTCCTCAATTGACTCTCAAGCTTGTGTAAAAATTTCCTTACGCGTAGCAACGAATAAAGGACTTACACATATAATCTAATATATATATATATATATATATATATATATATATATATATATATATATATATATATATATATATATATATATATATATAAACTGCATGTGTGTTGTGATTGTATTAACAAAAATCTATGAGTGCGAATGACTCATGAAATTGATATTATTCATTTTTTACTAATTTAATTATCAGTAATTATTAAATCTTGTCACAAAGAGTTTTTTGAAACATTTATAAAATTCCGCTAGCAGGTCGCAACTAATTGGTTGTTTATCATCGCCAAGCCCGGGTGAGTTGGGGGAATAGGAAGTAGATCGAAAAAAATTAAACAACAATAGAAGTAATATAGGAGTAATATAAGAGTTTTGATTGTTATTAAAATCACTTCGGCCAACAAACGTGATATTTTGTATCATGGTTAGCTTCGTGGGTGTTCCAGCGCTATTGAACACCACCCCTTTGAGCGTTATTGAACATCACGGAAATGGCGCTATATAAATTCAGTTTGATTGATTAATTGAACGATCTCTATCAAATTCTTCCAAACTTCTCTGGAAATTTTGAAACTCCGCCTACGTCTAGGTTGAGCAACTTTTTCATCAAGCTCTTGCAGTTTCTTCCCCAGCCATAACACTATGCCATCCCCATCAAATTCCTCCAGCACCCCCCTCAAACTATTCCAACATCTTTTTCAAATTCTTGCAGCCCTAACCCTTCAATCAAACTTCTGCTTTGGCAATTGCACTCATAATGTCTTTTTATAATTTTGATTTCTTTACTTCAAGACATTCTATGTTTCTTTCCCAGCCTTTTATTCTGAGCTGCTAAAACTCTCGTTAACTCATTAATGGTTTTCAAATTCTATTGGGCATTTCTGATGGACCGGTCATTTTTTATCAGGTTTTTTTTGCAGCGGTTTTAAATCGGTCTATTTTGGTCAAAAAAATTTAAATATTCAATTTATTATTTTAAAGTTATTTTTAAGAAAATGAAAAACAAGTGAAATTAAAACATTTCTAAATAATAACATTTGTTCAGACTAGCTAGCATGTGGATGTTCAAAATATAATGTTATTATATTAGCCCCAGAACAAACTAACAAAGATTAGGTAATAATTGAGTAGTTGTATGAAAAAACCAATGAATATTGGTTCAAATAATAACAAAATTTCAAACGTTTTTACAAATTATTTGGCAAGAAAGGCAAAATGGAGATAAACGTAGATGAAAACAACTACCATCAAAAACAAAATAAAATAACCACCAAATAGTTTGAAAACTGCATTGTTGAACCAAGTAAAAATGTAATTATAATGATCTTCAGTTTGCATGAAATAATTTAAAAATATTTTATTTCCATTCGGCCAAACATAATGTCTTATTTGTCTCTAATTCTTTCTCTCTTTCTTTCTTGGTTTTCTTTTTTTCTCTTTATTTTTCTTTCTTTCACTCCTCTCTCTCTCTCTCTTTCTTTCTCTCTCTCACTCTCTTTTTTTCTCACTGTCTCTCTCTCTCTCGTTCCTTCTCTGTCCCTCTTTTTCTGTTTCTCTCTCTATGCCTATATTGCTGCAGAAAAAGAGTTCTTTCTTTTTTCTTTTTCTTTCTCTCTCCCATTCTTTTTTCTTGCTATGTTCTATTTTTATGTTTCTCTCCTCTCCACTGGCTGCCTATCATAAGACGGTGCAAGTTTGGTCGCCAGAGCAGAAAAACATTATCAATATTTATTACTATCATAAGACAGAGTCGCTCTATAAATAGTCGTTCTGTGGATCCCCAGAGTTTGCATATTCATAACTCTGAAGATGATAATTAGTATGGTGGTGAACGTGATGATGATGATGATGATGATTAAAACAGATTAACTTCTTTGTGACTAATTAATCAAATCAAATCAATTCATTAATTGTTACATAAATGGGTTAATAAAAGTATCTAATGGAACCTACTGTATTCAATTTATTAAACGCGTTTTTCTGTGGTCATCGTAATTAATAATTTTTTTTCTCACTGTTTGTATTTAATTTTTAAAAGGTAATCAATTTTAAATTAGTTATTTTTATGATTTTTTGTCTAATGTGGACGGAAATACATAATAAAATAAATAACAAACAAGTAAAAGAAAAAACGAGTTTTTCAACACAAACATTTGTTTCAAATACACTCGATTTAGAAATACGAAAGATGTTCAAATTATTTTTTTTTATTTGAATCATGTATTGTCATCCAAGATAAAGCTATGCTGAAAAGTTCAGCTTCCTAGCTAGTCAAAAAGCTGGTTAAACAGCCGTTATATTCTAACAGCCGTTATAGTCTAACAGCTATTATAGTTTCTCCAGTCTCACGTTCTCTTTAGTCTGACAATCTCCTTAGTTCCACAGTTTCATTAGCATTGTAGTGACTGATGATAATTACTTGTTTAGAGCTATCGATTAATTGAACTGTTTCAACCATCAAAGCTGACAGGTGTGATATTGCAATTTTTTTTTCATTATTTCGTTTTTGTTCGGATTTTTCCGATGAAGTTAAAAATTGAAAAACTTATTTCAAGGATTCGATCACAGTACAAACTTTTTAAATATAATAAAATAAAACAAAAACAATTTAAAAATTTAAGTACTAAATAAAAAAAAGTGTAATGAATTATCAAGAAAGTCCTGACTTTATTTTATCTCTCTTGCTCCATCACTCTGTTGTTCTATCGCTAAAAATCTCTCTCTATCTCTTTCTTTCTTTCTCTCTCTCTCTCTCTCTCTCTCTCTCTCTCTCTCTTTCTCTCTTTCTTTTTTTCTCTCTTTCTCTCTCTCTCTCTCTCTCTCTCTCTCTCTCTCTCTCTCTCTCTCTCTCTCTCTAACGCGGCATGGAAAAGATCGACCATTTTTCTTAATTTTCCGTCCCGGGTATTAGCCGTCCAAGCACGCTCTGTTGGTCATCAAATCACGTGGCCGCAATCGCTCCTTGCAGTCGCGGTCGTGAGCGCGTGTCGCAAGTGCAGCAGCTTCACTCAAGGATAACTGAATAGGTTAAATTGATTAAACACTAATTTTTAATTGTAATTTAACATTGCTATTGAGAGTTTTTATTTAAATATTGAATCAAATGATGTTTGTTTTTGAAAACTATTTTTTGTTCCAAATCACGTGAGTGCGAAACTAAAAAGAATCATTTTTGTGTCATCATGTTTTTCGTTTTAGTTTTTATGATTGCATTATCAGGAAATGCATCATGATCTAAATCATTATTAGTAACTACGAAATCATAACTATAGATATATATGATCATAACAATTAATAATTGTATCTTTATCATAATCATTATTAACATCATACTCAGGTTCATCAACATCATCATCATCATCGTTGTCGTCGTTGTCGTCATCTTAGTGACCCTAAAGGTTACTAGAGAAACAATTAAAAAATACCAAGAAGTTCAGAGAGGGAAAAAAAGATAAAAGAGAAAATAAGGGTTTAAAATAAAGAGAGAGAAAGAGAGAGAGAGAGAGAGAGAGAGAGAGAGAGAGAAAGAAAGAAGGAGTCAACGAAAGAACGAACTTCATAATGACATAAAGAGATAATGGAGGACGTAAGATGATGCGGGACTTTCCCATGGTGTGGAAAATTACAAGTCAGATATGCTTCTTCATCTTCAGTTGTCCCATTTTCTTCTTCATTCAATTTAACTCAGTTCCTGGTTTAATTATTATTTTAATTTTTTTTTATTTTTAACATCAGTGAGCAATACAACATGTTGGTAATTGGTTAATCAATCTTTAATAATAATAATCTTATAATCAATTTTTTTTATTAACCTAACATTTTAGTAAAATTAATTTTTCCTTTTGTTTCTTAAATTTCTACATTAATAGAATTTAATTGTTCTGTAATGTTTAGTCCTATTTTAAAAATTTTAACTAAACCCTGTTTTATCGTAAAATATTGCTTTTTTGTACATGGTTTCCAGGCAAAAATAAATATCATAAAATTTAAGCAAAAACTGACAAAATTGCCTTCGTTTCATTTTAAATTCAATTCCGTGTAAGTTTATTAGATCAATTTGAAGACGAGGCCATTGATGATATTCCGAGCTTGAGATAAATTTGTAGCTGCTTGCTTGAGATAAATTCGTAGCTGCTTGCTTGAGATAAATTCGTAGCTGCTTGCTTGAGATAAATTCGTAGCTGCTTGCTTGAGATTGTAAGACGATCTTACAACCAACATCTTAAAGATTACATTGTAATTTACTCAAAACTAACAGCTTAAGTATTACAAACACACATACACACACACACCACACACGCACACACACACACTCACCCACACACCGTTATGTGAAAACCTTAATAATTCAGATTATCGAAACCTAAGAAAACTAGTCTTCTTTCTTTAAATTCCGATACGCTATTTTCTGAAAACAAAAACTGTCTGCAACGGGATTCCATTTATCTTGCAATTGAATCTCGTGAAATCAGCCATTTCTACTCCAAGCTGCTAAGACAAGGTAATAATAATCTTTTTTTACCTTACTGGGTATCCGCATTCTTATCAAAAAAGTTGTCTGCTAAAGAAAGTCTATCAACTCTGATATCAATGTTACGCGCATAAGTATACAAATCTGTATTTATCTTAAAGTTGTTGAGTCGTCAGGGTCACTCCCTACTTAAAGTTGTTGGGTCGTCAGGGTCACTTCCTAAAATCTTTCACTTCGGCTGAACAAATGCTGACATTCTCCGTCCCACTCACAGGCGATCAAATTTGTTCTCATGCGACATATGGCTTCTTCATCAACTATTTTGTATGTTTTGAATCATTTTTCATTAGGCCATACGTTTTCAAATCAGACACAATGTTTTTGTCAATATTTAAACTTAAATAAAGAATAAAATGATGTTTTAATAAGGTTTTATGAACAATTTTGTGTAACAGCTAATTTTAATTATGTCAATGTTAGCAAATGACCTTGAAATTTCAACAAAAAAAACAATTCCGAAGCCACCTGACGACTGAAATGAAATTAACCAATTAATAGTTTTAACGGATTTATTAAAGCATGTGTAGTTTCCATTGTAGAAGCCAAATTCATTTAAATTATATTGTGAATGATGATGATGATGATGATGATGACGATGACGACGATGACGACGACGACGACGATGATGAAAATGACGATGACGACGACGACGACGACGATGATGATGGCAATGACGATGCTGCTGCTGATGATGATTGAAATGGCGATGGTGATGATGACAGTATAACTGAAGAAGCAGCTGGTTATATTATCATTAATAAATAGGTCGATGCACAAATCAACATAGATATACCCGTTGGCAGCCAATAACAAGATAAAAAAAATAACTACGTTAATAATTGCTAATAATCCATAACGAACGGTTACTAATTTATTACCAATAATTGATAACGATTATTGATTACAAATGATTGTATGTTCCTGGGTTTTTTTGCAAAAAGGCTCACAATTAAGAAAAATCGTGGCCTAGATTAGAAGTCTGCAGACTAACGTTACCTGAAAAATCTTCAAAAACGAAAAAAAAAACATTGTTATTTTGGTTATAAATAACTTGATTATGAAAAGAAATTGTAAAAATAATTAGAACAAAAACCAAAAACGATAATGAAAAAAAAATTAGCATGTCCATCTACCTCCCTGTCGCAGCGTGACTCGACTGACGAATTAGCGAAGCAGACCAGGACGTCCAACTGAGTGGAAAAAATGATTTCCATGTAGAGAAAGAGGGAGAGAGAGGGAGAGAGGGAGAGAGGGAGAGAGAGAGGGAGAGAAAGGAAAAAATACTTTTTTTCTATCGCCTTTTTTCGCGCAACTTTGTCACGCACCGGCGGGCACCTACAAAAGTCGCGTCCGTGCGCGGCGTTTGCCGGAGCGTGAATGTTGGATCACGCCTCGCATCCGATTCCACGTCGAACAAATCAAACTTACAAAGCGAGTACAAGGATAGAACGCTCTCCTCTCTTCTTGGAGCTGCTGCTGCTTCTGCTACTGCTACTGCTGCGGGTTCGGCTGTCGTTAGCGACAATTCGGCGAAACGTACACTCAAACAAGAAAACCGTTAAAAAAACTTGTTTTTTTTTAAACATTTAGAATTTTTTGTAATTCGACGACTGTTATGTATGTATGGATATAATTTCGTATTTATTTATATACTACACATATATATATATATACAAACAGTTAATACTAGAATTTTGACCAAACATTTATAATTTTTTTAATTCGAAGACTGTTATGTATGTATATAATTTCGTATTTATTTATATGCTATATATATATATATATATATATATATATATATATATATATATATATATATATTAGGGTTGCACCGAAAACCGGCCCCGGCTCCGGCCCCGGCCGAAAACCGGCCATTTTTCCGAATCCGGTCAAATCCGGCTCCGGCCGGATTTGATGGCCGGATTTGGAGCCGGATTTAACGTATTTATTTATTTATTTCAGTGAAATAAAAACATTTATATATATATATATATATCTTTCAAATGGCTTATCTATTTCTTATCAGTTTATTTCATATAGCTAGGTTGAATCATTAATAAATTTAATCTTCCGAATGCTGCAACAGAATAGCACGCCCGGAAGCTCTATAAGGTCACTCTCGCGAACCTTGAACTCTCTTTCTCTCTTTTGTTGAATTATTCTGTTTTTGTTTGAATATTAAAAATAAACGGCATAAAATGGCTGAGAAAAAATCGGACTTTTGGGCGTGTTTTGATGTCAAAATCACGAATAATTTGTAGGCTGTTTGTAAACACTGCTACACGGAGTTGTCACGTGGCAAGACTAATACTTCCAAATGTTTTTCGACTTCTTCTCTTCTTGCTTATCTAAGATATAAGCATCCAATCCTGTACAGTGAGATGAACAGTTTAAAGACTTCGATGGCGGCTGCTGTTGAAGTTGTTACTGCTACCTCCTCGAATACTGTTTACTATTTTTTGTTTTATTGTTTATTTGAAATATAGCTGATATTGTCTGTTGGTTACTACGTTGGTTTTTAATGATAACATGCAATTGAACGAAGAGATGAATAATGAATAATAAAAAATGACAAGACCGGCCCCGGCTCCGGCCGGATTTTAAATTATGAATCCGGCCAGAACCGGCCCCGGCCGGATTTGAAAAACCAAAGTCCGGTGCAACCCTAATATATATATATATATATACATATATATATATATATATATATATATATATATGCAAACAGTTAATACTAGAATTTTGACCAAACGTCTCAATTTGTATAAAAATGACGACAAATCATTGTGTTTAATAAGACTATACATTTATTTAACTTAATACCTTTTTTTATCTGTTCCGTATTTTAAAACAAAACAAAAAAATTTCTATCTTCCCAGGATGGATAACAAATGGACTGCAAACTGAGCACCAGAGAACGACCGCGCCTAATCAACGAGCGGGCAAACAAAAACTGCGAATTACAGCGAAGATAAACTAACAAGAAGGAAGAAACTAGATCTCCTGGAGAAAAAAAAAGAAGAATAGAAAAAAACTGATCTCGGAATAGAATATATTTTTTCTTTTCTTGGCTACATCTGTAATGAAGAGTTCTTATTTACTGCTCTGCTTACTTGTAATCGCGTCTCGCTGTTCCGTGCAGGAGACGAAGAAGAAGAAGTCGGGGGCGGAGGAGGCGGGGGTGGGGGTGGCGATAGGTTCCCGGCGCCGCTCCCCCGCGCTGCTCCAGTCACATGTCCTGCAGTCACGTGACGTGGAGTCTGGCGAGTCGGAAATAATTGATAAACTCCTGGCGGAGAGGAGGAATAAAACCGCTGGTGGTCTCGCCAGGGGCGGCGGGTGGAATGGACGTGGCAGACGTGCTCTGGATGCCGGAGGCGGCAGGAGGAATCAAGATCTTCATTCTGGAAAGCTTCCCTACAAGTTGAACCGACTGATTTTAAGCTTCAGTGGTAAAACAAACGGCGAGGAACGAGCCGAGATGACTGTCGTCGAGGTCTCGTCTCGAGGCGCCGGAGCCAAGCGCTCCGGTCGGTCGGTCTCGTCTCGAGCCGCTCAAGACCACCGGTCTCCGACGTTTTTGAACAGACGCATACTGGAGCACAGCCCGCCGAGGACGTCCATTGTTGACATCATCGAAGAGGCAGGCCTCAGCCAGAAGTACGAGACGAGGGTACTTCAGCAGCTCAGGTTCGAGTTCCTGGAGAGTAAGTCGAGTGCCTACAAACACAATCTGACTAGCTTCAATCTAGCTTACAAGGACAGAGCTACGATAACGAACAAACAGCTGTCCAAATCCTCTCAGCCCGGTCGGGCAGGTTCGTCCAAGTCGAGTGCCAAAAAGCAGCATCAGCAGCAAGATCAGTATTATTACTACTTCCCGTTCGAGCTGAACAACACGACCGGTATAATACAAACAGTCGGAGATGTCGACAGGGAGCTGTTCCAGCACTGCATCAACAAAATGGATTGCGAGGTCAATCTCGACGTCACCGTCACGCCGGCTCTCTACTTTGAAATCGTCAAGCTGACAGTTCAAGTCGAGGACATCAACGACAACGCGCCGCTCTTCAGGATCGGACATTCGAAAAACTTCGCCTCCATCGGAGCTCACTCGAGATCGTCCTCGACTCTCGACGGCTCGGCTCGCTCTCCTGTCTCGAGGACGATGTCGAGATTTTTCTCGAATCTCGACGATGTCATACAGTTCAACATTTCGGAATCGGCAGTCGTTTCTTCTCTACATCCGCTTCCTGTGGCGTTCGATCCAGACAGTCCCATTTTTTCCATCCAAGGTTATCGATTGGAATACTTTTCAACACACAACGAGAGCGACTACAAAACATCATCATCGTCGTCGTCGTTGTCGTCGGCATCATCATCATCTGACAAAAGTTCGCATTGTACTTCGGGCGAAGAACACTTTTTCTTGAAAGTCACTAAAGGACCGGAAGGTCAAAAAGAACCTCATTTGGAGGTCAAGAAAAGTTTAGACAGAGAGAGCTGCGAGAGGTATTTCATGAAGCTGATAGCTTACGACGGGAGTAACGAAAGTTCATCTGGCGCACTGGGCATCGAAGTTGTCGTACTGGACTCGAACGACAACTCGCCGGTTTTCACCAAACCGCAGTTCGAATCGCGCGTCGTCGAAAACTGCCAGCCGGGAACGGAAGTGGCCGTCGTCAGGGCGACCGACCTGGACGCCGGCAAGAACGCTGACATCGTCTACCGGTTCTCGAGCCACACCGAGTCGGCCCACGGCCGCGTCTTCTCCATTGACCACAAGACGGGCCGGGTCACCACGAGAGGGTCGCTGGACTACGAGACCACAGCGGTCTATCACCTGTCCGTGGTGGCCCAGGACAAGGGCCCGGGATCGGTCCCGGTAGATGCGGCCCTCGTGGTCAAGGTCATAGACGTTAACGACAACCGTCCAATCATCCACGTTAGCACTCTGACGAGGCGACACTCTGGCGCCGAACAAGAGCAAAGTTCTAACGACGAGATCAGAAAGCCTCCGTCTTCTTCGCAGTCGTCGTCGTCGTCGTCGTCGTTTTCGGCGCCGTCTTTTCCGCTTCCATCGTCTCCAGGGAAAGCGGCGTCCGTCTCCGGTCGGGATGGAAGCGAAGTGGTCGCCGAAGTGGTCGAGAATCAGGCCGCTGGAACGTTCGTAGCTCACATTTCGGTGTCGGATGCTGATTTCGGTGAAATCGAATGCAGCATGACAGCGGCAGGAGTGGCTTCTATGCGATCTCGTGGTAGTTCAACTTCACTTTCATCATCGTCATTTTCATCGTCATCATCATCATCATCATCATCATCATCATCATCATCATCGTCATCATCATCATCGACGTCCTATCCAGAAGGAGATGATAAAGTGCCTTATTATCCATCCTGTTCTTTGCTGACATCGTCCAAATGCGAGCAGAGATCTCTCAATCCGTCGTCATCGTCATCATCGTCATCGCCACTACTGTCATCGTCGTCGTCATCATCATCATTATCATCATCGTCGTCGTCATCATCATCTTTATTATCGTCATCATCATCATCATCATCATCATCGCCGGCGATGTTCCACTTCAGCAGAAGGGGCTCCCAGAAGACAAGTGCAGAGTATCAATTAACAACGGCCGGCCCGCTGGACAGGGAGGCATGCCCTGAACATCTTTTGGAAATTAAGTAAACAAAAATTATGAATTTAAGACATTCTTTTTTACAATTTTCCTTATTATTATTGATATAATTTGTGTTTTAATGATTTACAATTATTTAGTAATTTTTCTAATAGTTGCCTTCGTCACTCATTAAAACCAGTCCTGTTAAGAAAAAACAACAGCTGTCTAGTCTGCACGATAACACAACACACACACATACACAAACAAACACATAATTACTCTCACTCACTCACATACCAGCATTCAAAGAAAGGGATATACACACATACACGCCTACACATGCAGATACAAATACACAAACAGACACAAACACACAAGCATACAAGCATACAAGCCCCGAACACGTCTTTGTTGACAAACAAATAAATTACTTGACCGCAGAAAGGCCGATTGCAAAAAAGATAGTTTATTGCTTACTGTTTCAAACGAGGCTCGGTCACGAATTGGACCTGGTTCTCGTGAGTGGTTGGTGGAATTGCGGGAAAAGCATCACGTGGAGAACAGGGGTGAAGATTGCCAATTCACGACACTTACTTTCTCAAATTTTCAAAAAGACTGGTCATGTTTTGAATCATATAAAAACTAGGGAAATTAACATATAAATATTTTTAAAATATTTTTTTAAAACAGCCCATAAAAAGATTTTGATTTTACTACAAAACAGATGAACAGTTTTTGTAGCACAATTTTTTAAAACAAAAAAAAATGTTAGTTATGGTTCATTTTGCACAATCCAATTTGTATTACCCGTTTCAATTGAAACAATCAACTCCGCCTCGCTAATTGCGAGCCAGTCCCAAGCCTGGATAAAGGAGGAGGGACAGTTAAAAATGATCAAACTTTGATTCACGACAGGAAGTACTTATGTGCTTTCTACATACCACCAATTCAGTCTTAAAACACTTGGTGTAAAGGACTATAAACTATAATAAAAAAAAATTGAAACAATCGTTTTGGTCAGTAAACACCTCCGACTTCTGTCATGTTTGTGTTTATATGAACTAACCTACAACAGCGTGTAAGCAAACGGTACAAAAAGGTCCCGGTGAGCATAAGTTTATAGATATTCAAATGATATCCTCCGAAGGTTAACTTGATAGTTGTTTGTTTGACTAGATATGAAGGCTATGTTAGTTTTAAAAATTGAATTCTAATAAGATCTTATAACTCGTTCTACCATGGTTTGCCGTCATTATTGCTAACGCATCATAGCATCATCACCATAGTCGTCGTCGTCGTCATCGTCATCATCATCGTCATCGTCGTCGTCATCGTCATCGTCATCGTCATCGTCATCGTCATCGTCATCGTCATCGTCATCGTCATCGTCATCGTCATCGTCGTCGTCGTCGTCGTCATACTTGTTATCATTAGCAGTTAAATTCATGACTTCATATCCCTAATATTACACCAATATATGATTAATAATAACATAATCAACTTGTGTCAATGTCGTGTAGCTAACTAATATTTTACAACCAATACATACTGTCATTACCATATTTCATACTACTATCAGCATATTTCAAAGTGTCGTGAAGTTTGCAGACAGGAAGGCCTCTATAAAACTGAAAACGTCTGAAAAAATACTTTTCGAGTTATTTTGCAGCTTCACAAGAGTACGAATTTCGTAAAGTCAAAATAAACTTAAAGGATTTTCAATAGTTTCTTAATATACTTTTAAACTGATTTAAACTGAATACACAATCGATAAAAATAATTAATCTGATTACTCTCATCTAGATGCTGGGACTCGGGTCATCCCAGTCCCTTGTTCGACACCCGTCAACTCGTCGTGAGAGTCACAGACGTGAACGACAACAAGCCCGTCTTCCGGCAGGGCCGAGACGGCTACGGGTTCATCTTCCAGATGTTCGAGAACAACCAGGTCAACTACAAGGTCGGGTCGGTGACCGCGTGCGACGACGACGAAGGACACAACGGAAAGATCAAGTACAGGATCGAGAGGCAGATGATCGATTACATGTCCACGTCAGAGAGACACGCCGAGCTACTGCACCGCTCTCGGAATAAAACACTAGGAGACACGAAATCAACCTCTGCTCATCGCAGCAGTGAGATGCCGCCAAGACGGGTTAACGACAGGAGCTACTTCACGATCGACCCCGACACCGGGTCTCTCCACGCGGCCGCTAAAATCGACCGGGAGCTGACGCCGAGCTTCGAACTGGTCGTTCTGGGCGTCGACGGCGGCTCCAAGCCGAACACAGGTTCGACGACTGTGAAGATATCTATCGACGATCTGAACGACGAAGTTCCACGATTCTTCTCGCATACGACACCAACTTCATCTTCTTCATCTTCTTCTTCCTTCTCATCATCATCATCGTCGTCGTCGTCGTCATCATCTTCTTCTTCTTCTCTATCATCGTATCCATCATCAGTTAACCACCCGTCTGAGCTTCCGAGCGGCACGAACGGCAGCTCGTATCTCGGCTACTCGTTCAGCGTTTTCGAAAACGAGCCAGCCGCCACCGAAGTCGGCATGGTCAGGGCCTTCGACCCGGACCTGCCTCCGGTCAACAACCACATTCGCTACAGCATAGCCTCGGTCAAATCGACTCCGCCTATGAATGTTTTATCAGCTCTTGCTCCGTCGTTCCCGGCTTACTCCCAATCTCAGCGCCATGTCTACCCGCCCTCGTTGTTCACCTCGCTTTCAGTCGGAAGCGTCTTCAAGATGGCACCTGAATCAGGAGTTATAACGACGACAGCGTCGCTTGATAGAGAACTACGATCCGTGTACCTGCTTACGATACATGCGTCCGATGCTGGCGCTCCATCTCTGACAGGTCGTAATTACTTCATGGTTTTTACATTCGAAGTTTCTTTGTTTTTTTTCAGTTTCTTAAGTTTGTTTGTTACGTCAACGATGATTTTAACCAAATGTCTTTTAAAGATATTTGGTTTCAAGACAAATTTATTTATTAAATATTTGCTGTTGAAAAAGAAAACAATGTTTGTTCTATCCTAGCCAGGAACCGTCCAATAAACCGCAAGTCATGTTCAAAGATAATACTTTAAACACATGTATTATGAATACAGCAGAAAAATAGAACACAGTTTATACTAATAACTCCACATTCAAACAATCAACTTCGACACACTCGTCTGAAACTCCAGACAAGCGGAGTCGTCTTTGGGCGGATTTAAACTCCAATTCATTCAACTGACGTTCTTTTCCAATCCATCATCTTTCCAGTTTATCTGTTCCGTCTTGCATCGGTCTCCGGGAATCCGAGAAACCGATCCAACTCCACATCGAATACCGATCCCTCCTGGACAAGGTCTCTTCTCTTGTCCGTCTGACGACGGCGGCGATGCCAGTGTCAGTCTTTATCGCCACGAAACACGGAATTGATTAAAAATTTCCGTGGCACCCCAGATTGATTGATCGCCCATACGCTGTCGTGCCAAAACTCGGCCCGGTTTTTTTAAACGTTTCAGAAAACCCGGTAAGGCATCTGCTCGAGAGAGGTCTCTATTAATGTCACCGTTTCCTTTTTCTATGCATCTTGACAATTATTGAGTTATAAATTAGATGAATTATTAACGATAGTCTACAAGAGGTTATCCGTTTAAATTGTTTTTTTTTTTTATTTGTAGATGTGTTTGTGTGTTAAAAATACGCTTATGTTTGTTACGAATATGTGTATGCGTGGTACAAATATGCGTATGTGTGTTACAAATACGTGTCTGTGTATTACTAGAATGTGTATGTGTGTTACAAATACGTGTCTGTGTATTACAAGAATGTGTATGTGTGTTACAAAAAATGTGTTTTTGTGTCGAAACTCTGTATATAATTGGTTTTAACAAGTTGAAGTTTGTTCAAAATATTTGTAGCTTGAAGTTTTCACTTCAAATTCAAGTAATTTTGTTTCTACTCCAAGATTCGCTTTTATGTTGCTCTCTTTTTTCTCCTTTTTTCCACTTCTTCTCCACGCAATTCATCCATCTTGCTGTTGTTTCCAGCGTAAATACAAAGTTTATTCCTACATAAACACACATGGAGGACATGGAAGACATCACCCCCCCACCGCCACCCTAACCTCCAAACCGGAAGCGATTTTTCATCCGACTCCTTATACGGTTCTCATCTGGCAAAAAACCGATACCGGCCGATTTATATTTTATGTTGTTTTCCAGCACATCCATGTTTTCTGGTTGGCTTTTACTTTTGCTGTTCCTTCTTCCTCTTCTTCTTCTTCATTTGGCACCATCTGTTCTGTAAGAATGATTTCAGCGTATACAGACAGGAAGTCGGCATCTGTGCCAAATGTACAAGAAGAAGTTTGTCGTTCAGTGAATTAAAAATATCTGGAAACTGTTTTTTTTCCTCTTCCAAACTTCAAATCAAAATGCGTTTTAGATGCTTTTAAAAGCTTTTTTTTTAAACAAAAACTTTTTTTCGCGAAGTTAGAAAAGTGTCTAAAAGAAATTAAGTGGGATTTATATGCATTAAGTAGGATCATTTAAACATCAAAACAAGCGTTTAAATGCATTCAAAAAGAATATTAATGCTTTCTGAAAAACGGTTTCTGCTTTTATTAAATTTACCATTAAAAAAAAAATAATAGTTTATAAATGTTCACGACGGAGAAATACCGATGCTGAAGCAGCCGACCAAAATATTGCTGTAGATCGTGAATCGATTATAAGAAAACCAATCGATTTATGAATCCCGGTTTCTGACTCCAAGAGATTCAAATTAATTTTCTTTAACGATTTAACCAAATGATTAATCAAACAATATTTTTTTTTCTAATTTAATGAGTTGTTTTGGTAAAAAATAAAATAAGATATTGTATTGTATTTTTTTTAATATTGTTTGTTGGTTTTTCGCAGAAGGATTATTAAACTCGTAATTCTTTGGCTGGCGCGCGGTTATTGCTATTCGCATAAATCTTTTTATTTTTGTCTTATTTTTAATCATTGCTTTGATTTATATTATTTTTTAGTTTTTGTAATAAATTGAAAAAAATAACAATGAAACATTTTAGAAATAACTTGAAACCTGGTAAAACACTTTCAAACCTTGTTTTAATAATTTCAAACCTTGTTGTGAAATAATTTTAAAAATACTAAAATAAAAATACTATGCAAAATAATTTATAACCTTGTGAAATAATTTATAACCTTGTGGAATAATTTAAAACAACTTGAATTAATTTCAAACCTTGTAAATTAATTTAAAACCTTGTGAAATAATGTTTATTGCCATTGTAATTTTCAATAATTATAATTTGTTTCATTCGATATCCAGGCACCGTAACGGCCACCGTTTACATACAAGACCAAAACGACAATTCGCCACACTTCACCTTTCCCACTCACGGCAACAACACGCTACACGTCAGCGACAAGCTTCTCAAAGGTCACAAAGTCAACAGAGTTCACGCAGCGGACACCGACCTCGGCGACAACGCCAAAGTCACCTACGCCATCAGGAGCATCGAGAAGTTCGAACCGGAGGGCGACAAGCGCGACGACGATCCCGGCGGCGATAAGCTCTCCGAAAGCCCGCAGCAAAAGCCCCTCGAAGCGCCCGAGTTCCTGCGCATGATTCACACGACCGGCGACATCCTAGCGGCTCGCTCGTTCGCCGGTCTTCACGGCACGCGGCTGCAGGTGACGCTGTCGGCTTCGGACCTCGGCAGTCCGCCGAAGACGACGTTCGCTTCGCTGTTGCTCGTCATCAACTCGTCCGCTCCTCATCAGCCGCAGCCGCCTTCCCCGTTTTCTACGTTTCCTGATATGTCAGACATCTTCGATCCTTTCTTCTTGCAGAACAACAACGACGGCGACGGCGGCGGCGGCGACTCGTCACGTGGTCATAAAATGGCGCACAGTCTTCTGGCTACTGTGGTTTTAGCTTGCACCATATCGGCTCTGGCGGTTTTGTTCTTGCTCGTCGTGAGCATCATCAGGGGTATAAAAAGAAAGAAACAGCGCAAGAAATCTCGCTTGGAAGCGCTCAAGTCGCTAACCGACTCCGGATCCGGTCCGGCTAATTCTGGAAACTCGACTCTGTGTCGCTCGGACGACGAAGCGACTAAGCTGAATCTGAGCGAAAAAGTAGACAACGAATACGTGGCCATCTTCAAAAACAAACAGCTAACCGGTAGCGACTTTGCCCTGAGGAACAACAGTGCAACTCTAAACGTGAAAAGCTCGGTCGAGATAGCTAAGGTGAAAGGTGGCGGCTCGCCCAATGACTGCAATAACGACTCGTTCGACGTTCAACGCTCAGCAAACCAGCAGAAAAGCTTCAAAACGCTGGTAGTAGAGCCGGCTAGCTCAAAATTCGACAAAGAGCTTCTACTTTTCCAACAGCCAAAAAGCTCTTCGCTGACAAACATTGATGCCGGCTCCGTTCAAATCAAAGGCGACAATTACAGCTACGACGAGGAGGTTGTTATGCATATCTTGATTTTCTCTAATTTTACACCCAAACTATAACATAAAAATGCATATTTTTAAAACCATTACAACTAAATTAAAATAAATAAGCAAATAAACAAAACACGATTGAAAAATACTGAAAATAAATTGGTTGCAATTATGATGCTAAGAATTTTGATTGAGTCGTGTTCAACGTTCTTTGCTTTAAAACTGTCCAATTAGTGATGTCGTTTGAAATGCGAAGGTCATCGGATTATTGGAGCGGTTCTGATAAGATTTATGTTTTTGAGTTTTAATTTCAATTAGGAGGTAATTTATTGAAGTAAATTCCAGAGTTCGTTAGACATTTGTTTGAAAAAAAAAACACTAATTGTTTTGTGAAAAAGAATTGGTTTTTTTTTCAAATTTCTTTTGAATTTTTTATGATATAAAACTCAAACTCGTATCTTCTACTCCGACATTTTGTTTGCATTCCAGCAACATGGAAAACTTTAATAAAAATTGCGCACACACACAAATTATGTTTGACCTTGACCTTGACTCGATGGCGCTCGACCTCTGGTGACCTTTCGATTTTCAATTTGAAACTCCGAATTTAATTCGGTTTCAAGAAAATTAGAATTATGGTGATCTGATTTTTTTTTATAAATTAATTTTCAAATGAAAAAAATAATTTTCCTTTTAAATATAATAAATAATAAGAAAACCGTTGGAATTTCCACAAAAAAAAAACAAATTCTTCTCTTCACTAATCGACAGAAAAAAGAGAGTTTTGTAGAAGTTTTTTGTTTTTTTTTTGTGAAACCGGATGAATTACTTTGAGAAGAAGAAGAAAAAAAACATTAAAACGCTTCAAGATTTCTTTTACGAATCTGCTTCCGTCCCCGCGCCGAGCGCGCATGCGTGAAGGCACGACGTCACTTCCTGTCAGCCTGTTTGCCCAGTGATGCATCGCTCCATGCGAACAAAATGGCCGAACGAATTCTATTACTGTAATTAAATTCAAATTTTAAAGTAAGAAAAGAGTCCGAAGAAAAAAAACTTTTGAATTTGAAGAAAAAAAAACACTTCGAATAGTTTGTCAACTTGTGTTTTTTTCCCCCGTTATATGCCGTTTTTGAGTTATTGGAAAAAATTCTATTTTGCATTGAATTTATATTTGTTTTGCGTTATAATGTCTGTTTGTGTGCGTTGATGTGCTGCAGTAAAAATAACTTTGAGAAAAAGAAAATCAGCGTTATGAAGCAACGCGAGCGAATTTGAATTTACGCGAAAAACGTAAAAAAAAACGTTCGGCTAATGTAAATGGAAGTTTATTTGACACATGGCTTGCGTTTCTCTTTCTGCTGAAACACAAAATAAACTCATATTTCTTGCTGATTTTTGTGCTTTATTGTTTTTTTTTCTCCACACGTGGTGTTGAACACTTTCTCTGTGGGTTTGTGAGATTTCATTCGCGTTTGTGAGAATATGTGTGATATTATAACATGTGATATTATAACATGTGATATTATAACATGTGATATTATAAAATGTGATATACATAACATGTGATATTATAACATGTGATATTATAACATGTGATATTATAACATGTGATATTATAACATGTGGTATTATAACATGTGATATTATAACATGTGATATTATAACATGTGATATTATAACATGTGATATTATAACATGTGATATTATAACATGTGATATTATGACATGTGATATTGTAACATGTGATATTATAACATGTGATATTATAACATGTGATATTATAAAATGTGATATTATAACATGTGATATTATAACATGTGATATTATAACATGTGATATTATAACATGTGATATTATAACATGTGATATTATAACATGTGATATTATAACATGTGTTATTATAACATGTGATATTATAACATGTGATATTATAACATGTGATATTATAACATGTGATATTATAACATGTGATATTATAACATGTGATATTATAACATGTGATATTATAACATGTGATATTATAACATGTGATATTATAACATGTGATATTATAACATGTGATATTATAACATGTGATATTATAACATGTGATATTATAACATGTGATATTATAACATGTGATATTATAACATGTGATATTATAACATGTGATATTATAACATGTGATATTATAACATGTGATATTATAACATGTGATATTATAACATGTGATATTATAACATGTGATACAGCTTTTTTTTTTGTTTTAATGGTTACGTTAATTGTTAGTATGTACATATCTGCGCTACTGTGTCGGTTGATGCGCTAAAATGCTGAATTTGCATAGAGTGTAATTTTTTCGTGTAAAAACAGATCTCCGTCGGTGGCGCAAATTCACTACAGCTGTTCCATAAGCAAAGCAGATCTACCACAGCTGTTCCATAAGCAGCGCAGATTCACCACAGCTACACCACAAGCAACGCAGATCAACTACAGCTGCACCACAAGCAACGCAGATCAACTACAGCTGTTCCACAAGCAATGCTGATCCACCACAGCTGCACCACAAGCAACGCAGATCCCCCTGACCACAGCTGTTCCATAAGCAACGCAGATCCACCACAGCTGCACCACAAGCAACGCAGATCAACTACAGCTGTTCCACAAGCAACGCAGATCCACTACAGCTGCACCACAAGCAACGCATATCCACCACAGCTGCACTACAAGCAACGCAGATCCACTACAGCGGCACCACAAGCAACGCAGATCCACCACAGCTGCACCACAAGCAAAGCAGATCCACCACAGCTGCACCGCAAGCAACGCAAATCCACCTAACCGGCAAGAGGAACACAGTTCGTTTTACCTGTCAAGCTTGTTTTGCATTTGTTAGTGGAACGTGCCTACATTTCTTTCGTAGCATGCTAAATGAATATAGTCATTGGAGAAAACAACTTTAAAGAAAAAGTCACTGAAACATCGCTAGTATTTGTGAAATAAATTATATTTTCAAATGTCGTTTTTAATAACAATAATTTGAGTAAAATTGAAGCTTTTCTCTTGATGTGCGTTTTTTTTTCATTTCCTCTGTCTCATTTCCGGGAGAATGTTTGTCTGGTTGTGTGTGTATTTCGAGTTTCTAGCGCTGCTGATGCTTTACGGGTGGAAATCAGGCGTCTGGAGGGAGAATGGTGGAATGATGTAGATGGTCGTAGTTAGTGAGGTGGTGGTGGTGGTTGTTATGGTGGGGTGGTAGTTAGTAAGGTATTTGGTATTGGTGGTGGTGGTTGTTATGGTGGTGGGGTGGTGGTGGTGGTTGTGATGTGGCGATGGTGGTGGTGGTTGTTATGGTGGTGGGGTGGTGGTGATGGTTGTGATGTGGTGACGCCGGTTGTGATTGTAGATGTGGTAGTGGCGGTTGTGGTGGTTGCGGTGATGATAGCGGTGGTTGTGATGGTTATTGAGATTATGATGGTGATAGTGGCGATGGTGATAATGGTTTTGATGATGATATCAATTATGGTGTATTCAACGAGATGGTGATGGTGATAATAATGGTGGTCCTTTTGAAAGGTGATGATTGTGATGACGACGGCACTGTCAATAATACTACAGCGTGAATGGACTTCATTTATCGGTATTGATGTCGCCCGGCATTTGATCGCTGCATTCATCCCGTTGTCAACAATCACTTTCATTCCCCGGCGTGAATAATAACTCGTCAACAATACCGAATATTATATCGAATTGCCACCATCGTACGCAGTCGTCATCATTATCATCATCATCGTCAACTTCATCACTATCATCATAACATCATCTTCATCCTCCTCCTCCTCCTCGTCCTCCTCCTCCTCCTCATCACCATTATCATCATCATTATCATCATCCTCATCCTCATCATCATCATAATCATCATCATCATCATCATCATCATCATCATCATCATCATCATCATCATCGTCGTCGTCGTCGTCGTCGTCATCATCATCATCATCGTCATCATCATTGCCGCCATCATCATCATCATCGTTGTCATTGTCATCGTCATCATCATTATTATTATCATCATTATCGTCGTCATCATTTTAATATTATATTTCATAAATAAAGTTGAAGTTTTTTGTTCTCCCTACACTCACCGACTCGCATAGCAAAAAAGCAATTTGCAAATGCATTCTATCAAGATACTGAAAGTGTTGAATGCTGACTAAAAAGTTGAGTTTAGAATATAATACAACACTTGCTTACAAAGAAATTTGTTTTGTGCAAATTTTTATCACCAATGTCTTGCACTGAATCTAAGGGCAGTAAATAAACACTTGTTTTATGTATGTGTGAGTAGGTATGTGTGTGTGTATGTGTGTGTGTGATTATACACATCCGATGTCACATGTGAGTTCAAACACGCCACACATCTCGGATTCCACGTGTGATTCCTTTTTTGCAATTTTCTCCGAGTTGACGTTTAATAGCTTTTGCTTTATTTCTCGTTCACACACTATCTGATTCCGTCTTCAAACTCCTCGTCGTATACAAAACACGTACTCTGGTGTAATGCACACGCATGCATTCAATCACAAGTGCATGGGTACACTGGCACACACATACGCATACTCATTGAAACACGCATGCACACACGCTCGTACACACGCTCATGAGTATGTATGCATACACACATACACACATACATACAAACATACACACATACATACTTACAAAGGAATTTAAATACGCACGTTTACATATTCAGTCGCACACAAACTCATACATACTCATTCGCACGTTCATACACACTTATACGCTCATACACACTTATACCCTCATACACATTTACACACTCATACACAAACACACTCACAATCATAAAGAAACACACACACACAGCAAGCCACAAATTACTAGTTCAGGCACGCAGATGACAATGGTTCCTTAAGAGATATTCATCCCAGGAGATGATGACGATGTGACGATTATGAAATACGAGATGAGAACGACCAACAAAGCGTCCCGACTAATTGCACGTCCATACAACGCAAACCGGTACCCGGTCTTGCAAAGCTTATGAATACCCGGTGAGTCGATACGTACTACATCAATACGCAGTTAAGTGCGCTACGTCAATACCCACCGACATAAACAACCAGTACGTCAATTTTAGCCACATAAACACCCGATGCGCCAATGCCTGCTAAATCGAAAGCAAGCGTTTTTTTTTCAACCAGTGAATTATTGCTTAAAAAAACGTTAAAATTTCAACCCGGATTCTACGGAGATCAACCGGTTATCCTAATGTTGTTGTCTCTACTCCAGACCAGGGATGGTCATGGGTTGTGTTGACCAATGAGTTGGGTTGGGTCATAGTTTGTTTTGTTACACATGTCTGAATTGGGCTGGATTGAAAAAAAAAATTGAAAACAGTCTTAAATTGAAAATTAACATTTAATTTGTTGGTTGGGCTGGAAAATTTAATTTGTCAGGTGGTCGGGTTGGGTTGACTCGCCAAAAATGGTGACCTATGGTCGCGACTATTAGAACATTCGCTAGCGCGTGATTACACGGATTAGTCATAATCCGGCGTGTCTAATTCCGTACAGCGGAGTGTCATGGTGATGCTTATGAGATGACGTAATGAAATTCGATTAGATTCGTTTTTATAGCTATTCGATGCAAATGCCGAGCTGCCAATGAGTCCCAAGTCGGGGCACTTTGAAATTGAATAAAATATAAAAAATACGAAACTAAACCTTTAGATCACAAACTAATCGAAAAAGCTTTTATTTTCTTCAAAAATTCGATTAATATTAAATTAATGTTCTTTGATAAAAACAATTCTTTTACTTTTTTATCGTCTTGAAGATTGAAATGCCAAGGACGTTTGGAATAAAGGAAGGCAAATCGGAAGGAATTTCCGATTTGCTCCTAAAGCGCACTTTTCTGACTTCGTTAGTCGGAATTTTTTTCAATTCTTTGGTTTCTGTTTGTTTACGAGCGCTCGTCCGATTTGGTTCCGTTTTCGAACGTGTGCGTGCGTGTGTGTGCGTGCGTGTGTGTGCGTGCGTGTGTTTGCGTGCCTGCCTGCGTAAGTGCATGGGCGTGTGCGTGTGTGTTTGTATGTACGTAGGCTCATGAAACTTAAACAAGTAAAATAGAACCCCTCTTCACACAAAACACAACTTCTAAGGAATCATTTCTGCTTTAGTCGTTTTACATAAAAAAAAAAATTAAACTTGAAAACTATTTGTCGAAGAATTCTAAATTTCTATTACGTCTGTTAGTATATTTTCCTCTATTTTTTTTGCTTTTCATTTCTATAATGTTTCTACTCATCGTCTTCTCTAAGTTCTTTCTGTTTTTTTCTTTTTCTTTTATCTTTTTTTTTGTTTTTATATTTTCTTTCTCACTTTTTCATTTCATTTCTCACATTTTTTTCCAATCTCTTTCAATTTTTTTTCTCCTTTCATTCTTTCTATAACGTTATTTTCTCTCACCGCTCGCTTTTTCATGTTCTCTCTTCAATTTCTTCCATCGAGATTGACAGATATTTTCCTCTTTGAATTTCGCTTCCTGTCGATTGTCTGCAGTTTGCCGGTTCGATTCTCGATCGATTCCAAATGATCGAACGCTCAGATCTAACCTCATCGAAACCTTCGAAAATCTCCTCAAATATTCAGATTTTCGTTTGTTTGCTATTTATTTATTTATTTATAGTTTGTTTGAAGTATTTTCAGTAAATTTGGTTTAAAGTCAGCTAAACGCTGTAGAAAACCAGTTTCAACGAGTTTGAAAAATGAATTCTGCTGAAGATGCCAATTAATCAATTAAATGATCCGTTAGCCCATCGAGTCTGTCAGTGCTTGTCCGTCAGTTCCATTCTTCGGCACATTTCCCCGAAGATCTAGTAGCGCATTCAATCTTCTTTTCAGGTATCATAACCGAACTCCCACAAGTGCTTGAAAGCAATAAGGTTTGACACACAATAATATGCTTAGGATATATCCGGCTGGTTTTGCTGTCGCTCTACTTGAGCCGTGTGATGCCATGTTACTATTATGGGGTTTAAGAAAAAAATATTTACTTTCGTAACGATAATTATAAAAAGAAAAAAATATATAATAAAGCAATTCACTGATGATCATAACGATAACTGTGATATTATTGTTCAAATTATTATTATTTTTTCATTGCTTTTGAAATTAAAAATTATTTTTTCTGAATTTCAAGTTAGTAATAATTATACTTAAAATAAATTATGATATAATTATTATTCCGAACATCATCGTCATCATCATAAATAATTCTTTATCGCAAGTATTGCAACAAAGCAGTTATTTAGAACAAAAAACTACCCCGATTACAGGACAGAACAAAACAGCGAACAGACAGCCAAGACTACCTCGAAAACTCGAACATCTTCCTGAAGAAGTTCCAAGCTGAACAGCAGGATCAGCAGCATCAACACCACAGACGGTTTAATAGAAACACCAACATCGACAGCAACAAATCGAGCCACCCCCGCCAGTCTGACACATGCCCCTCCTCCTCCTCGAACAGTGCTACGTGGAAACCCTCCGTGCGCTACAAGAACGTCGATCAGTTCAACAGTTTGGATCATCGGTCGAAATGCATCGACAAACTCACCCCTCCGCCACCGCCGAAGTTCTGCTGTCCTGTGCTCCTTCAGGACTTCGAGTGCCAGAAGAGCTCCCGACTGAGCCAGCGACAGCAGTCCGCCTGCACGCCGGTGACGCTGGCTACGACGTCGTTCGCTCAAAAACGCTGTTACAACTCAACAACGACTGGCGCTTCGAAGGAAAAACAGCCGCCGCTCAAGCTTGAATCATCTGCCAAATTATCGCCGCTTGAGAAGAGCGCCATTTGTTTCCAACAGTACAACAAGCCGCAGCACCAGCATTTCCAACGACAGCTGACCAGCTCGGCAGCCACGAAGCAGTCGCAGCTAGTCTCTCAGCAGATCTGGCAGCCGGTTGATTCTCAAGTCTCTTCGGTCCAGCAAGTGCCGCCGCCGCTGCAGCAACAACAACAACAACAACTCTCTCAGCTGGCTAAAAAATCACACCAGCAGTCCCAACAATCCCAGCTAGTTCATCAACACGCTCAACACCAGCCGACAAAGCCGTCACAGCCGGCGGCGGCGAAAACGGTTCAGTTCAGTCCATCTAGTGTGACCCATTGCTACACGTCTAGCGAATGCCTGCACACCATAACGCCATGCCTTCAGTCGGCCACGGAGAGCAGTCCGATCAAGCTAGCTTCTTCGGCGATCAGCAGCACCCCGAGCGCAATCGGCTTAGCGACAAATTCGCCGGCGACGTTCACCTCTGCAGCGGCTGAATCGTCTGCGGCACCGGCGACATTGCAGAAACGTCCGCTCATCTGACTCGACAACTTAAGCCGGCTTTGTAAAAAAAAAAACAACAACAAATTTTGTTTCGCCCCAAAAGTAAACTTGGATTATAATTGAGGTGACGAGTAAAACTTGTTGACAGGACATGCGATTTGATTGTGGTGATTTTAAAACATTAAAAGCGATTTGTTCTACTGAGAAACGATTGAGTTCTTTATTGTAGAACAAACATGTCTTTCTTTAACGAGGTTAATAAATGATTGAAAACGAAATCAAAACTGAGTGTATCGTCAATTTTACTTTATTCTTTTCAACCTTAAAAGTTTTTTTTGTTTTATTTGTTTCATTTGTATTTATTATGTTTTTAATGATTTTTCAACGAAGCGACTTCTGTTTGAAGTTAAACAGAACTAAAACACACCATCAGTAGACAAAAAACAACAAACTTATACACACGCACACACATACAGACATACACACATACACACATACACACACAAACACTCCCACGTCCTCACTTCTGCACGTACAAAGAACTCGGAAAGCCAAGGAAGAAGAAAAATCGCACGGTATACAAATGTGGACACTCGCCTGGCACGGTCGCTAATGAGACATTCAGATGATGCGGGGAGAGACAAACATTCATCTATTAGCTCGAGAAGCAAGTGCGACGTGACCGCTAGCCGCAGCGACAGCGACAGCCAGTAATCAATTCGGCTACGAATGGACGAGCGACTCCGACGACGGCTACCACGTACCTGGAGCTTCTCGAGCGACATCCATTACGGCTACAACTACTAATTGCTCTACTCTTCCTAGTCGTGAGTAATGACCAGGTCACTATTGAGAAAAACGAAAAAATAGTTTTATGGATGTATGCAAGTGGTTGCCTGTTTCTTTATTTGTGCATGTGTGTGTGCGAGATTGTATTTGTAAGTGCATGTGTTTGGGTGTATTTCTCTGAGTGGAAATGTATCTCTCTGTGTGTGTGTCTGTTATATGCATTTTTATTTGTATATGTGTGTTGACGTTTGGTGTTGTGCATGTGTTTGTGTTTGTTCAGTATACGTCTATATGTAAGTGTATGTGTACGTGTATGTGTTAGTGTATATGTGCATGTGTATGTGTATGTGCATGTGTATGTGCATGTGTATGTGCATGTGTATGTGTATGTGTATGTGTATGTGTATGTGTATGTGTATGTGTATGTGTATGTGTATGTGTATGTGTATGTGTATGTGTATGTGTATGTGTATGTGTATGTGTATGTGTATGTGTATGGGTATGCGTATGCGTATGCGTATGCGTATGCGTATGCGTATGCGTATGCGTATGCGTATGCGTATGGGTATGTGTATGTGTATGTGTATGCGTATGCGTATGCGAATGCGAATGCGAATGCGTATGCGTATGCGTATGCGTATGCGTATGCGTATGCGTATGCGTATGCGTATGTGTATGTGTATGTGTATGTGTATGAATATGTGTATGTGTATGTGTATGTGTATGTGTATGTGTAAGTATATGTGTATCTGTGGGTGCATGTGTATGTGTATGTGTATATGTATATTTGTGTAAGTTGGTGTCTGCGATGTAAGCTATTGGACAATGTTAGCTGTCACATGACCCCTGTGTTGACATTGGATAAAACAACTTTTTTTTTAAATTTTCCTCTCTGAAAAGAACTGTCGAAAATTTATTTAAATTTGAAGTTGACAGAATAACATGAAAAATGAGCCAAATTTTGTCGATTGGTATTTATAGGGGTTTGTTTGTTCGTGTGTACGTAGTTCTAAATGTATGTATGTATGTATGTATGTATGTATGTATGTATGTATGTACGTATGTATGTATGTATGTATGTATGTATGTATGTATGTATGTATGTATGTATGTATGTATGTATGTATGTATGTGTGTGTGTGTGTGTGTGTGTGTGTGTGTGTGTATGTATGTATGTATGTATGTATGTATGTATGTATGTATGTATGTATGTACGTATGTATGTATGCATGTATGTATGTCTCTCTGCATCCGTCCATAAACAGTTATTTATGTGCTTGCGTGTGTGTATATGTGTGGTTCATTGAGAAAGGTTTGTGTTCAGTTTTTCTTCAAAGCTGGTCGTGCAACAATTTGCATAACTTTCTTTTTTTCCTGTTTCTCATTCTCTCTTTCTCTCTCTTTTGTTGTCGTTTCCCATTCGTTTCTCTCTGTTAGTTGTTTCCACTTTTCATTTTCCTGTCTCATTCAAACCGATGTTTATTCTCCATTCTGTCATCTTTTGTTAAAAAAAAACTCGTAATTTTATAATTACGTAAACACACCTGCCACACACCTACACTCGCCACTGCACATGCGTTTAGCACACCGACACCGGCAATCACACCTAAACTCACGCGCATAATACCTCTTCCTTCTCTGATGTTTACACCTTTCAATCACATCCACTTGAAACGATGACAACAAACAACAATATTTAACAACACGTCACATTCGAGAAACAAAAAATTTTTTTTATTAAAACACAAATCTGCATGCATCTTCTTTGCTTCGGGATGTGCTTAGCGTTTTGTTTTATTGTCATATACATGCGGCGTTGTGTGTGATTGTAATACAAATGTGATTTTCTTGTGGTTGTCATGTGAGTGTAACATTTTTGTGAAGGCCATGTTAATGTGATGATCTTGTTATTATCTTGTAAATGTCATATTAATGTCATGATTTTGTCATTATCTCGTGAATGTCATAAGTATGTCATATATTTGTACTGTCATAAGAGTGCGGTATTATTTCTTGTGATTGTCATGCGTATGTCACATTTTTTGTGACATATTACTGCCATATTAATGTGATGATCTTGTCATTATCTTGTGAATTTCAAAAATATGTGATATGGTTGTACTGTTATAATAATGCGGTATTATTTCTTACGGTTGACAAATGACGTGTGACATGTTTGTGACTGCAGCGTCATGTGCTTAATTGCTATGTTGATTTATTATTTGCTTGTGGAAAAATTCACCAAGATCTTGAAAACAACCCTTTTGTCTTTGTATTCACTTTTTGTTTTCTTCTCCTCTCCGAAATATACTCTAACGTGTTTATTCAAACAATACCGCAAAAAAAATTAATTTTTCATTAAATCAACCAACCTAATATATATCTTGTCATTGAATGACTGTATTTATTATATTTTTTCGCATAACAGTTCTAATGATATTTAAGATGAAACGCCGCTCTGGTAGTGTTGGAGAAATATTGAGAAACATTTCGGATCATTTTTATGAAGTTATAAACGCTGATTTAACTGTCTCTAGAAGCCCTTTTTAACCTTTGACACCTCTCTCTCTCTCTCTCTCTCTCTCTCTCTCTCTCTCTCGCTCTCTCTTTCTCAATTATACTGTTTCTTTTTTTCAATTTTTTATTTTTTTTCTTCTATCTATTTCTTTTTTCTTACTTCTCTTTTTATTTTTTTATTTTTTTCTTCCCTTTTCAATATCTCCCTCTTTATTTCAATTTTTTATTTTTTCTGTCCTTTTTGTCTTTTTTCTCTATTTTCACATTTTTTCCTTTTTATTTCTTTTTCTAACAAATGTCAAAATGACCTTCGAATGTCCAGTGCTCATCAAGAATAAATTTCATGTTTTTTTTTCAAAACTTTTGTTTTTGCATTCTAAAACAAATCTATTTTTAAGAATAATAATAAAACTGGTATTAAAATAAATATTAATAGATTATAATTATTCTTAATAATATTACCGAAAACGACTTTCATATTGAAATAAATAAGTTAACTAATTTTATTTTGATTTAAATATTAATAACAATATTATTATTATTATTATTATTATTATTATTATTATTATTATTATTATTATTATTATTATTATTATTATTATTATTATTATTATTATTATTATTATTATTATTATTATTATTATTATTATTATTATTATTATTATTATTATTATTATTATTATTATTATTATTATTATTATTATTATTATTATTATTATTGTTATTATTATTATTATTATTATTATTATTATTATTATTATTATTATTATTATTATTATTATTATTATTGTTATTATTATTATTATAAGTATAATTTTCTCTCATATAAACAGGAAAAGTCAATAAAGAACGTTAATTTTTAACGTTAAAGAAGAAGCCATGCTGAAGAAATAGCGAGAGGTTAAATGGTATCAATCGAGCGATATTTCACGTCGGAGCGGCACATGAATTAGAATCCCGCTCACACGCTCAATACTTACCGGTTTTAAAACGCAAACAGTAATAATAATAATAATAATAATAATAATAATAATAATAATAATAATAATAATAATAATAATAATAATAATAATAATAATAATAATAATAATAATAATAATAACAATAATAATAACAATAATAATAATAATAATAATAATAACAATAATAATAACAATAATAATAATAATAATAATAATTACAAAATTACGCAACATTTTTTTCAAATTTTTATTTATCGTAGAGATATTTTATTTAAATTTGACCAAGCAAGGAGAATAATTTATTTTTAATTTTCTATTTTCAAATAATTTTTTAATTAAATTTATAACCACGATGTTTTCTTAAATAGATTTTTATTTTATAAATAACTTGTATAAGCATTTACTTCTATTTTTAGAATCAAGCATTGTACTCCGATCAGCAAGGGGCATATCAGTATATACCAGTTTCCACGTTTATAGGTGGATGATCAAACTAAGCGAAAGTTAGTTCAAGAATTTAAAAACATGCCCCTGTGAATAGTAAACGAAATATGTTTGTAGTTACTACTAGTAATTAGATTTGTTACTACCCTGGATCTTAGAGCATTTTTATGGTTTTTTTTCTTTTGCTTCCGTTTCCTTTGCTGCTTGCTTTCACGCTTCCGCTTCTGGTCGTTTTTCCGTTCCCGCTTTGTGCCGGATCTCAATTATTCAATTGAAATATGATATATATGTATATATATATATTATATATATATATATATATATATATGTATATATATATATATATATATATATATATATATATATATATATATATATATATATCTGTTTCCTATAAAAGAGTATCTTGAACTGTCTCATTAATTTGATTTAATTAACTTTAATTAATTTAAGGCCTAATTCATATGGGAAACATTAAATTCATGTATTTTCATCCAGAATGAAGCTTTCCTGAAAGTTTTAGAGCTCTAGGTGGTCGAACAAGCGGGAAAACAAGCGGGAAAGGAAAAGGGAGCGAGAGGGACAGGTATTAGAGAAACCTCTAAAAACCCCCGGGCAACGCCGGGTACCCCGCTAGTTTGTTATAACATGTAGATGACTGTTAGTTTACCTTTGCTAACGCACCAACAAATTTGAATACGCACTGAGTATTATAAACTGAAAGATAAAAACTAATAATAAACAGTAATTGAGTTTGTAATAGAAACAAAGTTTTCTATAGCTCATCAGTTTCATCAAAATAATCGGCAAAAGAAATTTTGATTTAAACTGAATTTTTTGAAGCGTGATTAGCATTTTTAAGCAACCATCATAACTCTGTTTGAACAACTGTAAGATATGTATTCATTTTTTAATTTAGAGATGATTATTTTATTTTTGGTTGTTATGTTTATTGTTCGGCACTTTGATATTTTGTGACAGTTTTTTGAGTTGAAGTTTGTAAATTTCATTCTGCGACCAAATTGAGTTGCTTGAATGTCATGTTAGTCATGCAAATTATTTTTTGACCATCATTACAGTTTGGCTCTGTAGGCTATTTTTGAAAATAATTTTGTGAATCAAGTCTACATTGTTTTTGTATTGAATTATGTTTTTTTAGAAATCTTTAATTTTTTTAATGCATGCGTCCAGTCTATCAATTGAAATAATGATATTATTTATTCAATACTTAATTTTAATAATTCAGAACTTCAGTATCTCTTTAAGCAAATTTTTATTTTTCTATTTTTGCCTGTGATAATCACTTAATAACCAAAACACCTCTGACTCGTGCCACGTTTAAGCTTAATTTAATTTTCTTGAAGAGTAATCGCGCTAGCGGTGCGTAAAATAAAATGACCAGATTTGATTTATTGATAACAATGTTTATACAAATAATTGGAACTAGCTGCAATTAAATGAAATGAAATACATTATATTATTACGACAGTCTATATTAGGCCATTAAAAAAATAAAACCAGAAATAACGAATCCAAATCATTCTAGTTCCTCACGGCCTAAAAAATAGCACACTTTCCTTTGCTGTTGTGAGTTATTCTATTATACTAAGGTTAAATTGCACAAGTGCTTGCGTTATTGGCACATTTTTGTAAACTTTTTCTTCAAAAAAGCAGTTTGATTAAGCACTTTGGCTAATTTTCTGGTGAGAAAAATAAATTCAAAAATTAGAGAACAAGATCGTTAGGGTTTTTTGCATTAGATTTGAGCCACAACGATATTCCGGAGACGATTTTTTATCTTTTCTTAGATGTTATTGGTTGTCTATTAGGTACGAAACTAATGTTTTCTTTACAGCTACTGTTAACCGCGAATAATAACAAATTTAAAATATCGGTCAATTAAAGTATAAAACTGAAATAAAAAAAAACACAAACAATGACAATATATAAAGCTATTCAAGATTCAGTTTGCATTTAGCCCAATGTGAACAAAAATGTACGGAAGTGCCAAGAAATATTTAAAAAAACAGGGTTGATTTAAAATTAAAATTTAAAATTGTAAAGTTTAAATTGTAAAACTGATTGATCTATTTTTAAATTGTAAGCATTTATTGATTTATGAAGTAAAGAAACTATAAAAAATTTTAAGCAATAGTCAAAAATGCGCTGAAGTCCCTTTGATAAAAAAAGACTATTGTAATTTCTTAAACATCTAATTAAACATCTAGGCCACATAATTAAAAAATATTCAAATAACAACCACGTTATTTTCGCAAATTTACTCATCAACAGGAAAGCTTCTATACACATTACGCATACGCATACACATACACATACACATACACATACACATACACATACACATACACATACACATACACATACACATACACATACACGTACACATACACGTACACGTACACGTACACGTACACGTACACGTACACGTACACGTACACGTACACGTACACGTACACGTACACGTACACGTACACGTACACGTACACGTACACGTACACGTACACGTACACGTACACGTACACGTACACGTACACGTACACGTACACGTACACGTACACGTACACGTACACGTACACGTACACGTACACGTACACGTACACGTACACGTACACGTACACGTACACGTACACGTACACGTACACGTACACGTACACGTACACGTACACGTACACGTACACGTACACGTACACGTACACGTACACGTACACGTACACGTACACGTACACGTACACGTACACGTACACGTACACGTACACGTACACGTACACGTACACGTACACGTACACGTACACGTACACGTACACGTACACGTACACGTACACGTACACGTACACATACACGTACACATACACATACACATACACATACACATACACATACACATACACATACACATACGCATACGCATACGCATACGCATACGCATACGCATACGCATACACATACACATACACACACACACACATACACATACACATTTGAAATAAAAGTTTGTGTCGACAAACTCGTTATTTCATTTACTTGTTTTCTTATTCAGTGACAACAATAAACGTTTGATGAATTTTTTAATAGTTCAATGAGAAAAAGTTAAAGGTTTCTAAAGTGAAGCTTTATAACATCACTTCAAAGTTTGTCTTTTTGAGAATTTTTATATCTTTAACTAGCGGAGGTACCCGGCGTTGCCCGGGGTTTTTCGAGATTTTTTTAATGTTTGTCTCTCTCGCTCCCGTTTCCTTCCTTGTTCGTTTTTCTGCTCCTGCTCGCTTGCCCATTCCCGGTCACTTGAAAAATGGAGACATCGAATTAGATAATCAACAAAATAGACCAATGATTGAAAATTCCAAAAAACCTGAAAAATTGTATCCTGATTTTGTGTATAAACCAATTTTTGTTAAACTAAGAACAAGTCAATAAAAAAATGTCGAAAGCAACGGGATATTCTGAATTGAGAAAATTAAATATCCATAAAATTTTAAAAATAAATTGGACGAGGCGTGGATGACAAGGAGACATGTGTGATTGTGCAGCGGCTGTTTGAATTTGAAATTGAGAGGCAAAAAGGCAATGTGCCATACGCCTTATTCAATTAATAATAATAATAATAATAATAATAGTAATAATAATAATAATAATAATAATAATAATAATACTAATAATAATAATAATAATAATAATACTAATAATAATAATAATAATAATAATAATACTAATAATAATAATAATAATAATAATAATAATAATAATAATAATAATAATTATAATAATAATAATAATAATAATAATAATAATAATAATAATAATAATAATAATAATAATAATAATAATAATAATAATAATAATAATAATAATAATAATAATAATAATAATAATAATAATAATAATAATAATAATAATAATAATAATAATAATAATAATAATAATAATAATAATAATAATAATAATAATAATAATAATAATAATAATAATAATAATAATAATAATAATGAAACCAAATACAGAGTAGAACAATTGAACACAGACAATTTATCATTCACTAAAACATCAGGCACGAAATTATCATGTTTTAATGAAACTTCACAGTCAGTATATTTCCAAAAGAAACACCACTGCTTTCGAGAACCAGGTATGCTTAAAATAAAATTTAACCGCCCATTTGTCGGCTGCAGTTGTTATGCTTGCATGAACATGCATCTTGGTGATTAAAATGTCGCTTTGGCTCTTAAATACAATATTATTTAAGGTCTTGCGAGCTAGCGGTAACAAAGTTTATTTAATACAATGAAAAACTAGTTGAATATAAACAAAATCACTGCAGACACCTGGTTACAAATAGAAACAACTAAACAAATATTATTATGAACACATGCACCTGCTACAAATCATAAACAACTAAACACATGTTGCTATGAACATAAACACGTGCATTCTAAAATAAACAACTGCATAAATAGAAGTTGAAACTTTATAATTCGAAAACCACAACGGCAATAAAACCATAAACAATGAAAATAGCCAATAATAAGTGTGTATTCAGCTATAAACAATAGAAATAATTAATAACAAGTAAACATTCGCTTATGAACAATCGATATATTATTCAATAATAAGTATGTATTCAACTACAAACAAAAGAACTAATTAATAATCAGTATTCGGTATTCAACAATGATGAACTGTAAAACACATAACACCTACCCAAACTATAAACAGCTTCATAAACAGCATCTTGTAAACAAAAATTATGAACGATAATATAAACAAAATAATAAACATAACTATAACAACATCATAAACAACAACATAAACACCAACATGAGCAGCAACGTAAACAAAATTGTAAGTAACAACATTAAACAACAGCAACGACATAAAATATAAACCACGGCGTTCACTTTGGCTTGGTTATGGCAAATCCAAAATTGCGACTAAGATGACACTGCTGCGTGAATTATTCTGTTGAAACTTTCGATGTGGAATAAAATTGAATAAAATATTTAAAAAAAATCCTTGCGCCCTCTATAATGAAAAATTAAAATTTTTTGTCTGGATTAGAAAATGCAAAATAAAACCTGTCTTTTTAGAACTTTTTATTAAAAGAAAGACAGAATATTAAAGTTAAACGCATTATAATAAAACGTTTCAAAATTAAAAGAAAATAATAAACGGAGATAAACAAATAATAAGAATAAAATAAAAAAAAAACAAATTATGCAAAAAAATTCGATTGAACATACACATACACATACACATACACATACACATACACATACACATACACATACACATACACATACACATACACATACACATACACATACACATACACATACACATACACATACACATACACATACACATACAAATCGATCGTTTTCGTTTCTTCCCAGCTTGAAATTAGCAGGAAATTAAAAAATTGTGTTCTTTTTTCTTTCATTTCTATAAATAACTTGTTTTTCTCAGTTCTTATGAAGTATTATTATAATTATTATAATCAAGTTTTATTTTACGTTTTAATTAATTATTGAAACACTATTTTGTCAAATTATAAAAAATTAACCTAGTTGTAAATTAGTAATAAAAGGTAATGAATAAGATACAATTAATAATATATTTTATATAATTAGTATTCAATTGAGTAAAATTAGTAAACAAATCAATTATAATTAACAATAAACTAAATACAATAAATAATTTTACGTTGAATATTAGTTCAGATAAAATAATAATACATTAGTTATAATAATTTTTACATTGATTATTAGTTATAATCATTTTTAGATTGGATATAGTTGGTAATAAATAAGTTATGATTAGTTATAAACTAAATATAATTAGAAGTAAATTAGGAAATATGTATACCAATAATATATATATATATATATATATATATATATACAGTAGTTATTTCAAAAAATTAGTAATAATTTAGAAATAGAAAATAATGAATGAGTTATAGCTAATAATAAAATTGATATAATTAGTAAAAAATAAAAAAACAACAAATAAATTGTATTATTTAATAATTTGCAATAGTGAAACAAACAAATACAATAGAATGAATAAGTTTTATGTTTTTAAATTCCTTGCAATAAACTATTTCTTAGTTGTCCCCAAAAAGAACAGTTTTCTTTAAAAATAAAAATGAACGTTTATTAATCCAAAAATTAGTAATTACAGAAAGTCTTACTGAGACTTATTCTCAGTTCAGTGGGACGAAAATGGAAGCCGCATTGACCGACCGAGCGATGTAAAAGCTCCAAGGTCATTAGGACGTCCTCAAATTGTCTGGCAGAAAAACAGCTTTTTGACCAAAAAAATTTTTTTTTTATAAAAGTTTGAAAAAAAATGTGTGGAATTTTTTCATTCATTGCAATAAAGTATTATTTAAATTTTGTTTTCAACTCTGACTCTGAACAATTGTTTGAAAATTGAGTTGATTTGAAAACAAAAACTTACGATTATAAAATAGGCCGAAACAGTTGAAAGATAATTTTAGCTTGAGGACAATTTTCAATTGTCTTAATCAGCCAAGAAAAAAAACTATAAAAAAAAATGAGAAAAGAAGTTTTTTGATCAACTTTCGATATCATCTTGAGTGCTTGTGGTTTCCATCTTGGCGCTGATTGGCAGATAAAAATAGAAATGCCACTCGTCCAATGACGATCATCTTAAACCAAGATGAACCCAGCCTCATCTCTCTGCGGGTACTTTCAATCTTCACTCCTTCACTCATTTTCAACTCTCTTTTTTTTCTTTATTACCTTCACTCTTTCACTAATCTAAATTACAAATTGTTCACTTGTTAAAGTTTTTGCTTTGATGTTATTAACTTTCGACTCAATTAAATAACGTTTTGATCATTTTTTCAATTATGCATTCTTTCATTTATTCATTCATTCATTCACTTGTTTAATAATTCATTATTTCATGTTTTTACTTATTTAATAATTATTATTTTATCATATGTGAATTTATTTAGTGCATCATTAACCACACACACACACACACACACACACTCACACACATACACACAACAACTCTCATCTCACTCATACACAAACCACATCCTCACGCAAGTGTACGTGAAGAAAAATCTGAGAGACGAACTGCTGAACGGTCAAAACAGTCCGTCCGCTCTGCTAGAAATTGAACGTTTTGGATTCGAATCCTTGAAACTCAGAACCTCAAAACAACAACACAAAAAAAACAAAAAACTAAAAAAAACTCATCAGCTTTTTCTTTAACAGAAGTTCCGGAAAAAAAAATTAAACTCAAGAAGAATATTGTGGAAAAAAACGTTGACGTGGTTGTCATTTCTGCAAGGTCGGTGTCACGTTTTGATTTGTGGAATGAAAAAAAAAGAAAAGAAGAAGACGACGACGACGGTGATGATATCGATGACGATAACAATGATGATGACGATGATGATGATGATGGTAATGGTAGTGGTGCTGATGGTGATGATGATAATGATGTTGATGATGATGATGATGCAAGAAAAAGAAGGAAATGAGAAAACAGAAAGCAAAACGTCAAACGGGTGACAGTTGAGAATCGTTAGCCGAACGATGCATTATAATTTATAATCATTGCAAATTTTATGCGGAATCATTCGCGCACGCCAAAAAAAAGCGCCAAAACAAAAACACACATACCTACAAACAAAAACAAACATACATACATACAAACAAGAAAACACATACATACAAACAAGAACACACATACATACAAACAAGAACACATACATACAAACAAGAACACACATACATACAAACAAGAACACATACAAACAAACAACAACACATACATACAAACAAGAACACATGCATACAAACAAAAACACGTACATACAAACAAGAACACATACATGCATACATATAAACAAGAACACATACATACAAACAAGAACACATACATACAAACAAGAACATGCATACATACAAACAAGAACACATACATACAAACAAGAACACATATACATACAAACAAGAACATGCATACATACAAACAAGAACACATACGTACAAAAAAAAACATGCATACATACAAAAACACATACATACAAACAAGAACACACTCACATACAAACAAGAACATGCATACATACACCGCTGTCACATTCACTCTTTGAACTTCACTCACACAAACACACACACAGACAGAAACAAACGCACGCACACACGCACATATACAGATGAACACATACGCAAACAAACAAGGATACAGATAGAACAACACTGTTTCCGAATCACCTAGTATTGTCGTGTTTGCTGCTACGCCTAGGCCGTAGTATGTTTGTATGTATGTGTGTTCTTGTTTGTATGTACGTGTGCTTGTATAAATCAGCAACCAATAAAATACTCCAATCACGTATAGCTCATTAATTTATTGGTGAAAATTTGAAAAACCAACAGGAAAAGAAATAAGGAGTTGCAAATTTGATGTAATTTTTCTGTAATAATTTGTCACCATTAACGTAGATCGATTTTGCTTAAAGTTTAAATCGCTTATCGTTTTTGAGAGATTAAAATAATTTTTGTAACTTTAAAAAGGTAAATTGTTCTTGAATTCTTTTTATTGAATTATGTTTATGAATTGAGGAATCCATCAAATCGAATTGATTTGTGGATGAGTTTTTAATTATTCGTAAACTGATCAGAATTGAATAATTCTGGAAAGTTATTTGAATTAAAAAAAAATTTACAAGAAACGCCAGTAAGCAGTCATATTTGAGAGGGAAAATACACACACCCATGTACAAAAAATAGAGTTACAGAGAAGTAGGTACACACACCAAATTACAATTATGGAAATGTAAGTAGAAATTCAAAAAAATAAATTATTTCTAAAACATTATTACACAGAAATATGTTTAAAACTTTTCAAAATGGTCTTCGTTAAAAGGATTTTGAAAATTTGAAGAAAAAAAAATCTATTAAATACGCAATATAAGAAACATAACGAAAAACAGAAGAAGAAGAAGAAGAAGATAGGAGAAATTTGCAATATTTAGCGATAGATGCAAGCATAGAAACAATTCACATTCTTTGAGACATTTTTGTCTCTGGAAAGAAGACTCGCCTCATCAATATTTCAACTCGATTGGAGCCTGCATAAAATCTCACTTCCGCTGGAATGTGTCCCGAGTGGAAATTCCCAAAGTTGAAGAAGAAGAAAAGAGAAGAAAATGGAAACTGAAAGTCGCTTATGATGGAAGAAAATTATATCAATACCTCTGTAATAATTAACCTGGTCCTTGTAAATGGTTATGTAATTAACGACCTCGTTAATTATGTGTTACTAAATTGTCAAGTTAATTAGAAAATAAATCACCAGAGATTTACACGACCAGGAATGACCTTAAAACCTCTACATAACAATTACTAAAAATTAGTAACAATTACTAAAAAAAATAGTAAACAATTAAACTATAGAAACTTGTTTAATTTTCAAATTTGTTTAAAAATATGAATCACAATAAAGTTTAAATTTATTTATATTTTCAGCAGTTCACAATTATTTTATCACAACCGATTTCTATAAAATAAACTGTTCTTTCAGTTTTTTTCTTCTCTTTGAATGAATAGATGAGAAAAAAATAAGATTTCTTGCCAAAACCCATTTGAGAGTTTCCCAATTTTGTATGAGTGGTTGCGTGACATTCTTTATTATAATTATTTTGAGGTTTAATTGCTATTTAAATAAATTCCAAGTTTATAAGTTCGTTTTTCAGCAACTTCAAATCATATCTGCAAAAAAATGATTTTTTGAAGGATTTCTTTTGCAATAATAATGATGATGGTTATGATAGTAACAGTGACGATATCATCTATAATATTGATAAAATAGAATGAAAGTAAAAGAAAACAGTATGAACTAAAAATTATTTTATTTCCAAAAAGAAAATTAGTTTGTTTTCAAAATTTACTAACAAAGAGAAGAGAAAGTAGCAATTAGGGAAATTGCGTTTTCTTTGAATCAATTCTTCTCAGAAAACAGATTGGAGAAAAATAAACAAAAATGTTGACTGCTACGAAATTAATACGCAAACATTATAAAAATAAAAATTTTTGTTTAGTCTTGAAAATCTGCTGGTTTAAATTAAGACACAAATCCACATGTGAGAATGTACACATAAATAAACCTAGATTAGTGTACATACAAACATACAAAGACAATGAATTCACACACAAAATGACCATATGTGACTTTTTTTTCACAAGTTTACAAACATGAATTAATGTACATACAGATCTGTGAATGTTTACAAAAAAGCATTAATTAATAAGCACACACAAACACATGTGAGAATAAACACACAAATACACATGTGGAAATAAACACACAAATACACATGTGGAAATACACACATAAAAATACACACACATACACATAGAGAAATACACACACAAATACACATGTGGAAATACAAACATGGAAATACACAAACAAATACACATAGAGAAATAAACACACAAATACACATAGAGAAATAAACACACAAATACACATAGAGAAATACACACACAAATACACATAGAGAAATACACACACAAATACACATAGAGAAATACACACACAAATACACATAGAGAAATAAACACACAAATACACATGTGAGAATACACACACAAACACACAACTGTGTCATCGCACGCAAGAAACGCGGTCATTCAAAAATACAGAAAAACCGAGTTTTTTTTCTCTCGTTGCAGAGATGCGACGTTACGTTATTTTCGACCGAACGATTCCAACGCTGACAAAGCATACGCCCTTGCTAGTGTGACGTAGCGCCGTTTGATGCCCCATTTATCTCCCCATTAGCGCCGCATTTCTACCACCCCGATGCCCTTTACAAGCAAAAGTCGATTCTGCGTCAAAATTAAGACTTGTTTAGTGTTTGATTTTTTTTCTGTCATTTTGTCATTTTTTTACGACGGTCATGTGGTAATAAGGGTATGCCCATTCTCATTGTGGGTGTGTAAGTGTATATGTGTGTGCATCTGTGTGTCTGTGTGTGTGTTTGTGTGTTTGTGTGTGTGCGTAAGTTGCCAGCTGTTCTAATGAAAACAAGATAATTCAAAAGATTTTTATTGAGAAATTTCTAAAACACTATTTAGAATGTCAACTTCACCCTTCTTATTGCAAGCCAGTTTCAAAACTTAATGAAACAAAAAAAAAACTTTAAACAAGAGATTATATTGTGGTACAGTGACCGTTAATAGCTTATGCTATTTTAGGCTTAAATCACCAGCTTTAGGAGATTACAAGCTATCTAAAAATTAAAATAAAGTGAAATTGAATGCCATCATCCTAGAATAAAATAAGATATATAAACACTCAAAAACTAGAACGAAATACATTTAACTTTTATGAGTTTAGTTGAAATCTTCAGAGACGAAGGTTGTGTTTTTATGTGAACCTAGCTTATATTTGCATAATTTTTTTATATTTGTTTCTAAGTGAGTCAAGTTCAAATTTGCTTAATTTATTTATATTGATTTTTAAGTGAACTTAGCTAATATTTGCATAATTGTTATGCTGTAATAAAGGATGCACGAAGTTAAAATTGAATCAGAATTTAAAAGACAAAAAAGAATTTACTGAAAATTACGAAAATTTAAGGATGAAAATTTACAATATTTTAACTAAAAATAAAACGTTTTTAAAGTAGAAAGTGTTGAAATAACCCAGAAAAAGTAAAGAAGAAGATGGATAATTATGATTACGATGACAATCGATTTTACTGTCATACTAATGCAAATTTTATTTTTATGTTATTTATATGTTTAATTTTATTTTTTTATTATTAGCGCGTTTCAATTATTAGTGCATTTATTAAAATAAACCATAAAAAAATTACACCTGCCTAATTTATTTTTCTTAAAATGCGACAACCAGTATAAAAACACCACCGCTTGTGACCATCAATTATGTTTAAAAAGGATAGAATCGCCCAATGATTCCTTGTAGACGATCTCTTGCTGGGTACATCAGAGCTTATACTAATTTGTGGGGCTTGTTTAGGACATGATAATTAAAATCACTGTTTGGTAATTTTCAGTTATTAATTTAATATTTGATAAAATTTACTGGTCGCCTAAAAACAAAACGAGTTTTGTAAAAAGCCGACGCAATGACTAACCATACTTTAATTAAATGGAATCAAGGCAGACTGTTATTACCTAGATGCACATAAAAATATGATGGTAGCCTAACTACCATAACTAGAGTAAATTTGTCTTTAAGGTCGTTTTAATAACAAATCAGTTTAAGCATGTTGAGGTTGTCTGTGTTGACATTCGTCTTTAAACTCATTGTATTTCTTATAGAGTTATAACTTACCACCAAAGTAGAGATATCAAAAGAGATTTCGTCATTGAAGTTCAACAATGAGTCACCGAGACTAATAATTACTAAATAGTCAAATGTTCAATCAAGCACGCATGGTGGCCGATGTTTGAATTCAATTAACAAAAAATTCTGTGTATTAGTATGACCTAGCGGAACGTTTTTTACACACTTTTACTTAACTTGAATTCTTTGTCTGTCTATCTGTCTGTCGTCAAATTTTGCAATCGATTTTATACTAACTTCCCGATGAGCTAGAGACTTAAAAATTTAAACATATTTCCGAACTAATTAATAATGAATTCTATCAAATTTTCGGATCGATTGGACAAAATTTAATTAAACAATTATTTGTGATATTTTCGTCAAACTATTTATTGTCTATGCTGTTGTGTTTGTTGTTTATGTAGTAAAAAATATAAAAGTGTGTTTTTAAAAAACTTTGTTTTTACTTCACTTGTTAAGGTATTTGTAAGTAGTTTTGTCATACGCGGCGTGAGAGTACACTTCAACACTAACGTATTCGAACTCACGAATAAATGAAAGTGCAAACTTACAGATCATTTCACTATACTTATCCAAAATTGAAAAAAATGCCAAAAAGTAAAAAAAAATGAATATCTTCAAGATATAAGTGTAAAAAAAAAAATAAATCAAATTGAACTGAAACAAATTAAAAAAAGAAACAGCATAAGTGAAGAAGAAGAATAAGTTAAGAGACTCTCTTCATTAGGACATGATGGACACGTAATTTGACCCGGTACGAACCCGAAAACACTGCTGTCCCGACCGGCTAATTCAATTAAGCAGAAGCAACCGTCGCTATGATGAAATGACTACGCACGCTTTTTTGTTTCATCCTTCTGAGTATGTGTCTCTATCCCTTGTAGAATGCGGGTTGTGTCTTTGCTTGCAGAGATTATTGAATACTACAATTGTTTTTGTCTCTCTGCTTCTCTCTCTCTCTCTTTCTTTCTCTTTCTCTCTCTTTCTCTCTCTTCTTATTTCTCTTTTTCTATCCATCTTTTATCGTCCTCTCTATCACTTGATATTTGTCTTTTTTAGTTATTTTTTTTCGAGTTTTTATTATTTATTTTTGTTTCAGATTGTGTAAATTAGTGATCTCCCGTGACACAGAAAGTATTTTGCGATTTATTTTGGTTCTTTTTTAAACATTTTCAGTTCTGCGAGTTGGAATTGATTTTAAAATGTGTAGTAAATAGTTAAACTTTTTTCGTTGTGTATAATTGAATTGTCCCTGAAATTGAGTGGCAGCATGTAAATGTAGTAAATTATTACAAGGTACACAAACTTTAATAGCGAAGTGCACACATAATGTGGTATTAAAATGTGCATGTAGATCGGCATTAACACGTTTATTTTTCAGTGTAGAAGTTGAATGTACATTTAAGGTAGAATTAAACACTATTTATATTGCGTAATGTTAAAATGTACATGTTGCATTGCGTTAAAATGACTGCAAAGCGTGTTATTGGACTATATATGGATAATATAGTGTGGCATTATTTTGGGTTAAATTGTAAAATATCTTTGTGTGGATGCCATGAAAACTTTAAAAAAAAAACATTAAAAGAAAACTTTTTGAAAATCGTGCAGACAAGAAAATTAAATAATAAAGAGGAAATACTGGGGATGTGGCGATTTCATTAAGTGCACATTTATTGTACAGCTGAAGTACATCTACATTTCATACGGAGTACATTTCACGGATGTTGCATCTTCAAAGAGCTCACCAACGGAACCTTAAAAATATCTTCTCTGTTCTCTTCCCTATAAGGTCCCCGTAGACAGCGGGTTCTTTGGCTTTAACCGTTCCCGGGGGGTTCTTAGCGGGAATGTGGTGGTTATTTGAACGGCTGTTTATAGTGAATTATAGACAGTATAATTAAAAAATAAAAACATGTTTGAAAATGTTTATTTAAAATCCCGACGCGTTTTCATTAGAATAAAGTAAAATTAATGTATGAAACATTTAAAGTTTTATTTTTAAAATTTTTTATTTTTGATCGCTTTATTTAAACCAAGTGAAAAAAATAAATGAGTTATTTTAAACATATTTTATAAAAATCCAAACAAATTATTTCAAATATGTTTTATATACAAAAACAGAAAATAAAACGTTTGTTGAATAAAAAGTAATTGTACTTATCCAGTTGTTGAACAAAACACCACACTGACTGTTCAAGAACTTTTTTCATTCTGCATATTAATACTACAAATTTGTACATCTCATGAGATTTGTTATTTATGTGCAAACCTATTGCATCGTGTTTGTTGAACAGAATGAAAATAGAATTTTTTTTGATTGTTTTAAAACAACTAATAAAAATAGAATAAAAAACAAAAACAGAAAAGTAAAACAAAATAGCTTGTTTTAAAACAAAAATAACTATTGAACAAAAAACCAAAATTCAAAAAATTGTTCAAAGTATAATGTAAAACAATTGTTACGAAGTAAAAAATTAATCGAATAAAATCTAACAAAGTTTTGTAAACATCAAATTAATTTTTTGCATTTAGTTAACAAATGAATACAATTGTTTTCACTGCTTCTAGTTATCAAGACATGAAATGTCTTTATACTTGTAACAAAACAGTTTTAAGTAAACTTTACTGTCGCGTTTCCACTTGTTTATTGCAATCAACCGCTTGTGGGTTTAGGGAACCGAGCTCAAACTCTGGGACTTCACTGCTACTTATATAGTTACTGAGTTGTTCACAAAGAAGGTGTTAGCTAAAATTTTGAAGTACAGACGTTCTATGCATGTTATGGACATTTATTTATATCAAACCTTGTCAGTCATAGAAGCATCTAAACTGAACGTGTCACGCTTTCATAATTTGTCGAATTAGTTATGAAAAAAAACTTCAAAAATTAGCGTGTTTTATTGAAATAAAGAGTAACTGAAAGCAACTGAAATAACTACTTTACAAAATTTCTAATGCATAGTTGTTCAAGTTAATTTCCCTCAGTAGTTAACGTCCAAATCTATTATTAAAGCTTTAGTTTGATGAACAATAATAAACAATGAAATGAAATGAGTTGTTTTGAAACAAACAAAAAATTAAATTGAAAATATATTGTAACAGAAAAAAACCAAAAGTAAAAAAAATGGTTGAGCAATACACAAAATAAATAATTGATTAGATAAAATCAATTAGATTTATTTCCTTAAATACGGAAATCTTAAAGTGCTTTCCGAAAATTCAATTTAACAAGTTATGAACCAAGACGAAAAATAAGTTAGTGCTGTTAAAAATTATTGTTTGGTATGAGTTTTAATGGATTAATTCAAAAAAAATTAATCTAAGCAAAATTTTTAGTAGCCTTGTCAAATAGCGCTAATTGAAATTCTTACAAATTACATTATTTTAAAGAGTTTTTATTTTCCTAATTCAAAAAATTTAACGGGTTTAAAATTATATTTTTCTCGGAGAGCGTTGATCTTCCGGTATTTTTTATATTTTATTTTTTTTTAAACTTTAAGTTGATAAATAATTAGTAAGCAAATGAAAAATTGTTTAATTAAAGAATTGTCAAAAAGTTGTCTTTTCAAGTTCGCATGCGCTTTTTTTAAAATTCGGTCTTGATGTTGATCCCGTGCTGACAGAAGCATTCAACCAATCAACTCATATCTCAACTTTAGGTTGCTATCTTGGTGCAAGAAACTAAAACAAACATACATTCACGCTTATAAACAAATACACACAAACCCATACGAGCTTACATAAGCATACACAAGCGTATACAGACATACACAAACAAAGATGCAGACATGCCCACAAACACTTACACATACACACACTCATGCAAACGTGCACAAACTCTGGGATTTCACATGTAACGACAATATCCAATAATTACAGACACACTCATTCACATGCAGGTACACATCCAACCCACACACATACATACACACCCACACACACATTCAAGCACTCGTCCACATACACAATACACACTCGCACACATACATAAGAACACTCGTTCACAGACACACAGACACACGTGCCATTTCTTCTTCGATGTTGAAGGACGACGCCTCCGAGCATTGCAAATGGTGCACTTGATAATTTCCCGCCTTGATTGATCGCCTTTATAAACAATCGAAGAAATACGAAGTTGCAGTCTCGTCTTTATCTCCGATTCGTGGACAATTTTTTTTGTCGCACACTGTTTACTCTTTTTAAATGAAACAAGAATGTCGTCCTCAACGTAATCTTCATCATCATCATCATCATCATTATTATACCCATTATTATACCCATTATCATCTTCTTCATCATCGTCATCGTCATCGTCATCGTTATCGTCATCATCATCATCATGACGACAATATCAGCTTTGGCTGTTAGAAAAGATTGACAGCACTGGCGATTCAGTGGCGACTGAAAACGTTTTAAGAGATTTAATAGAACTACTAAAACTCGAAATAAAATCAAGTTTTTCATTTCATAAAACTGTATTCATTTTAATTTTAATTGGAAAGCAAAACAAAATTTCATTTCAACTTTCCAGAAAGACCTCCGTGGTGTCCATTTGATCTTCCAGCTTTTATGTGGTGTTCATTTGATCTTCCAGCTTTTATGATTCCGATCACATAAATCAAAAACTACTTTCATTCTCAGCTAATAAACATTCAGACAGTTATTTATAGCTATGGAATTACCCCGGGCTTATTTACGTGCCTATTTATATCTCCATACATTTCCGGGTCAATGAATTCAGGGGGATAATACATCATAGTTAGTCGGCAGTGTTGCCGCTTACAAATTCGCTGTTTCTATCAGTTCCAATACAGTCAGTTAAGTCGGTTTTAGTTCTAGTCTCGACAAAGTAAAATAAATTAAGATTGAATATATAACAAAAATTATAAAAATATAATGCACGGCTGTTGTAACAACGTTATAAAAGTTTTCTTATAATAAATATAACAAACATAGTTGATCGAGTAGGTTAAACTATAGTCTAAAACCGTTTCGAAATTGTGTTTTAAAACTGAGTCTAGCTGTTACAGTTTATAGTCATTTCCTAATCAAATGATTTAAAACAAAATCTAGCTCAGTCTGTTTGACAGTTTTTGTTATAAGACCAATTCATGAATAACCAACCACTGGACCGCTGTCTTTCTTGGCTTCTGAGATAATTAGACTTAATCAGAAAAGTGTCAAAAGTCAGAGGTGTTTTAGACAATCTGCTATTGTCTTAGGCGAAAGCAATAAACATAAATAAATTGTAAGTTATTTCACATGTCCGATGTTTATCAAATGTTTATTAAAACATTGTTGCATATTTTTTTAGTTTATAGAATAAAAACAAGTACTGCAAAAAGATGTGATTGTCAACATTTATGTTTTGTTTTAACAAACAAATAAACCTAAACTGTTTTACACATGTGAGCTCTGAAAAATGTAATTTTAGTTCTAAAAGACAGAATTGCATTGTTACTGAATAAACAGCTTTAGAGCGGAGGTTTTACATTTAACTTCAAGAAACGTAAAATCCTACATCTGAAAACATGTTTATATTTATACATCTGTTGAGTTATTAAAAAAAAATAATTTTTATAATTAGGCTTACTAACTACTATCATTAACTAAGCTTCTTCTTTTTTTTTTTATGATAGTTTATAGTCCTTTACACCAAGTGTTTTAAGACTGAATTGGCTGTATATAGGAAGCACATAAGTACTTCCTGGCGTGGATCAAAGTTTGATCCTTTTAACTGTCCCTCCTCCTTTATCCAGGCTTGGGACTGGCTCGCAATTAGCGAGGCGGAGTTGATTAACTAAGCTCAAAATCTTGAACTTATTTTCTTTAAAAGAATTAACTTTTGTGGTGACTGGACTTAAGTGCTCTATGAAGCGAAGGTGGTGGCCACTTGGATTTTTTTACTGGTCTATATCTGTGCTGACATCAGAGATGTTTTTATTTCAAGTTATTAACAATTCATATTGAATATGATTAAAAATAAAATTAATATTTTCGTCAGATTTACTGTATTATAACTGTTTTAGCGACACCTGACGAATAAAAACGTTTCTTATGCGACTCCGTTAAAACTGCATCACGATTCGATTCCGAAGGTACGCATGTACAGTATTGTACAGGTAACGAGACTGGTAGGCAGACAGACAAACAGGCAGACAGACATACATTTATACATACATACAGGCTTGCATTTAGTTTAATAGGAAGTTAAGTCATAGCAATTAGGTGAATCATGTTCTCTCTCAGCAACACACTTTGTTGAAATTTGCATAAAGACAAAACAAATGCATAGCTGCAACAATTGTTGAAATAATTGTTCTTTATAGTTTTCAGTTCGAGTGAAAAAGGCGGGAAATGATGTACTGGAAGAGATGGACAAAAAAAGAAGATGGACGTCAACAAAAGATATGTTTAAGAGGAAGGAAGTCGTCAATTTTATAAAAACAAAAAAACAGTTTAGTCACTCTCAACATGGAAAGTTTTATATTTTTTTTCTCAACAACTGAAAACCACGTCCTAGCTTTTGTTGTAGTTGTCGTTGTAAGATCTGCTTAGTTTGACAAATAGTCTTGAACGTCTCATGACCCTGTTAAATGGAAGCTTGTTTAATTTAAACAAATAGTTAAATCAAGAAGAAATAAGTTTTCCATTGCAATTTATTTCTAGAATTAGGAAGAGAAAAGGAAATCTAATATGAGCAAAATTAAAGAAGAAATCATCGGTACGCGATCATCAATCAATGACTTCAAACAGATTTAATTACTTAAAACATTCACATTTTTTAATGTAAGTTTAAGGAATGGATTCAAGTACCATTTCCAAATGCATCCTTATCGTCATCAACCACACCCAGTTGTCGCATACTGCGTCTCATTTTTATTAATTGATTTTCCATCAATAACATCACGTGGACAGGTAACGAAAAAGGCAGGCAGGCAGGCATAATAAATCACGTAATAAAATTAAACTATCCTGGGCTGTTTATATGGGCTATCATTGTACCTTAACGGAGAACAGGTAACTTGCATGCCCCCTAGAATAGGGTTTATTTTGTTGTTGACGGGACAACCTGGGTCAATTTTTTTCGAGAGGTTCACGAACAAATTGCGTGTGACCTTTCACAAAAACTAACTTCACAACGTACATTAAGTTGTCTGAACAGTATAAAATCTATGAAACCGATTCAGAAACGACAATTCGTCCCATTCGGTAACAATTCCAAACCTCTTGGTTTTAAGACGACGACTTATGCACACAATTACGCCGTCACACACAATCGTATCAATAATAAATATACGTCCCACCCAGATGCACGAGTTTATAACGACACATTTTCAATGATTTAATACTTCTGTGACATACGCGAATGTTCGACCATTTTTCAAAAGCCAAAAACACCAAAGATTCATCTATTTTCTCCATTATCCTTGCACGGCTTTAGTAACTCCCTCCCACTTTTCCGTCCCCCTTTCTCTATCTACATATCTCTCTCTTTCTCTCTCTTTCTCTCTCTTTCTCTCTCTTTCTCTCTCTTTCTCTCTCTATTTCTCTCTATTTCTCTCTTTTTTTCTCTTTCTTTTTTCTTTTTCTGTGTTTCTCTTTTATTTCTCTCACTGTCTTTCTCTTTTAGTTTTTTTTAATGTCTTCTAATTAACTTCCCATTTATCGGTTTAAGATCGTTCTCTTCACTCCTTCCCAAAATCCGTGTCCCCATTGAAACAATTACATACGTTTGTTTCACCCACAGAAACACCGATGTAGTAGATTTACAGCGTACGGCAGTGAGGAACGTGTTTGAAATCAAAGTCCCAGTAAAACATGATGAATGACTTGGTAGAAGGAGAAAATCCGTGAAACGCTCGCAGTTACCACGGGGATGGGCGGAAATTCTGAAACCATGGCACGTTCCTTGGGAGACCGCGGGGGATCCTGGCGTGCGTCGGGGGTGTTAAAACTTACACCGGATGCTGGGAGGGTGTCGTGAAAATCAAATATTGAATGAACGCCTGAAAGATTCATTTCTTGCTTTCACTGCCGGTTATTTATTGTATTGGAAAGTGAAAGCGAAACGAAATGAATAAATTGCACAATTTAGAAATAGCTGGAGCGGAGCAGGTACAATTATTGTTAATTAGTTTTTCGTAAAAAGAGTATAAGAATTATGTGACATAGAGAAAATCCTTAAAACACTATGGAACATAAAATCAAGAAAAAAAGAAGACATTAAACAAAATATTATCAAATAAAATGAAAACATTAAAAAACACAATATCAAGTAAAACAAAGTTTGAAACAATATGAAACAGAAAATGAGTTAAAAGAACATTTTCGCTTAGGAACTCCATATTCTACGCAATCCATCATGTTTACAAATGATGCAAACACTCACAACCTCATACCTATATATAAATGGGTGGCATGCAAGCATGCATCGTTCAACAACGCTAGAGACGAGACATAGGAAGACGAATAGTAAGCAGGGCGAATAAATCGATGGAGACAAAACGTAGCAAGACGAACAGTAAGGAGACGAATGATACGTGGAGACGAAACGTAACAAGACAAACAGTAAGGAGACAAATGATAAATGGAGACGAATAGTAGGCAGACGAAACGTACGGAGACGAAACGTAGGGGAATCAAAGCAAGGACGTTCGCATTTTTTATAGATTTATTTTATTGTTTTTTTTTCAATTTGAATGCAAATTGAAGTAGAAGCATGTTTTGAAATGTTTTATTTTAATAATAATGTGTTTCCAATGTAATGTGTCACTACTAGTTGTGCATATTGTCCAAAAACAAGTATGCTGTGAAAAACATTTATTCAACATATTCTTTATATTTCATGATACGCCGGCTTCTCATTCAATTCAAGTTTTTATTCAATTGACTTTTTTGAAGTTGTAAAGAAAATTCAGTAAATAATTACTTTTAGATGGTTATTCCAAAACATAATAAATTGATTTTTTTATATTAAACCATTTTTATTTCATTTTTATTAATTGGCTAATTCCATCACTTAAAAAACACCTACCCTCTGAAATCACAATTCCTTAATATTGTATAATTATATACCGTAAAGTTAAGTAATAAAGTTAATTTTTAAGCAACAAAATGTGATTAAGTAACACAACAAAAATTCAAACTGTTTTTATAATTTAAATAACATTTTCATGGATTAGAATTAAATAACACATTAAATAACAAATTACACATTTCTTTTTAAAACACCTCCGAATTGTGGCGGCTTCGTACTTAAATCAACTCGTCTTCGGGTAAACGTTAACTAGCGGTATTATATGATAGTACAGCGTTGTCAAAATGTGTTTTTTATGGACATAGGCACATAATTTCCTTGAACAAGAAACTAACTCACATGTGCTCACGTCAACTCAACGTTATCTGGGATTAACTTCTCATGTCTATGTAAATAGCGTGTTCTTCGAAGTTTCCGATTCCAAGGAACCTGCGTAAGCGCCTCTGACTTTATCTGGCGCTATATAAATAAATTCATTTTCATTCATTTCATTTCATTTATCTTTCTTAGCAATATGTTTTTTTATATACATAAAAATAATTAGCTAGACCGTAGAAAAACAGTAATTTTTCAGCAAGTTTTTTTATAATTTGAAACTGATGATTGGGTATGAGTAAATAATAAAATTACTTTATAAAATTATGGGTATATAACAAAATTACTTTATAGAATTATCAGAAAAAAGTTTTCCAAATTATTTCACCATTTAATAAAAAATATTTTTGAAGGACAGTTTTTTATTTTAAATTTCAATTTGTATAAATTTAGGATCCTTTTTTAATTTGTCTTAATTTTTATTTGTTTTTTGTATTTATTTATTTATTTTATTTATTTTATTTTATTTTTATTGTTTATCCTTTTTTCATGTTGCAAAGCACTGAAACAAAAAGCAATGCTTAATTTGAAAACTTTTTCTTGTCACAAGTTAATATAAATTTTAAATAAAAACTGAAACTTGCAATGGTTTTGTGATTTGCTTTAAATAAATAATCAAAACAACAGAAAACGGTTAAATAAAAATAATCTTTTTTTAAATTAATATCTGCTATTAACGATATGTTTTGAGTTTATAAATTTGACTAAAAAAAATTATTTTAGGGTTTCTTTGAAATGTTCCAGTTTTTTTTTCTAAAAGTTGTTTTCTGCAAAGGGTTTAGTATCGCCTTTTTTACTGGTAAGCTTAACAATTTTGTAAGTTCTGTTTTTCAGACATTTTAGTTTTTATAACCAAAAACAATTTAATGACTTTCTTAATTTTTCGTTTTTTTTTATTTTTATTAACCGTTTTTTTTCATTGCAATTTTTTTTTACTTTTTTTTTATGGCAGAAATTTGTATCAGCACTTCAGGCATTCTTCATAGTTTCAACAACAAAACTGAAATTTTTAACATTTAGAATATTTGTCTCGTGTTAAGCAGTTCAACTCCAAATTTGCATTTACAAAACGTTTGGTATTCAAATTATTCAATCTTATTTGGTCACCATTGATTACTGAAAAACACCCTTGACTTTGACTTCAGAAAGGTGTTTAAAGAAAGGCAAAAAAATCGTTTAGTATTAAAAATGAATAAGTTTTCATTATGTAGTTGTACGACTGATTATAGATTAGTGACAAAAACACCTCCGACTTGTGGTGGTTTCATGCTTAAATCAACTCAATTGCAGGGAAACTTAGTATAGCGGCCTGTTTGTTGAAGATTTATGCTTTGGTAATTAGATCAGCTTGTTGAAAGCCGACTGTTAAACTCAACTATGCAAGTGCTTGTGCGTTTTAAAAATCAAAACCAGGTAAGCTCTGTGATTGATGAAAGGGAGGTACTGATTTTTATCATAAAAACTCAATTATGTATGTATGTATACATGCATGCATATATGTATGTAGGTATTCCGACCACAATTTGCAGATCTGGAGAAAATTACGATGATAGATTTAGTACGCTTAACATAAATAAAATACGCCTTTATGACGCGCTGTTTAAACATTTAAAGCCAAAAACTAGCCTTAGAAATAAACTAAATAAAAAAAAATGTAACAATATTTTTCTTTTGAAAGCGTTTTTTAATATTTTTCATTGTGCATTTTTCAACTTTGCTCAATTTTTAATAGTTTTATCACCAGGATAGAACAAGTACCGTTTGACCAAAAGATTGATTTTTTTTTGTAGGCGGTTTTTGTCAATCTATGTCTTTCAAAAAAAGGCCAGTCTAAAACTTGTTTATTGTTTTTGTTTCAAAATGATGTTTTGCATACATTTAATTTGTTTTTATTATTTCCTTGTTTGCAGTACTTCTAACCACACGTTTACAACATCGAACGGTTGAAAGTAGCGGGCATAAAAAAATAATTAAAATGTGGGCAATTAACAGCTAGTATAATTAATATGAGTATGATCGATAATTGGTTCTAGTTATTCATCACACTGTCACAGTTTTGATCCACATAATAAACACAATAGTCACATCCATTTGTGACATCGAAATCTGTCTCAGTCGAACAATTCATCGCAAACCAGACAGACACACAGACAGAATTAATTCCACCTTTTCTTAGTTTTCAAATTTTGTTTTTGCAGAATTTTTAGTTTTGTTGATTTCGTTTCGAAAACCCCGATAAGATTTAGCATTTGCTTCGAACAAACGGCAAATCCCGTTTTGAGATGAGCACACTGCTTTCATGTTTCATAAATTAAAATTGTCAATGAGAAATATTTTTAATTTTTGAATTGAAATATTTGAGTTTATTTCAATTATTTCTACGCGGAGTGTGTTAACATAGAATTTTGTATTGAAAAATAAAACTAATTTTCAGTGTTCAACGGAAAGTATGTTGAGTTTTTCTTGAAAAATATTGTCAAACAAACAAGCAAACAAAACCGACGACAATAAGATTTGGAAATTTGAGTGTTAAATATCATTGTTATTAATAGTAACTTTAACAATAAAGTGTTTTGAGAGATTAATTTAAACAACTGAATGTAGTAGTGACTTCAATATCTAATTTATTTTATTTTAACATGTTTTTCCAATCACAATCACTCTTTCAATTAAACACCTTTGAGTTGTTTCACCTTTGTCTTTAACTTGAATGAATTTCCTGCCTACGCGCGCTGGCGGTTTTTGGTAAAAAAACTATTCATAATGTTGTTCTGGCCGCTTGTCCTTATGTTTTGGTAATTCATACGTTTCAGATCAAGAAAAATGCTACTTGGGATACTTTCATCTTTAAAAAAACCTTGATTTGTCACTTATGGACCTTTATTCAAAACAGAAGGCATGCTGGCTTGTGGTTTTTTGTTTGTTGGTCTGTTATTTGAATAAATTAAAATGCGCTAATAATAGTTTTGAATGATTTTTTTTTCAATTCCTACCAACTGAGGCTCCGCTAAGACTTGAACCGTCATTGTAAGCTGATACCAATGCTTTCTAAACTATCTCCAACTATGCAGCAGACATTCCAAAATTATTGATTTTTTTCTTCAGTAAACATTTATTTAAATGCTTTAATTAGATTATTTTTTTTGTTTTCGAACTTGTTGCAATATTATTTGCAATACGTACGTTGCTTTTTTCAAGATATTGGGTCACGTAAAAGTTTAAAAAAACTAGCAAGATTACCCGGTGTTGATCGGTAGTATTACACATTTTTCTCAATGTTTTTTTTCTTTTCAGTGTTTGCTTTTTTAGTTGTTATTTCAGTTTTTTATTCAATTTTGCTTTTTGTATCGTTTTTTCTTTCTCTTTTCTCTCCTTGTTTTTTTTCTATTTTTTGTTACATGTTCCTCTGTTTTTTTATTGGGGGCAGTTGAGAGTGGTTTTTGTCCTGCCCGCCATGGACACCTGCAACATATACTACACCACGAGGTGAATGTAAAATAAATAGCAGATTTGTTCATAATAGTTTCAAACCCTCTTCAAAACATTGTTACGCAAAGTTGTATTTATTGTTCCAGCAATCTAGATTTGTGTAGAAGAAAAGTAAACAAACATAGAGTCATTTCTTCGAACAGAGACTGGGTTTTGTTTAGCGCAAACGGTTGTTCTTTAAACAACAGGTAAGATTTAACACACATGTTTATCTTCAAATTTAAAAACGATGCTTTGTGGTGCAAATACTTGCTGGTGATTAAGCATTTTAGATGTTGAAAACCATCAATAATTTATGTGTATGTATGTGTGTGTGCGCGAAAGTAAACACGTGTGGCTTAAAACACTTTTTGGTTACTTGAGGATTGGGAGTATCTCAACTGCTTTTCTTGAGTTTCATAATGTTGTTTGTGCTACAAACAGATGAGCAAACAAAAGTGGATTCAGTTTATAAACTGAGAGTGACAAAATCAATATCGTGCTGGAGGTGTGAAAGTTGAAAACAAAAAAGCAGTTTACCTAAAAGTGCTGCTATAAAATTTAAAAATCTGACGAGAAAAAAAGGATGGAAGAAATTATGGCTGCCTTTGTGAAAGTTTTTGGGAATCTCGAGATACCGGATAAGATAATCAACAAATTAGATTTAAAATTCAACAAAACTTTACAAAATTAATCCTGAATTTGTGTATAAATCAATTCTTGTGAAAGATGATGACAGTTGACCAAAGAAAAAATTGTTGGAAGCAAGAGGAAAACCTAAATTGAAAGAATTCAATATCAATAATGAAACCAAATACAGAGTTAAACAATTGAACACAGACAATTTTATAGTAAAATTTGAGATAAGGCCAACATTAAAACAGCTAAAAGAAATGATTGTCTTTGGTTCCAACTCTAAAAAAAGTGAAAGGCAGAAGAAATAAATCAAATCAAAGTTACCAGACTAACATTGACGGCATTTTAAGAATTTAAAAAACCCGTATCGACACAAAATACTGGAGTGGATCTAATTGTAATTACTGATATTAATCTAAAACGTTGCAAAAGCAAACATGATTAATGTGAATCATATTTAAAAGAATACAATTCAATGTTTTGATAATGTTATTTACCGTATTCCTTTGTTTTTGATTGTGAACGATTTTTATGCATTATTTCTATCAATCATAACGATTTAATTAATAGCAACATATTACTGCAATGGCTCTTCAAACAAATGTGTTTTCAATGATTTAATCTATCGCTTTTTGACTAAAACACCTCTGATGCGTGTTGGTTTTTGGCTTAAATAAACTCTCGTTTTAAACAATTTAAACTGGCGGTTTTTTTTTCAAACTTTTCATTTAGAATTAGCTGATTACTACGGATCATAGTTGATCACAATAGTTAAAGTAAACAAGAATTGTTAACATAAGCTCGACCCACACTGAACAATAAAATATAATCTGAGTGTTATTTTGCATTCGTAATCAAACAAATGAACTGAAAACCATCGCTAGTTTGTAAAATTCTGAAAATAAACTTGATTAGTCGTAACGTGTTTAAAACCTAACCGAAAACATGATTTAGACCGAGCATATTAGAGTATACTTTCAAATTATGGAAGGTAGTAAAAATGTCTTCAGTTTTTTCCTCTTTTTCAATTAGCTTTTAACAACTGGAAATCTAAACAAATTGGCTTTGAATTCCAATGAGATTTTTAGGTTTCGATAGTTTTTTTGTTCTTTACCTCTGTGGATTGTTTAGTGTTTTCATTGATCAAAAACTATGTGTGAGTGTGTGTGTGGTTTGTTTAACGTCTGTATCTGTCAATAAGACAATTTAGACGGTATGTATGATTGAGTTTTGGTGACGTGTTTATGTTAAATTTGAGGCAGAGAGGCCATCGAAAGCACAAGGTTTTCGTGGGCACATGGCTCGACTCACTCCAGGCCGCCAACAAATAAGTTGCAATAAGTTGGACAAGGACCGGCAAATCGACTTCCCATGCAGCTAGCAATTTAACCAGCCTCGCATGATCCTCATAGGCTATGGTATTGCTCGCCCCTCACCTTTGATCATGAACTAAAAATGTATGTTCTATATATAAGCGATCAGTTCCGTAGTTTGCAAGCATTTCATTTTTAATACTTTCAGCAAAACAAGTTTCATTTGACTACAACACTTCTGACTTGTGAAACATGTTTGCCTAAATAAATGCATGTTGAAGTCCATGCTTTTCAGCGGTCCAAAACTACTATAAAAAATTGATGGGTGAATATTTAGTTTCAGTAAGGTGCAGAATGTAACTAGTCCAAATGTTAAATAATCGGTTATTATACTGTGGCATCGCAGAACAAAAATTACGTTTATCAGGTAATCTACTTTGGCAAATTATTGTTAAGTCGTTTTTAACCCTTCCCCAAACAAATTTTCAGCTTTTTTAGAAAAAAAAACAGATTAAAAGAAACACGTTTTTAAAAAATTTCGATTGGGACTAGGGTCAAATATTCTAAAAAAATAATATTTGATCTATTTACAACATCCGATTTTGAGTTGTGGGTAGGCGCCTATAGATGACTTCCTCTAATTGAGCAAAACTCTAATTTTGATCAGGCGTGTCGCTAAGGGACATCTGAATTGCGTTATATGTAAGTGTCTTATTATTGTTCTACAAGTTATAGATTGTTTAAATAATTAGATTGTATTTTTATGAAAATGCTAAAATTGGCTAGAAAACAACTCGTATAGAGCTATTAGTATGTTTTTCTTCAAATAACTTCGCACTAAATTTTATTCGCTTGTTAAATATACAACAAGGTTAGTAAGTAAGAACCTCTATAGATCTTTGCTGTTTACAAAACAACAAACCACGTTTGTTGGTAACCTGATCTTGAAAAAACAAGAAAAACTAATTAATGGTTTATTTTGCTGTAATTAAGTTTGTATTTATAAGTTTCGCCCAAGAAAAATCGGTCTCTATTAAAACAGACCAGTCTAAAATGTGCTTTTATTTTATTTAGATTATTTTATTTTAACTGCTTTTATTTTATTTATAGAAATAGAATAGAGAATATACATTTTAGATCATATATTTACAAACATTTATTTAGGTAACAATCTCTGTTTTAACAGCTTAGAAAACAAATAAATCGTTTTGTCCTTGATATTACAAACGATGTCGTTTTTAGGTCGGAATGTTTGTTAACATTATATATTGTTTTTTTGACAGTAAGTTTCTTTTAATTTAAAATTCGTTTAACTACCATATGATTTGAAATTCAAAAAGAACGCTGCTGAAACTTTTATTATTTGCAAGTTTTGTTTTTATATTTTGCTGTTTAAAGTCAAACGTCTTTCTACAAAAATACAACCTGAAACTGTTTAGCAATCAAATTATTGAAATTTGTGTGTTTTCCATGTTTAAAGCAGCTTATTTTGATAAAAGAAAACCAAACTAGCGTTGCTTAAACCACCATGATGGGCAATTACGTTATAATTAAAGTAATAATGATAGCTACCTGATGTTGTTAATTTACTTTTGTTTACTATTCGTTACGAAGTTGTGTCGTAACTGTCATTTAATCATTTATGTTTTGTTTAACTTACGTTCTGGCGTACAAACGTTGTGAAATTGAAAATTATGTTTCTATCGCTAAGCAAAAAGCCTGTTTGTGTCGTTAACTTGCAATTTGTTTCAACATAAAAACTGATAATTGAATCACAAATAACAAATCAGGCGCTTGTAAACAATTGTATCACATACAAACTCATCTGAAGTTATTGTTTTTATATTAAAACAAACAAGCAATTATTTGTTATGTAATAATAAAATTTAAATTTTTAAATCAGTTTTTTACCATCCATAATAGAAATTATATAAATTAATTGAGTTACTGCAGAATTTATTATTGAATTGCCATTAAGCAAAAAATGTATATAAAACGTGAAGAAAACCTTCAAAAAATGACTCAAAGACTGTTTAAAATAAATAGAAACTGTGAAACAGATATTAATTAAATATTGTGAGAAATGTATAACAAGAAAGAGAACAAATTATTTTTATCGGTTGAACTGTTTATTAGATTTTTAATAAACAAAAATCTTTGTCAAATAACGAGAACATTTTTTTTATTTTAGAACTTTCAATAAATAACAGTTTTTAGAAGAGACGTTTTATAGTTTAAATAAACTGTTCACTTTTGTACTAATTTTTCAAACAATGACAAGTCTTTGAATATACTATCCAAACACTTTACCAGAGTGAAAACTCTTATAACTCATTTATTTCAACCTTCTTTTACAATGAAAATCCCTAATTGGCAGAAACACCTCTGACTTAAGTCAATTTTGTTTTTAAATTGAATGAATTTCCGAGCAGTCGCAGCTGGCTGTTAAACGAGGTTTTGTTATCAAATATGAGCCATAATAAACAGTAGGTCAATCTAGATATTGTGCAGTTTTATTTCATTTCAGATTAGTTAAAATATTTGTAAAATTTGAAGAGACTGTTATTAGTTTTGTTTTGCTATAGGCTAATGGTTTTGCTTTTTTAATAAATATTTTGATTAATAATAGTTGTTAACTGTGAAAAAACTGACGGTTTTTAATATGATTCAGCTCCGCGACTGATACTGAAGACTGAAAAAATGGTTTTTTTTAAATAAACTTCCCAATTGTTGCGTTTAAAAACTGATTGGCTGATATTGTGATTAACTACACGTATAACTTATATTTTTAAAATTTTATCAGTGTCTTAACATATATTTATTTATTTTTTGTCTCTGAACAGATGAAATAAAACAATTTTGTTTTTATCAACTCAGACAGTGGCAACCTTTGATTAAACAAAACACCTCTGAATTGAATCACTTTCTTGTTTAAAGCAACACACTTTAGCCATAACCTGAGCTTGCGTTTTCACTCTACTCTAGGAGACTGTTTTAAAATAAAAAAATATTAAATGATTACATTCTTTTCACAATTCAACGAAGTAAAAAGAACGTTCCCAGTGAGGCTACAATCTACCTGAATACTACGGACGTTTGGTTTTTATATCATCTTTTAAACATCAAATATTTGCATTAAAAATGTGCATTAAAAAATTTGTTAAAGAGTATGGAGCAACCAATTTCTGTCTTGCAAAAATTTGTGTAGGATTATTGTATCCGGTCCACCTTCAAGAATATAAAAAAAACGATTCTAAGACGGTTCATTTCAAACGGTTCATTAATTAATGTAGCTAATTAAGCATTGTCTTCAAGTTTTTTAAATACTTTTTTAACACAATAAAACACAAAATTAAACAGACAATTGAAGATGACGTTCAATTTCTTGTGTTGTCTCATTGTATCGGTTATCTTTTTCATGGACGTGAAGCCCGTATTAGCTCATCACCTGCTGAGGGTTATCGCAACAATTGCACAAGTGCTGCTGATAGTGAACTATTTTAATTCATATGTTTCAACAATAATCACAGTTACAGTTTTAAGCTTTATATTCTCTAATACTAAGGTAACAAGTTTTTTTTTCAATTTTAAATTGTACTAGTTTCAAGCAAATAAATAACTAATGAAACAGCGCATAATTCATTTTCATAATTTATTACAGCAATTTAAATGTATTTACACAAATAAACACTTTTCATCAAAGTTTCAGTAAAATCTAGCAATCGTTGAAGTTTTATTATCTTGACAGTTTTTGAAGTTTTTCTTTCTAGTTTGTTTTTGCTTTACTTTCAAATTTTGCTTTGCCAATCATTTTTCTGACAAGATTTTTAGCCACAATGTTGGAGCATTGTCGACCGATACATCAACAACAATAAATTTTGGAGCTCTTAGAAGTTTCAGAGTTCAAAAATTGAGTTCTATCAACTAGAATACAAATTTGCAGTAATGCATCATGCTTCTTGAATGCTTCAAAATAACTAGAATGTTATTTTGTCAATGTTTTATTTTATTTTTAAATTTTGTAGTGCTTGATACGACATGCAAAGTTGTTTTTTTAGATTTTGTTTTAAATTATAACATTATCATTTGAAACAAATGTTTTCATTCATTAATTGAAAAACTGAAACCAACGTTATTTAAAAAAAAACATTAACGGTTTTCTTGCAATTTTTTTTTGTTTATTATTTCTAACACTCAAATAGAAGTTTTTCCGAACAACGAACCTGCATGAACTAGATATACGTTTAGCGTATAAGCAAAATTGAAATTAGTTATTTGAATTCCATGAAGGTTCGTTTTAACATTTAAGTTGAAAAAAGAAGAAAAATAATACCATCAATTAATTATCAGCACAACAACACAATGATTTTTCCAGTTTTTTTTTACAAATTCTATATCAAAACATTTGTGATATGTGTCCTTTTTAGTTGAACCTTTATATAATTGTTCTGGTGATTAAAAAAATTGCAACTTGAACGTTTTTGTGAAAACACAAGTTTTTCTAAGAAATTAAAAGCAAAATTAGATAATTACAAATCAGTTTTAACATTTTAAACGCTAGGTGGCGTTTCGTGTTTTTTCACCGTGTTTTATTTCAACTATCGGTCACTGTGAAACACCTCTGACATGTGACACTTTAATGCTTAAAGGAACCGATGCTTAAGGAAAATTTGAGTTAACGGTATATCTTTATTAACGGTATATTTTACTGAAACTATTATAGACAAGATTTAAATCAACTTACTAAATTTAAATCAAATTACTAAATCTAATTACTGAGATTGGGGTAATTCACAAAATTAATGAAAAAAGTTATAAAAAATAAGATATATTGGTTAAAGAGTATGCAACAATAGAAAACTTGTGTGACAATAAATATATGTAAGACAATAACGCCGTGCGTAACATATGAGGTTTCAAATGTATCCCATGAACGTTCTCTAGCGTGTCATTTGTTAAAAACAAGTTGAATTGGTTTACAACGTTTTTCTTAAGTCACTTTTTGTATGTTTGTTTGTCTGTCCGCAAAATTTTGAAATTATAATTCAGACATTTCTCCAACAATTTCTGAAACTCCGAAACTTCTTCTATAACTCTAAACCCAATGACAATGAAATATTCTACCAATTTAATCATGATTTAAAGAGTTTTTGAAGATTATAAGCAAAATACAAATAAACATGGGGATTATGGTGACACTAAATACATTAATCCATTTTCAGATTAGAAAAAAAAAACACTAAGAAATGAAAATAAATAATAAATACAAATAGTATTTCGATTTGTAAAAAAAATAACTACTACGCTATTAGTTATAAATCCAAATATTATTTATTTATTTTCTTTTTTTTTCTTTTTCTAGTCTTTGATATTTGTTTGTTTCTTTGTTATTTCAACGCCAATGTTATTTTTGAGAACACTGCGTCTCTTTCTTTCAAAGATTAAAATTAATATTTAAATGATTTTAATTGTGAACACTAAAACATAAAATAAAATATAATACAATATATATATATTTATTTTCCTCACGCTGCTTAAAAAGAAAGTTGACGTTGAATAATTTATTTGAAGGCCCCCAAGCAATATACCTACAGTGAGAAATGTGAACAATATGTATTAACAATCAATTGAATTTTAGTACCATCAATGCAAATGTCATTGTCTCCTATTGTGTTGAACAAACGTTTTTACAGGACTCTGTTCATTGAGCTAGGAATTTAATAAATTCAAAATATTCTTCAAAATGTGTTTAATTTTTTATTGTTTTTTCACAAACTTTAAAATAAAGCATTTTAAAAAAAAAGCCGTTTTAATTTAGAAACTCAAAATATTTGGTTACCGTGATTCAAAGTTTTTTTTTTCATTAATGACGATGACTAACGGAAACACCTCCGACTTGTATCACGCGTTTGCATAAATTAACTCATTTTCAGCACAATGTCAGCAAACGGTGTAATGACGTCTTCATGCATAATAAAATTTATGTTGTTGGTAAATGTGTGTGTGATTTGATTAACGTCTGTATCTGTCAATTATAAAATTTAGACGGTGTGTATGTTTGAGTGTTTGGTGACGTGTTTATGTTGGCTTTGAGGCAGAGAGGCCGGCGAAAGCACAATGCCTTCGTGGGTACATGGCTCGAGTCACTCCAGCCCGCCAACTAATGAAGTGCAATAAGTTGGACAAAGACCGGCAAATCGACCTCCCCACGCAGCTAGCAATTTAACCAACCTCGGATGATCCTCATATGCTATATTATCGCTCCGCCGCCTCCCCTCCTTCTTGTTGTTGGTAAACAAGTTAAAGGTGGGTGCTAAAATAGAACACAACATGTTTTTGAAAAAGTGACAAGGACTTAAATAAACAACAACAACACGATGCATGCGTGCGGTGAAATGATCTTGATTTTATCTCTTTGTGTATAAGAGATTGGTTTAATTGATTAACGTGACTGTTGCTGTTTTAATGTTTGTTCAGATTTATTGATGCACATAACTTCCAGAAAATTTTAGATCAGGTAAATCGCTGTTCTTCTTAAAAGCAATAAAATGTTTTTTTTTAATTTGAAAACTCCTGCATATATGAAACCTTTTTTTACATCAGTTGTTTAACACTAGTAAGGCGCCTCGCGTAATGGCTGCCTCTTTGTCGAGTTCTGTGTTTTTTGCTCTGTTCTGTCGTTTTTTCATTGAATTCAACATTCGAAACGTTACTGATAGCCTGTTTTGTCAGTCTTGAATCTATATTTATATGAAACGAATACGTTTATTGTTGCAATCGAAGGGATCTTGAAAAGCGTCGTCGTACAATATGGTTGCCTAGGCGACTTGCTTAATGGCTGCCTCTATGTCGAGTGCTGTGTTTTTGATCTGTTCTGTCGTTTTCGTTACTGAAAGTCTGTTCTTGTCAGTCTTGAAACCACCGAAAAAACATTTTGCTTTCTTGAATACAGTTTTCTACGTTTACTGCTTAACTACTCAGCAATGTGTATAAACGAGCGGCGTTTTCTCTCGCGCTCTGAACTGTATTCTCTTCGTGATGGAAATTACACGCTGTCTCGCGAACTTCTTCTGGTCTTGAGAAAACACGCATTAATTCGTTATGGCATACAAAAACGCCATTACAGAGGAAATAGAGCAGGTCGGTTTCGACACTTGTCTTCCAAACCTTCTATGCCATATGTAGCCGACATCATCTCTAGTGATTCTAAAGACTCGTCTTCTAAAGACCATGGAAGTCGCCCTTCTACAAGATGCAATCTCGCTGTCTGGAACGCTCGCTCAATTGGAAATAAATCCGCCACAATAAGCGAATTCCTAATCTCTTCCAAAATAGACATCATGTGTATCGTCGAATCATGTCATGAGTCTTCCTTTTCGCCCTCTCTAATCGCCTCAACCCCTCTTGGCTACCAGGCTTTGGACAGACCTCGCCCATCACCTCTCGATGCTGACCTCGCTAGCCTCCGCGGGCCTCGTGGAGGAGGCATATGTATTATCCACAAAAACAACTTCAGGTCCTCCATCAAGGATTTTGGAAGCTTCAGCGCTTTTGAGTTACTATCTGCCTACGTCACATTCCGTGATTCTCACCAATTAATTTTGGTCCTATATCGACCAGGTTCTGAATCTGTTACAGAAGCGTTTTTCTCTGAATTTTCAGAGCTTTTGGGAAAAACTGCCGACTACTCCTGCGATCTGATCTTACTTGGGGATATCAATATTCACCTGGATCAGGACATCACTACAACCAGAAAGTTTCAAAATTTGCTCCTGAGTCATGGCCTCACTCAACTGGTAACAGGACCGACTCATGACCATGGTCATACCCTTGATGTGGTTATCACGCGCTCATCTTCGCTCATAACAAATTTACTAATCATCCCTCCTTCTCTATCCGACCATTCAATCATTACCTTTTCAACTTGTCATAAACCACCCCCCATTATCACCGAAAAAGTGGAACGCCGTTCTTTCAGGTCATTCGACTTAGCATCATTCAGTATCGATCTTCAAAATACCATGCTCTTTGAAGTCTCTGCCTTGAAATTGGACAAATCTGCTGAACAGCTGTTCGATCTCTACGATGCAACAATGAACGAGCTCCTTAATCGTCATGCTCCACGGAAGTTGATTACCTTAAGGATAAAGCCAGAAAGCCCCTGGTTTGATGCCGACTGTAGTCGGTCCAAAAGACTAAATCGTCGACTCGAACGGCGTTATTTGTGCACCAAACTGTCGTCGGATAAAATAGCTTGGCACACCCAGTCCATACTCAAACGTCGACTGTTCCAGAAAAAGTGCTCAAGCTACTTTCGACATAAAATTGAAGAAGTGACTGGCGATGGCCGGGCGACTTGGAGATCTTTAAACTCTCTTCTTAATCCAGTCACTGATATTTCTGCTAGTGGTCTTGCTCCTGACGCATTGCTTGACTACTTCACGCTGAGGATCGAGGACATTCGTCGAACCACAAAAGACGCCCTACCTCCGCTTTTCAGTTCTTGCCCGGCCGATGTTCCGGTTCTGGCTGCTTTCGACGATATCACTTCCGAGGAGGTCGAGTGCCTACTCAATCGCCTTGGGACTAGACAGTGTGAGCTTGACACTGCACCTGTCTGGCTCATAAAAAAACTCAAAAGCGTGTTTGCTCCTATTATTTCCCACCTCGTAAACACTTCATTTCTAGATGCGTCACTACCAGCCAGTCACAAAAGGGCTATCGTCCGACCTCGACTCAAGAAAACGGGGATGGATCCCGTTGATCCCAAAAGCTACCGCCCCATATCAAACCTATCGTTCATCTCAAAATTTATTGAACGTGTCGTCCACCGTCAGCTTTCTTCACATATCGAATCGATGAATCTGCTTCCGCAGGTTCAGTCTGGTTTTCGCAAGTACCACAGTACAGAGACAGCAGTCGGGAAAGTTTACAACGACATTATTCTTTCACTTGACAGGGGCCAACCGACTGCGCTCGTGCTCCTTGACTTCAGTGCAGCTTTCGACTGTGTCGATCATGTTCTCCTTACTGATCTCCTCCACACTAGCTTTGGCGTGACTTCAACCGCACTTGACTGGATTGGGTCTTTTCTATCAAATCGAACACATCTTATCCGATTGGGCCGGGCGACGTCGAGAGTATCGGCCGTTGACTGTGGTGTGCCTCAGGGTTCAATCTTAGGTCCACTTCTCTTCATCCTTTACACAAGCCATATTACTCGCATTGCTTCTTCTCACGACGTGCAGACTCATCTTTACGCTGATGATACTCAGCTGTACATTCATTTTGACGTAACCGACCTGCAGTCCGTTAGAGAGCGTCTTGTCGCCTGTGTCAGCGAGATTCGCGTTTGGTCCTCGTCTATGAGATTGAGCCTAAACCCCTCTAAAACAGAACTTATCTGGTTCCATCGAGGGAACATCTCAACGCGACACCTGGATGACTGTAGTCTTCAAATCAGTACTGACTGCGTCATCACCCCCGTGAAGTCTATTAGAAATCTTGGGGTGATACTGGATAGCTCCTTGCTAATGAATCTACATATATCGGCCGTGGCACGGTCTTGTTTCTTCCACCTACGCCGCATCCGACAGATCAAGGGTGCCCTAAACAAACACTGCGTGCGGATTTTGGTCCAGGCTCTTGTTGTTTCTAGATTAGATTATTGTAACGTGGTCCTTGCTGGCCTGCCGATGACTGCTCTTCGCCCGCTCACTGCGGTTCTTCATGCTGCTGCACGTCTTATCGGTGGCATCTCTCGACGGGACCACATCACGCCTCTTCTCCGCCAACTACACTGGCTCCCCCTACCGGAAAGAGTGACCTTAAAACTCTGCTTACTGGTTTACAATATCTTAACAAATCGTGCCCCTGCCTACATGACACGGATGATAAGCCTGTGCTCCTCTCATTCTGGTCGTCAACATCTACGTTCGTCCTCCCATGGTGACGCTGTCATCCCAAGAACTCGTCGAAGTTTCGGTAAACGAGCATTCGCCGTTTCCGGGCCCGGTGCATGGAACCAACTACCTAAATCTATCCGAAGTGCTGTTCTAAATGAAGACTTCAGAGCATTGTTGAAAAAACACTTTTTTAATTTGACATATTGTTAATGACATTCTTAGTGCAAGACTCTTGTTTTGTTTTAGATAAAAATAAAATAAAAAAAATAAATAAAAATAACATCACCAATGAAATATTTGTGTAAATATTTATGTTGACTATCAGTGAACGGAACCGGGAAACCGATTTGAAAATAAACTTGTTTTTATTTATTTTATAAATAGATAAACATTCCTGATGTTAAACAGAAATTGTTTTAATTTAAAGTTATGTCCGGCAAGGAAAGTTCTTATTTTTCAGACAGTTTTCTGAGTTGAGTCAATTTAATTTGTTTGGCCGGACAACACTTTATTTTTTTCATTTTACTGTTAAACTTGAAAGACTTGCCATAAGAACATGCCAGCTTATATTAAGGCCATAACCTGGTCCCTAACGAGATGCAAAGTGATTGTAATAAGGCGATTATTGATCAATGAGTTGTTGTTGATGCTTATCTGGTGTTCTTTGTTGACGTCTTGTCATTCAGGGACTTTCAGACTCAGGCTGTAAAACAAATGCAATTGCAGTAAGCTTCTGCGTCCCGTTATTTTTTTGGAACGATACGATACGATACGATTTCTGAAATTTGCCTCGAATTAAACGATACGAAATCTCGATTGAATTCGAGATAACGATATCGGGACGCAGATGCTTAAATTGCAGTGCTCGTAACCGTGCCTCTACAAATCTGATTGACTGTCATTTTACCGCCTCTTTTTCTCACATTGAAGCTCATCTTTGCCTGGTTTGCTCGTTTGGTGATGCCTTATTTTTTTCAGTTTGTTTTTTTCTCATTTGTCGCATTGCAAGTTTGAACTTCTGACAGGCATTAATTCTAGGAGTTGTGGTTGCAACAATAAAAACATTGTGTGACAATAAATATATGTAAGACAATAACGCCGTGCATAAATATGAGGTTGCAAATGTATCACATAAACGTTCTCTAGCGTGTCATTTGTTAAAAACAAGCTGTATTGGTTAACAACGTTTTTCTTACGTCACTTTTTGTTTGTTTGTTTGTCTGTCCGCTAAATTTTGAAATTATAATTCAGAAATTTCTTCTAATGATAAAACACTTCTTATAATTAATTATTTTTTAAACAATTTTGTATGGTTTAATAATAAAACACCTCCAACTTACATCAGTCGTGTTGCTTAAATTAACTAATTTTTGCAAAATGCACGCAAGCCAGCGGTAATAGAATTAGGCTGAACAAACTTAAACTAATTTAAACAGTTAAATAGATATGATTTTTATAATACAAACTGGTTTTTCATATTTATTTTGTAAAAAACTGCCAGAACGTCGTCAGGTTTTTTTTTGCAAAACGTACTTGACTTTGTAGTTGGTCCGAAAACGATATCTAGATGTTTTTGTGAGTTACCTTCGAGTCAGAAAGAAAGAAGTACATTTTTAATTATAATTCCATAACAAAACTTGTTTTTGTCTAAAATACAATCAATAGTAAGCACTAAACACATTTCTTTTTTCCAGTGAGACTTTTTTTGGTACATTTCCGCTTGTTGAAAGCATCCAACTAGCAGAAATGTACCAAAAGGAGTCTCACTGGAAATAAATGTGTATAGTGATTGTATTGATGTATTTCAAATAAAAAAAATGTTTTGTCACGCGTTTAAAAAAAAATTTGTACCTTTTTTTATGACTTGAAGATAACTCAAAAAACATTTTTTTCATCTTTGCGTTTTTAAAAATAAAATCTGAAGGTCTAAATTTTTTAATCGTTTTTTGCACGACTATTTACATAGAAATCAGTCATAAACAGCCAAACAGCGATTTTGCAAACTTTTGTGTATGACTCCAAAATACCCCTAAAAACAATTGTTGCAGCTTCTGGAGCATTTTGTAAGAAAACCTAACGTTCTTGAAAAAAAGAAAATTATTTTTGAATCAGCACACTCAAAACAGCTTTTATTATTGTTTTTATTGAACAAAACCAAAATTATTATTTTAAACAGATGTTTTATTTATTTTCTTAAGATTGCGACAGCCTGTACAATTCGGAAAAAAACCGCCGCTTTTAAACTTCAATTCACTTATTATTACTAGCACACTTGCATTATTATTGTTTATAATAAATTAAACCGAAACAATTATTTTGAACATATGTTTCATTCATTTCTCTTAACATTGCAACAGCCTGTACAGTTCCGATCAAAACACCAGCGCCTCTGCAGACGACAAATGCTTAAAAACAATATAACCAACAGATTTACAGCGGTGCCATTTCTGAATAGTGTTGATGTTTTTTATAAACACGGGTATGTGATACTGTGTTATTTTCTGGTGCTTCATCTTTACAGATCTAGGTCTGATGGTTTGTGTAATACCATAACTCTGTTCATTCAAACGTATCGAGACAGTGTTATTTTCTCTATCTAAATTCTATAAAACTCTATAAAATTGTTTATAGGTTTTCCCTAATACCAAATCAGTTGATGCATATCGAGGTCGATTGCATTAACAAGCATCAAACCACTCTGCAGAAAAATTGGAAATTTCGGCACTGAAGTTTAATGATCAGCCACCGACACTGTCAACTAATCACGCATTAGTTCTAGAAGCACCGTGCCACCTGTGGTTTAATCTGGAAATTTGTTTGAGTATTTTTCTTTTTCTTTTTTTAAATATTTGTTTATTATGAATGAAACAGAGGACATACCGCCCCTTATGATATTTACATAGCGCCGTATGCAGCAGAAGCTGCTTTAATGGCGCTTAACAATGTTGGCAGCTTGCAGATAAGACTAACGGCAAATGCGGTTTTTTTTCTCTTAGATATATTTATTTGAGACACGTTTGGAATTTCAATTAATTTCTAAGTTCTAATGTTTGGAAAATTATTCTAAAATATGTCTATTTCAACAAAAAACCTTTTTTTATTGAACACAAATAAAATTTAAAAAAATACATATTCAAAAAATAAATAAAAGAAACATATTGATAATAACAACGTTTATCGACATATTAACTAAAAACTTATTTTTTTTTACTATTAACCTCGCTTTAAAATTTGTATCACAAGAATAATTTTTTGCTGTTGCAGAATTTCATTTATCTTTAATTACATTTTTTACCGGTGAACGTTACAAAACCTCTGATCCGTGTCTGTCTAATACATAAATCAACGTGTCTTGAATTAAAGCTAGATGGTGGTTGAAATAGAGTATCTTTTATTTTGGGGTTTTTTAACACACAGATTGAACACAATAGAAATGAATTAAACCCAAAAAGTATAGTGTTGAAAACGTGAACAATTGAACAGTCCGAAAAAAAATGTTTTGTCCGATTTTAAACTGCCATAAATATTAAAATAAACGATACAAACTAAAATAAACAATACCAATTAAAATAAACGATACAAATTAAAATTAACGATACAGATGAAAATAAACGATACAAATGAAAATAAACTATACAAATTAATATAAACGATACAAATTAAAATGAACGATACAAATTAAAATAAACTACACAAATTAAAATAAACGATACAATTTAAAATAAACGATACAAATTCAAATAAACGATACTATTTTTTTATAATGTAATTTGTTTTCTTGTAATTTAAGGACAACAAGTTAGCGCAAAAACATTTATAAACATTTCTAAACTCGTTGCTCAGTTCACTTATTAAATTGGATGAGTTCTTACCAGATCCAAAAACATCAGTTATAATGATCTGAGCATGAAAATTAAACTTGTTTGAACAATTAATTTTGTTTTTGTCGTTTCATTTTATTTTGTAGCCATTTATGCATTTTTCAAAAACGTTCTGTTAGAAATTGAATAAACGTTTAGTTTTCAAATAAATTATTTTTTCAATTCATTAAAAACAATCAACGATATAATAATTTTTTCAGTTAAATAATTTTAAGCAATTTTGCAGAGTTAATTAATAAAACACCTCCAGCTTATATCACCCGTTTGCTTAAATTAACTCATTTTTACGAAATGCACGCGAGCGGTTAAAAATAGAATAAAATTATCAATCGTCTATTCTATATCAATTCACTCACATATTAGTGTACATTTAAAGAGCGGTCATCAACATTAACGACCCTTCACTGATCTGTTCTATATCATTACACTCACATATTAGTGTAAATTTAGGGAGCATAGTTTCAACCAGTGAAAAGTAAAAAATTAAGCTATAAAACGTTCGTGTTTTTATTGGCTAATGTATAAAAAATCTTAAAATACAAATGTGAACACCCTGTTTTTTTGGAAAGAAATATTTGTTTTTGTGTCGGAAGCATCTTTTATTTAACAAGCAAATAATCGTCTTAGCTTAAAAAGTATATTTGTGCAATTTTAACAAGCAAATAATCGTCTAAGCCTAATAAGTATATTTGTGCAGCCAGTTGATGAATCGTTGTATTATTGATATACCTACAGCTACGTCTTTTGCCACAACACAAACCCTGATTTCTACTAGTTGTTCACATGCGTTGAGATATTTTTCTATCTTGAGAGGATTATAAACTCTTAGCTGTATCAGCTGCGCGTTGCTGTGGTTTAGCTTGAATAATTACAAAAACATAAGAACTAATGTTCTTAATATTTTATTTAAAAAATTTTCTATGAAGGATTTGTTGTGGTTTTATTGTTTGGACAGATTTATAGATTGTCTGAAGTTTTAAAGTGTTGCACATAATATCCAGTTGTCATTTTGTCATAACTAACAACTTGTTCACATAAAAAAAAATCAGGTCAGTTGTTGTTTTAAACAAATGCACTGAGTTTGATTTTTTATGCAAAATCTTTTGCATTTATGAAACTATTTTTTTATGTCAGTAGAATATCTGAAACATAAGCTGGCAGCTGCTTAAAAGAAAACAAAAACAAAGGTTTATTCAATTTATTGAATGTTTAGGTTTTGAAAAGTTCCATTTGAAAAACAATAAAAATCATTTTTTGGAAGCACTTGTGGCATATTCGTATCTCAAAACAAAAAATTCGTTTTTTTTCGTATTTCATCGTTGCAATTGTTTTTAATGTGAAACATTTTCTTGTTAAATTGTTTTAATAGCCAGCAGTCAGCAATGAACTTGCTGAACATTGGTAATTCTGTTGATACTAGTTCTATTCTGCTGATGATGTTTATATCGACACGTCATTTTGTATATGCGCCCAACGTTTTTCGTTTTATAAGAATTAGAAACTGTCATAAAGTCTTTAACCAAAACGTATAAAATTTGTTTATAAATTCTGCCGGTTTCATAAAAAAATTATTTTACACCTTTTAGGGCCCAGGAAGACTTTGTTTTTTTTAATTTATTTTTTATGATGTACATTTATTGACAAAAAATTATATATTATCATTCAAAAATATTACGCATAAAAATGTTCAGCTCATTTTGAAAACCGGAAGTTAGTAAAAATCAATTACAAGAACCACAACTAGAACACTTCACGACATATACTTGTGCAATCTATATTTTTACAAGTGTAATTCATAAGCACTTAAAAAATTGATGAAAAACAAATAAAAAAAAAGTTCAACATTAAAAACAAATAATGTTCATTACTCCTTATTTCTAATCATTTATTACAAACAAACATGTGCACTCTTTTTTTTTTTTTTAAATCCAGTGTTATTTTTAGGCACTTAAAAATCAATTGAGGAAAAATATTTAAAAAAAACGTTTAACATTAAAAACAAGTAATGTTTATTATTCTGAATGTTTAATCATTTATTACAAAAACCCCTGAATAAACACCTCCAGCTTGTGGCAGTTTCGTGCTTAAATCAACTCAGCTTCCGGTGTTGTGAAACGAATCGTAAGGCGTCATTAAAAACCAATCGTGTGGCTAAATGAGCGACTCTAAAGGAGACATTTAGGCTTAACCAGGCAACTGATGTTTAGAACGCGATTAAAGTAAAATTTAAAAAAAATATTAAAAAAAAAATTTTTTTAATACCATGTTTTTTTGTGGGCTGTGTATTTTGCTAAAAACATACCAACACAAGACAATAGTTTGTTTTGTTTATTATTATTACTTAAATAAAATTAGCCCTTCGAAAATAAGTTTTTTTATTATCATTAAAACTTTACAAATGCAGTGCCATTGTTATTTCAATTTTAATCAGCAAAAGCAAGTATTTAATGAAAACACCTTTAACCTAAGTCACTTGTATACTTAAATCAATTCATTCAAGCCGCCATGTACGTCGGCGGTAGTGAAATTTCAAAATATCCGCACCGATTATAATAATGATTAGCATTTGAAAACACAAAAAATTAATTCAATGAAAAAAAATTATTTAAAACGCTACATAAAAAACATATCTTTCATTTTTAACTTCTATAACATTTTGCTTATTTGCTGTTTTTAATGTAGATTACACGCCTTTTCGGACTGTATTTGTGCGTAATTCTAAACAAAAGTTTTTGTACATAAATGCTCAAGAAGTTACAAGAAACAGATGCACGATAGAATAGAATAATTTGAGAAATTTCACAGGCGAGCAAATATTACAAGAAATAAATAGTGCTTTGCACAGATTTACAAATTTTAGATTACCTTTGTCCTAACAAAAGAGCGGCAGTTAAAAAAAAATATTAACGAATGAACGGGTGGCTAATATTACAACGGACCATTGCGCATAATTCTATTATGAGCAATATAACTAATTGTATTTAAGTAAAGTTAATTTAAATAAGCAAAAGTATTGACATAAATTCAGCGCCCCACACTGCACAGCAAAACAATTGAAGATGGAAAAGTCAAACAAAAACTTAGCGACACAAAATTTTAAAACTATCTTTTGTTTTTTTAACTTAAGTAAAACAACAATCAATAATCATTTATATTTTGCCTAAATTACTTCGTAGACCCATAACTGTACTTCCGAGGCTTTGTGAAATCCCCTTTTTTAGCCAATTATGACATAATGAATTTTTTTAATATGTCATAAATACACGGTTTTTATTTGAAGAGAGTGATCAAAGATCAATTGAAGCACTTTTTCAACAGTCCACTCCATCGTAATTTCTATTATCCAAATAACCTTAGGCATCAATTTGACATACATATGGCCACAAATCACTTTACAACCATTATATTAACATTAGGGTCCAAATGGACGCCAGGAACATCGATGTATAATTAACGAATATATCGATGCTGGGTAAAGATAAATTTAAAATTTTTGTAGGATGAATACTTCTTATAGATGTGCATAATGTCATAAAATTTCATGGGTCTATCGTTGCATTTTCATTTTGATAATACGGATTGAAAGAGTCTTGGGGTCCATATGGAGCCTCCGAGGGTTAAAAGTGAATGTCAAATCACTCAGAATTAGCGATATCCTGGGAATGCAAACATTTTCACTTTTGGCACAGCCAGTCAAAATTGTTGCTTCGATGAGGTTGATGGTCAGCGTCTTGATAGCTAATCGTGTACCATTGCAAAACCTATAAGATGAACTCTGCTTTTTGTCTGTTTCCTGAGCAAAGCATGCGGCAGATTTATTTTACAAAAATAAAATACAAATACTTACAAAAGGGAAAACTTTTTAATGCAATACAAAATAAATAAAATAAAAAGAAATAACATTAAATTACAAACAATACATTTTTAATTTTCTATTTTAAGCTTGTAAAACACAAAATAATGTTAGAAGTTAAAGCGATAATAATAATCTGACACGCACCGAAAAAAACAATTTAATAGAAAGACAGAAATATAAATAAAAAAATTAAAGAAAACTGCAATAGTATCCTTAGCAATTATTTTAATTTAATTTAATTTTGAGAAATCGAGACGACCACCAGCAATTAAATACGAACAAATCTTAGCTCGTTACAACGCGATATAATTGTTGTGTAGATTCTAAGTCTTGAACTCCGCTTTTTTTGTCTGTTTCCTGAGCAAGTGGTGCGGCAGCTCTATTTTACGAAAGAAAATAAAGTTACAATTACTAACAAAAGGAAAAACGTTTTAATGCAATAAAAATTAATGAAATAAAATAACAAAATTACTTACCTCAGTCGTTCAGCCTCTAACCTAATCTGATTTTTGTTCAACTAATTCGTTTGACCTGGCAGTAGCCAATCTGAGGTCTTTTTTCCAAGAGCTGACTTAATTATCAATATGATTATCAGAATCAATTTATCAAAAAGTCTATAGAACCTAGCAATGAATTTTTTTGACAAGTCTACAAGTTATATTTGTGATGAAGAAGAGCTACATCAGACAAAGGGAGGAGGATGCATGACGCCTAAGAAATGCGATTTTTTGCAGGCATTTAGTGTTGGAGCGACAATCCGGTTATTGAAGAAATTGTACCGTTTTTTCTTAAAAATTTCAATAATCTATGGTAATAAATTTGAATTTGATTTTATAAGCTGTTTTGCAGAACTTAATACGCCGTTGAGTTTGTCTACAACATCAGCCGTGTTTTATGTCTCAACTTTTCCTCAACTGAAAAGTTAAACAAATAATCTTAAATGTGAAACAACTTTTGTGATAAATATTTTATTTTTATTCATCAGTTGATAAAACACTTATTCTCTTTTAGATTGTTTAGTTTTTGGACTTCAAAATTCAACAAACTGTTTAATTGAAACTTACAGATTTACGTTACAAATGAAATCAAATAGAATTGTTTTTTAAAACAATTGTAATGATAACATGTTCAGTAAAGAGTAACACTATTTGTATAATTTTCACTTAAAAAATTCAAAACAAAATCTTACTTTAAAAAACGATCACTTATTTTATTCATAATATTTTTCAAAACCAAAAAAACTTTTGAAAAACATTTTTAATGATTTAAAGAGACTTTTCACGTTATAATTAATATGCTTTAACTTTTTTTGCAGACACCTTTATAGAAAAGTTCGTGAACAAATAAAAGGACAGCGGTAAGCCACAAGTCAGCTAGCAGTGTATTGAAGTTTTCTGTAACTGCCATTACAGTTTCGAGAAAAAACTCACCATAGTAACCATTTACAAAAACTCTGCTTGTCAGTTGTTCTATGTTGATTAACTTTTGAATTTATAGAAACTTTTATCTGGGTCTTTAATGTGCTAAATTTATTATTAAAGCATTATGTCCAAATGTTGTCTGTGTCCTGTTAATTGAAAAAAAACTGTTTGGATTGAACACAAATTATTTTCCCGTTTTTTACGGATTTAGCAGTGTATTTGAAAAAACGTTCTCTATTGTCACGAAAATTGCTTTTTTAGAACCACTACATGTGCTTTAAAACCATTTACAAAATATCAGTCTGAAAATTTTCCAAACTTATTGCCAGCGTTGTTTAAAAAACCCGAGCATTTTATGTTGAGTTTTTCTCATTTTATTGAGGTTACCCAAATTATCATTATTTTTGTTTTAATTTTGTTCGCATGAATAAATTTTAAATTAGATTGAGCCTGAAGATTATTGTAATTTCTTTTCCAACATTGCTTAAACAAATCGAATAAATAAAAAACCCTAAGTTTAGCAGACGCAATCTTAGTTTTGCGACTCAATTCACACTTCAGTAATAACGATTGACAATCTCAAAAAATTTCCGAAACTCAAACATGTGAAAACATATTTTTAGATGGGTTAGCCTATTTTTGATCTAAAAAATAACGTTTTATTTATTAACTCGGATTTTATATGGTTGAAAAGCTATAAAAACAGTAATCAAATCTGGGCTTTGCAAAATGTTAAGCCCACGACTGAAAATATGATTGTAATTTGTTTTCACAAAAACAATTACTCATAAATTTAAAACACCTCTCGTTTGTGTTACTCTTCTATTTTATTAACTCTGCTTTGAGACCAATGGCGCTAGCGGTCTTAAATAGCTCGCGCTTGGTTTTGAGGCTTATATCTACGGCACTCTCGATTTCCAGGTGACACGAATGAAATGATTGCTTCTCACCTACTTAAACTGGGCATGGGTGAAAATTATCAGCATTTCTTTTATAAAAAAAGTTAATAACTGGAAGAAAGAAGTGAATTCTAAGTTGAGTCTGAGCGGTCTTCAACTTTTTGGATCGAAATTTCGAGTTTTCTATCTTCTTATCTCCGGCACATTTCAATTCCTCCGGCTACACGATGGATGAGTTGATGAAATAAGAATGATTTTTGATTTATACATGGTTGCAAATAATTGAATCTATTGATTGAGTATAAAAACACTCAAAAGTGTTTTTATTTGCTTATCTATTTTATTTTTTTAATCACTTCTTTGCGTCACTTTAGTCGCCAATCAATGCACTTATGCACATATTCAAAGCCTTCATATATTAAATATTAATCATTTGTTACTAAAAGACCAACATATGTTATTACGACATCATGAAAAACTACAGAAGATAAAAAAGTAATTTGTCTATTTTAAGTGTTTAATGAGGTTAAAAAGCTAGTAGATCAAATTAAACAGAGATAGACATGGGTCTATTTTTGGCAATCCAACCCAGTTCCTCACTTACTAAAACCATCCCACATAAAAAAAATAGTCTGACCTAACTCAACGCACTGAAAAGCCTTTAAAATTGATATGCTTAAAAAAATTGTACCCAACCTAATTCATGGATCCACACAGCCCAAGTGTACTCATGAAGTCAAATTACCGCTGAAATACTTTTTAGAGCAAAACCTGCACTTAGCAGCAAACGGCTTCTCGTCAACTTTACTGATTTTTAACTTAGCGTCCACAAGGCAGGTTTTAACCAAAAAAAATCTTTTTACGGCGCTAAAATTTAATTAGAGGTTTTATTGATATCAGAACGACAATAAAACTAAAGTTAATAAAGAGTGTAATTTTGTAAATTCTTGAATATTTTGTTCAACTAAAATGTTTTATTTAAACTAAAATAGTTATAACTGAGAAAGTAGCTTAACTATACTTTTAACTAAACCAAAAAAATTAGTTGAATTATTGCCCTAACTAATAAATAGTAGTGATCTTTTAGTTAATTTTGTAAGACATCGTGCGGATGCTGGTGGTATAACAGTAAGGCATTATTAGCCTGTAGACCTGAGAATCTCGAAAATATAACCAGAGTATGCAAACGATAAAGTTGGACGCCTATAAAGGACTGATTTCTGGCTGTTCTGTGACTGCCAAATAAACGCAAGAGTTAATAAAAATTAGATACCTGATTCCTTTGATTTAGATTGTCAGGACTTGAGTCACATTAAACTAGTCAAAAATCATGCAGTTGTTAGAGTGCACAATCATGAAAAAATATCTTTTTTGAAGTTTGAAAAATTAAATGACTGAGAACACAAAACTAAACAAAATATGTGTTATAGTAAGAATTACTTTTTTGCTCTATTCAAAAAAATATTTAATTAATATATGTTTCACGTGACGTTAAATTGATTAAACATTCATTAAAAATTTAATTTAGACACTAATTAATGAAACTTTAAAATCAGTGTATTCCAAAAAAACACCACTGCTTACGAGGACCAGGAATGCTTAAAATAGATTCGAAACAATTCCCTTGTCCGCAGCGGTTGTATTACAGTGAGAATAACGCTTAGCAATCGCTTCTGCCTGCAATGACATGTTCTGAAACTTGCCCAGTTTTCATTTCTGTTTCGTCGCATTTTTAGTTTTTAGATGTTCCTTGTCTCAATTTAATAAAATATAGTATTGAGACACGCCAAACACTAACTCTTGGATAAGTTCTTGATCACTATTGTGATTGCAACTATAATCAGTAATAACTTTGTAATGAATTAACCGGTCCATTCAGTACCATGTAAGGTGGTCCATTCAGTACAACGTCAGTCCTAGTCATTTGACACCGTATCAAAAAAACCTGGGATGGAATTAAGTGCAAATTAATGTGCATAATAATTTGAAAAACGTTGCTGAATATTTTTGTCCTAAATAAAAACAAATAGTGTGTCTCTGTGATATGTAATTTGACAAAATTTGAAGACCACAAAAATTACTTTTTTTCACGAAAAACCTTCGACGGAACTTTTAGACGTCTTGACCTCAATATTTTCTTGCAGCAAGTAGTAAGCATGTACATCTGTCTAAAAGCAAGCTATAGTTAAAATTTGGGCGTAATCAGATGAAAATTGAAATCTTAAAGCCAGAGGTCCATTTAGAACTAGTCTCCCCTATTTATTTAATTTTCAAAAATCGTACGTTAAAAATCGAATAAACGATTAGAATTCAAACAATTTATTTTTTTTCCATGCATAAAAAACAAATAATAATAAAAACAATTCTTACAGTTAAGTGTTTTGTAGGCACTTTTGTATAGTTTAACTATAAAACACCTTCAACTTACATCAGCCGTGTGCTTAAATTAACTAATTCTATCGAAATACGAGCGAGCGATCTAGGAGGAAGGATTTTACGTTCTTGTAGGATACTAATCTCACATATTAGTGCGTAATTGTGATAGAACATACTCATTTCTATGATATATTGAAGAACATTATAGTATGATTAAAGATAAAGACAAGTTCATTAAAAATTAATCAAATACAAAATTCATGTAACAAGTTGAACAATTAATTCTTCAAAAAATCTAATATTCACCAAACAAATTTTTATTATGCTGCGCTGAACGATTATTTTTGGCGATTAGTTATAATTAATAGCAATTGGAAATAACTGAGTCATTGGTGCCGATATTGATCATACAAAAACCAATCAGTTAGCAGTTTATTTGATAATTTGCAATTATTACAATCTTAAATACTGAAACTCAGATACCAACAACATATCTGCTACAAAACTTACTTTATTCTACAATTTATAATTGGCCTTCTAATTTTCAACTTCTTGTTTTTGGCTTTATTAACCCTGCGACATTGTTTTTTAAATTTGTCGACCACTCAATTGTGTGACAGTTTGATTGCTCACCTTTTTAGTCCGATTGTTGCACTCATGTCTGAAATTCGACTCACCTTTCTAGTCCGGAGATCTTTGAATTAAATAATTGTAAAATAGTAAAATAAGGACGGTTCAACGATTAAGTACACTCTGGCTTAAAGCAAAACCTAAGTGTGGTAGGTCAAACTATCTTTCTTGCAGACACAAAAATTGACCAAAAAATAAAACACTGACCCATTTTAAAATTATTAATATTATTTAACACTTAATGCAAACGAATTCGAAAACCTAACTTAATAAAATCAAATTGCTGCAACAAGTTTATGAGCGATGTTTGTCAGATTTGAATAAACGTTAAATACATAAAAATTCCAAAAGAACATGCTCATGAGTCAAAGATATCTTCAAATCAGGTTCAGAAAAAGTTCATAAATGTCACTAAAACGATATAATTGAAATGTACTCCTAGCTTAAATGATGCTGATGTTACATTGTTTCCCGCAGCGAAATTGTCACCAAATGTTTCCAAACGTGGTTCCAGATTTCCAGTCACATCAGTCATCGAAGTTATCAACTGCTCAACTTCTTCCCCATCAGCACCAATGGAAAGAGTTCTTGGAGTTGAGAGATGCTGGGTCGTTGGCATAAATTTAGCTTCAGTACATTTACCACTAAAAAAACTGCTTATAGAAAAAAATTGTCCACCGTCTGAACAACTTCCTTCTATTGTCAATTCGGCCTTCGTCTTAATATCAGACATGGATTTACAGTTGCAATTCAAAGGGTTATTTTTTAAAGAAATTATTTTGAGTTGGGCAGGAAAATTCAATAAATTAGGAAAAACGCGTAATTTATTGTCAGTCAGACTTATTCTCTTTAATGCAACAAAGTCTCTTAAGCCGAAATCGCTAGTAACTTCAGAAATATTGTTGCTTGACAGGTCTAAGACATCCAAATGTTCCTTCAGCTTGTTGTATGCTGAGAAATTCCAAGTGTGGTTGAACAATTTAGAAATACGAAGATATTTTACAGTTATATTAGGATTGGTAAGTAATTCGAACGACTCAATGCTCCCGTCAATTATTAGGAAAATACTTAAATTTCCGTTGGTTTGAAATTGTTAAAAAAAATCAATGTTTTATTATAATCGTTACTCAAAATTCAAAAAAATAAATTAAATAATTTGAAAACAGTGATGAACACTTGTTATCAACGTGTCGAATTTAAATATTTTTTTTGCAAGCAATCTAATAAAAAAATGAATGTTTGATTTGTCAGAATAAATGATGAGCAAATGTTACATATATAAATAATCAACAAAAACCACACTTCACCTTCATTTCTTCAAAACGGAAAGTCGGATTCAAGTTAGTCAAACGTAAATATTTAAGTTCTGAACCCAGAAAATTGAAAGTTTTCATCTTCAACCCATTTGAATTAAGAATAATTATTGTCTGAATCTGACTTCCCTGAAATATTCCCTCTTGAGGTTGTCGAAAAGTTACATTGTCAAACTCCAACCAACTCGCATTAAAACCATTAAAAGCACCTTGTCTTGTTTCATTAATCGTTACTGATTTAAAGGTAACCTTATTACAAGTCAATCCCTGCAGAAAATTCTTGGGCAGAACATCAAACGTGCTGTTAAGTATTTCTAAATAGCTCAAATTTTTTATTTTAAATCCAGTTTTATTTGCATTGATTCGAATTGTACTATTTATAATTTTGAATTCATGAAGTTGATCTTTTCTGATCACTTCAGTGTATTCGTCAAATCTTTTACAGTTGTTGCCGCAATTTAACAGAACTGAATTTATCAAAGACCAATTGGTTGCCGTTTTAGGAAGCTGGCCTTCAAAACATTTTAGTTTTCTCGACTGTCCCTCCGGCCTAACAGCATAATCTTCTTCACAAGGCTTTTCCACCGATGCAAGACATATAACACAAAAGAAGAAAAGAAATATAAAATAACACATCTTTTCTTTAAAACTTGTTTACAAATCTTGCTGTAAAATCAAATTAAATGTCAGTCCGCTCGCTCTTCAAACGACTCGGAAGTGCGATGAAGTTTTTGAAATAAAAAGCAGACGCTAGTGACGTCACGAGGACGCGTTTTAAAATTTGAAGAACTTAAAAATGTTTTCACCTAAAATGACTAAAAGCTTTGAATTCAAAACTATAAATAATGGTAATTTTCTGCAATCTTGATTATCGATTAAGACTATAAACAAAATAACTTTTCATTTCATTGCAATCGGATGAATGGTGTAGCAATACATAAAGGACATACACATATACAAACATTCATTTTTATTTATATAGATTTAAATCATATTTTATCAAAATATTTTCCTCATACAATAATTTTGTTATGTTTTTGAATGTATATCCAATTTATTTGTGAATGATTCACTTGAACGAGTCATCTGTTCGGATGTCCCCTTTGGGCTTTAGTCATTTTTTTTTATTTTTTTTTAATGTGAGATATTTCAAATGTGCTATGAAAAACTAAAAGATAAAAATTAAAACAAACGAAAACATGTATTTCTCTATCTACGATTTTTTGTAATCTGGATTTAATTCTGGACACGAGCTCAAAAAAATCCGTGGCTTCATGTTTGATGGATCGTAAGCTTCGTGTCCCCTGGACCAGTCATAACCTAACGCATACGCAAAAATGCTACCTCGAGCATCGATGCAGCACGAAGTAATCGGCAGTTCACGATTTTCTGCTTCCCTTGTTTTTTTCCGAGCGTCCTTGTCCCAGAAGCAGAACCTTCCATCAGAGCTAACTGTCGCCAGAGTGTAAAAAATCGGATGGAACGCTAAATCATTAACAGGATACATATCCGGATGCTGGTTCAGTGCACTACTTCCAGAAAGATTTTTCGAGTTGCAACTGAAAACAAAGCCTGTTTTTGAACTTGTCGTATTAATATACTGAATATCAACATGACCATTTAGGCTTCCAGCTGCAAACCCGATTGGCTGGTTTGTTTTCGGCTCAGCAAAAATTTTCAAACAACGATACTGATGTTTTAGAGACGACGCGACAGTTTTTGACTCTTTCGGCTGGTTGTCAAGCTGATAGACAATCAGCTGTTTATCCGCAGTGCCAACAACTGCCATCGGATACATCACATCGGCACAGTACACTCTCTCGGGTAAAGTCAGCGTCAACATGGGACTCGGAGATCTGAGATCCCAAAACTTTAAAGTTTTGTCCCAACTGCCGGTCATCAAACAGCTGTAAGAAGAGGCCTTGACCCAATGAGCGGTTTTAACAGGGGCATCGTGTTGTGCAACTTGAACAGTTTGGTTTGAGCCGAGGTCCCACATTTTGGCCGTCTTATCGGTTGAGGATGTAAAAATTTTTGTTCCATCATCACTCCACGCGACATCAAGTACGGGCCCATCGTGTGACTGCATGGCTATTGGAACAACTGTGGCATTTTGTTGAACTTCCCAGCATCTTACATGGTTGTCCCAACTTCCGGCAGCCAAGAATGTTGTAGACAGAGATGCTGGACTGAACTCCATGGAACTGACGCTGTCATCCGGAGGACAAGGAACTTCGATCTCGTTTGCCATTATCTTAGTTATTGTATTTTATATAACTGAATATTGTTTAAAAACAAAAATTAATTTTTTATATCTGGGCTTTTAAAAAATAAATTTTGGGTTTTTTCAGAGAATAAAAATTGCAATTTTAAAAATAAAATGCGTAACAATGAGTCTCACACAAGGGAAGTAGCTATACATATAGATATATATATATATATATATATATATATATACATATAGATATATATATATACATATAGATATAGATATATATATATATAGATATAGATATATATATATATATAGATATATATATATATATATATATATATATATATATATATATATATATATATATATATATATATATATATATATATATATATATATATATATATATTCTTTAAGACAAGCTCAATTAAAAATGAGTCTCCATTTAGCCGCTATGAGTTTTATAGATACTTTCTCAATATTTATATTTCGGAACAACGTTTTTTGTCTACTGCAACACGTATTAAGAAAAGTATAAACATTTAAAACCTTCTTTATTTCAGACTTACGGGCCGTTTCGGCTTTCACCAACAAAAAAACTCAGATAGTCCAACTAGCTAGTAATAAATAAATGTTGAGTTCATTAAAGCATAATTGTTCATGAATTGGTTTTATCAGAGATGAACATGGGTTGAGTTGGATTGCGTTCAATGTTTTTGACACGAGCGTTTATAAAATCATAGAGTAAGAACTATATAGCATATTTTTTAGTACTCTATGATAAAATTTAAAGGTTGGTCGGGTAGGGTTGGGTCACCAAAAATAAACACATGTTCACCTCTGGTTTTATATTGTTAGGTTTTTTACTTATTTGACAGAGTTTGTAAATTTAAAAACTATTTTAGAGCGATGCTGAAAGTTATTTAAAAGTGAACGCGAATTAGTTTAAAACAACTCGTCACTCCGTTCCATGTCAAAAATGGACTGCGTGAGTTGCGAAGTGTTTTGTGTCGCACTGAGTAAATAATGTTCTGATTATTTTGAAAATATTGGCTATGTGTAGGAGTTAGACTAGGTTTTGAGCTGTAAGAACCCGTAATTAGAGATCTATCGCTATCAGCAGTTGTCAAATATTTTCAATTCTTGGCTTTTACAATAATAAAATAATAACAATAAATTAAAACTCGTCCTAGCTAACTGAAGAATTTAGTTTTTTGCGATGGCGTTGACTTTGGAAGACTGGATCTTGGCCGGCATTTCGGTAACTTTGGCACCGATTTTTGCTCTGTACCTTCTCGTTATTGTCATGGCAGCTTTTGGGAAGTCGACTGGCATAACGAGGCTTTACACATATGTTCTTCTACTCGTATTTGAGGTAATTTTTTTTTAAATTCTATGACAATTACCTGATTTTAAATTTTAATAAGTCTGTAATAAACTTATAATATATAATGTTGTGAGCTGGACACACGACACCTGTCGAAGTGACTCTTCTAATGAAGTCTGAATGTTTCCAATTAGTAACTGCCAAAGTAGAATCAAATACTGGAATTGCATAGACGAGAGAAAGCTAACAATAACAATAGAATTTTTAAATAACTAATTATTAATAAATTAATACAAATTTACAATTTATTAATGATTAAACTAATATTGACAGATGTAATGAGTAAATGTAATTACTATTTTAAGTAGTTTTTAATTTTATTAAATTAGCCCATAGCCTAGTCCAAATCATCCAATCCCGAAACATGAGTGGCCTTGACCGTGCTAGGCCAGAGGTAGACATGAGTTAAGTTAGACCCAATTTTTTGAAACATGCGTGGGTTGAAAAAAATATCAAATCTAACCCAATCCATATCCACCTCTCTGCTATCCACCCATTATTGCGAATTTGAAATGAAACAGTTTTTTGGTTTTTATAATACTATTAGCAGTTTTGTCTAGGGTTTTTAGAGGGTGTTTATGCACTACAATTGGTTTCCATATGCAATATTTACCATGGATATATTGGATTATTTAACCCATTTACAAAGAATTACCGCATCATAAAAGATTATTGCGACCGTGGAAAAAACTGGTGACACTCAAATTATCAATCGTTTGGTTTCTCAATTCCGAGTCTCAATTATTGACGCATTCTTGCATTCTTCAGCCAGCATAGCATTGTCGGCTGTCAGCACGTGTTTGAAATGGAGGAAAACACAAGCTTCATCTCAAGAGTTTTTTAAACATGTCTCATAAACATAAAGGAATCACGCTGGGAAAAAAGATACGTGAGCAGTTATACAATGAAACATGTTCAGGAGTTGAAATTTTTTCGGCAATATAGTCTCAGTAAATCCAGAAGCGTCATTTCAGCAAAATTAGCAGGGGTGGACAAAATTATTGTATTTTATTGGCATAAAAAGATTGTTAACATAGTTTCTAAAATAATTTCGACTTTTTCAGTTGTTTTTAAAGATACTTTACAACTCAATGTCAACAGCCATTTGTGCTATCGACAGTGTGTGGTTTACTATCAATAGATTGTACAAACTAGAATTTTTAAATATTTTTTTTATAAAAAAGATAACCGATATCTTAAAAAAACTCTTTTTGTCTTTTGTTCTAAGATAGACTTGCTTGTTTGATTTAACCACTGATTGTGTTGCATAATGATAGCCAAACTCATTATAAATGAACCATTTCAATTTTTCTTATCTTTAAAGTGGGCTAAGAAATATCAGTTTTAATTCTACTTAATTTCACAAACAATTTTCAATTGTAATTCTTCTTTCTCATTTAGAATAATTATTCACCAGAAAAACAACTTTTAAAGATTTACGAAGCTAAAAAAAAATATTAGCTCAATTTATCTCGTTGTATTTTGGTTTTTAATTTTAATTTGTATTTTTCCCTATATCCTAAATGTATTCAGGCCTATATAGTACAAGATTACCATCACACTTTTATTTTTATTTTAAAAAAATCAAGTTCCATTAAAGAAATCAAATTAATATTAATTGTGTCCATCTCTATTCTTCTAAACATCAGTGGGGTAAACAAAGGATTCAGATCTACAAAGAGAGTCAGCACTTGAATGGCAAAGACGAAACACCTCTCTCAGGTAGGTGTACTTCAATTTATCTTTCTTATTTATTGCTTTCAACTTTAATAGGTATTCGAGTTATGACACTTTTCAGCATCAGTTATGATGATTAATGATTTTCATTTGAGTTTCTTTATCTTTATGTATTGTAGAAGCAAGTCTTCACCTTATCTTTAGTAATGGTTTAGTTTTTCAGTGTAATTTGTTTTGTTTAACATATTGGATAGTTAAAATGGCTTTGAGAAATTTTGCTAATGTTGTCAAGTTTTCTTTTACGTGTATAATTGCGGTGTCATTCAAGTTGCGCTTTCAAAAAACTGCAACAGAACACTAAGAGCTTTGTGAAGCAGCCACACTATATTATAACGTTATTAATGAGGAGAGCTTTTTTCTAATTCAATGATAATCATCTATTCAAACAACGGATAATAATAATAATAATTATCTCAGATAAAAAAGAAACCACAAACGTGGAAAGCGACGAAGTGTCATCGACGTCAGACCTGAAAGAGAACGACGTAGCAAAAGACGACAACGAGGACGGTGGGGTCGACCCCGGCCTTCCCGGGGGTTCGGTCGCCACTTCCACGACCCCGGACGACAGGTTCGCCGAGGAGATCGACTTCGAGAGGTCGTTCGAAGACCTCGAGGGAAAGTTCACGCTCGCCGATGTCATGTACTTTTGCAAGAGAGGAATTAGCGTCATCGTAGAAGATGAAGTCACTCAACGCTTTGATGCTGCAGGTTAGTCTTTATGTGTATTATATTATATTGTATTTTTGGGTATTATATAATTGCATATTATATTTTGTATCGGTTGTATTGTATGTTTATGTACTATATAATTTCATGATATAATTTATTTCTTTGGTTTTATTGTATTTGTGTAATAGATTATAATTTTTATGTGTAATTATAGTGTGATGTTTCTCTTTTTTAACATTATGTATTTATTTACTTGTTTATTTATTTTTTTGTTACATTCATTATTGCATTTTATTGTTTTAATTGTTTAATGTTTTGTCATTCATTGATACCATATGGGCTTATCAAATAATAGTTTCTACTTTCATTAACTGCTCAACAAGACTCCCAAGTCTGACAAAGCTTATAAACCTAATCCTATACAGGACTAGTTTTTGTCTTTAATAGTTTGCGTTGTTGTTGTTTATCGGGTCTTTTGTCTTAAAAAGTGGGCCATTACTGCTCTCCATTACTCTTTGAGGTACCACATGTTCAGAAACATTGCATCATTTTGTAGCGACACGCATTTAGTTAATATTCAATTATTTATTTATTTATTTATTTTATATTTTTCTATGAATAATGTTAATAGTGTATCTGCTGAGACAAGAATTGGTTTTAGCTCTAGGCTGGCGACAAAAGTGAAAGTTTTTAGAACTAAAATAGATAGTTTTAGAACTAAAATAGATAGTTTTCGGCTCAATTAAGCTAGTCAGCGTCTGGTAATTCAACCCCTACATATTTAATTGGCCTGAATTAAATGTTGCAAAACTTTAAATATAATTATGTTAACACCTACTTTCAAGAGTATTGATGTCTTATCAATATCATCATCAACATTTTTGAATACTTTGTTGTTGTCATCTGTAATTATAATATTGATTTATGTTAAAAATGACTTTATTTAATTTTATTTACCAGATTTGAAAGCATAAGTACAAGCAAGCATTTCTTTGATGTGATTATTTTACTTTCATATTTCAATACATTTAATTTAATTTCTGGTTTTTCTTGTTTTTCTTGTTTTTATAGAAAGCACTTCTTCAAATTCCATGATTCATAGGCAGATATGTAGTAGTGTGCATAATTATATGCATATTTCATATGCAGATGTGTAGTTTGCATAACTATATGCATGTTTCATATGCATGTGTGTAGTAGTTTGCATAATTATATAAATGTTTCATATGCAGATAGATATGTAGTAGTTTGCATAATTATATACATGTTTCATATGCAGTGGTTTCATATGTAGTAGTTTGCATAACTATATGCATGATTCATATGTAGATATGTAGTAGTTTGCATAATTATTTACATGTTCCATATGCAGTAGTAGTTTGCATAATTATATACATGTTTCATATGTAGATATGCAGTAGTTTGCATCATCATATGTGGAGAAATTTGTGTTATTTAAATACTTCATATTAACTTCACTGTGTTTGCTTCCTTGCTCGATTGCTTGATCCGTGCGTCCGGGACCCTTCAATGCTTTAAAAAACATACTTCCCGTCATCCAATCGGCTAAAATTTGGTGTACTGAATTGTTGTCAATGACAATGCATTCTATCAAAGTTTTAGATCGATCGGATAAAATTTAAATAAAATTAATTTGAATTAAAAAAATTTTTTTTAATTTTCTTCAGAGAAATAAAACCATCAGTTGTAAATTCATTCGTAGAAAACAAAAAATGAATTTTTCAAATCAACTGTTTCATTGTGATTCAAAAGTTTCTTATATTTTTCATCCCCACGTACTTCGCATATCAAGTATTTAAAAAACTGGGGTCAAAGTTTGTCTACTCTATAGACTTATTGTCGTAAAAAAACTGGATTTGAAAAATAATTAAATGCTGTCGAAATACAAAATATAAATGATTTGTGAAAAACTAAGTTTTGTACGGTTTACTTGTGTTTTATTTTAAATTCAAGACATTTCTGTATCTCCAACTTGAAGCACACTTTTGTAATTATTTATTTATTTATTGCATACTGACTACTTATTTGTTGTTGCTGCGTATTAATGACTTGAACAGAATTGTGGTTTACTTCAAGTATGTCTCGCTAAATAGTTCAAAGGTTGTGGTAGAATACCATGTGTATTGTTATCAATTTGTTATGTTATGTGTATTGTTATCAATTTGTTATGTTATGTGTAATGTTATCAAAGTGTTACGTTATGTGTAATGTTATCAAAGTGTTACGTTATGTGTATTGTTATCAAAGTGTTATGCTATGTGTAATGTTATCAAAGTGTTACGTTATGTGTTATGTTATCAAAGTGTTATGCTAATGTCATTTAAAATTGTTATTACATTTAATTTTTTTATTAAAGAGTTTTTAAAAATGTGTTATGTGTTAGAGTAATAATTACTTGTATTATCGCTTATTATTTTTATTATACGTATTATGAAACATATGGTATGAGGTATATTTTAAATAAACAATCTTAAAAGGTAACAATGTCTGTTTTGAACTTCCACTATGGAGTAATATATGAACCCTGTTTTATATTTTATGCTGTCTCGTTGAATGTACTCTACATTCATTACATTAATACAATTATAATTAACCACAACTTACTGAAAGAATTTGTAAATTTTATAACTTCTGAACTCACATACAAACCATTCTAAATGTTGACCTTTCGAAGTCAGTTTATGGGCCTCATTTGTCATCATCATGTACTTTAAGCTTCTTTTCTTCTAAACTTTGTAGACTCAGTTTCATTGTTCCACCACATTATTTCTTCTCATTGTCAATTCTCCTTGTTCAAAGTACTTCATTGTCCTCCTCCTTAATGCTTACAAGAAATCAGATCGAAGAAGCTTTCAAGGAATAAACAGGCGCATGTATTTATCTGTATATCTTGTACATGTTCATCATCCAATTAGTCAGTCGAGTGTTGGTTTTAATAATCGTGTCGGTTTTAATAATCGGGACAAATTTTCAATAGCAAATATTTTAGGATGAACAAAAAAAACCTAATAATTTGCTGACATGCTTGTGTTATTTTAGCTCTAGAGTTAGTTGTTCTGGA
>OZ022243.1:37507715-37562973 GCA_963978895.1 Erpobdella octoculata | reverse complement strand
AATATGCTTTGCTCTGGCGACAACACTTTTCCAGGACTGTTCAAATTGTGGCGATTCTATGTTGAAAAACGCTAAAGTCAGCATGCACATTGATCAATAAAAAGCAAACAACAAAAGGAGGTTTGTAGGAATACCAGCCTTTGCTCTGTTGCTCCGCCCGGTTGCATACCTGGTTGCTCTAGAAAGAAAACATTTTTAAGGTTTGTCCAATTAATAGTGATAATATATTAGAAAATCGCTAAACATCTTCGCATTGATCATTTAAAAAAACAAACAATTAACAGAGGCTTGTAAAAATATCTACTGTATTCGTTTTCATCTATGAGTTTAATGACAACAAATATTTTAGAGGGATGAACCAAAATGGAATCTAAATTTAATCAGTTGATGTTAATGTTGATAATAATTGTAATGATAGATACATAAAATCAAAATCAAGTTTGCTCGAATTAACAATTTCAATTGAAATAAACTTATTGTAGCCTAATTTGGTAATTTGAGCAAATTTGAAGACGCAATAACGTTTTTCATTAGAATACGTTTTGCGTTGATTGAAGTGTAGGTTTGCCAGTCTTGTGTTTATTTTTGAAAGTTTCCAAATTGGCTAAGGCAACTTGAGAAATTCCTTGAAAAATTCAATTTTTTTTAGAAAGACTCGTTTGAGTTGAATTGTCGAATCTTTTAAATATTTTTTATTTGCAAGCATTTTAATTTTTAAAATAAATTTATTTAAAATAAGCAACTTAAATAACTGAGCCAACAACGACAATTTCTAATTTTAGTTAAAAAAATGGTGATTTTTATAAACAATGTTGTTACTTGGGAAAAACAAAAAGAATTTTGTAGCAAAGAAGAGAGTGACATTTGTTTTTTAATGGTATAGTTAGTAATGCAATTTGTAAAAAAAATCAGTTGCTTGGTTTTTTAACAAAAACTAAATAAACAAAAGAGTGAATCAACTGCAAAACAATGCAAATGTTTTGTATAAAGTTGACAATAAAACATTGAATATGAAAAGCTGTTTAAATTTGTTCCTTGCAGCAAAAATGCGTTTGAAATAAAACCGAAATATAATCAAGAAATTATTAAAAAAATTAATTATGTATTATGCAATTGTATGTAAAATTAAGCAATTTTCATCAACATTTTTCATGGCCATTTATAATTTTTCTTTAATTACTCCAAAACTATTCCAACTGAACACTTAATTAAATCGATAAAATAAAAATAAATAACACAGTTTCTAAAAAGTCAAACACTTCAAAAGTGGTTTGAGCATTTTTAAAGATTAAAACCTGCTTCTGATAGTTTACTAGAAAAAGTACATGTTGCATACGTATTGTGGCGGCTACCTAAATTGCAAAATATTTGAATAACTACAACGGTTAATTTAGAAAACAAAAACATCTTTGTTTGTATGCACACAAATCTATAAGGTTCTTACTCAGTCTCTCGGATTAGCCAGCAGTACCTTATTGAAGTCTCTGATTGTTTCGACTGGTTGAACTAGCTCATAGAATGTAATGCAAGCAATTGAATGTTTTTGCTTGTTGTTCTTTAAATGAAAAGTGTGCATATATGTTATAATTAGACTTGAAACAAAATGAAGTTTATTGAATTTTACGATCCGCTAGTAATGGAACATTTTTGTTTTTTTTTGTTTCTTAAATGAAAAGTTTGTATATAATGTGATAATTATACTTGAATCGAAATGCATTGTTTAAAGTGTACGATCCTTGTTGTTGTTGTTGTAATGTAGAAACGAGCTGGATGTAAATAAAACAAATCTCGGAAGTGTATTATATCACAACATTTTATGATTATTTGGTTTACTTGTTTTATTTCTAAAAGATTTATATTTTTAGGAAAACTTGAAACGCCGGTTATTAATAAAATAAATTTCAAACCATGTCTAAAGATTATGTTGATTTCAAAAATAAACACTCAACTAAAGAGCAGCAAGAGCATTGAAATAAAATTCAACTTTGCTCGATATATACAGCTTATATTTGTTATTCGCAATCGTTTTTTAACAAATGTTGAAGTTTTTAGTTTAACTGACTTTTATATTTCCTTGAATTTTATTTAAAAACAGTTTAAAAAATTCACAATGTTACCAGCATTATTTTGTTCTTACCACTCCCGAGTTATTTTTTAAGCCAGTAGTTTGTTCCACCGAGGAAAAATTATAGTTCCTTTGTTTTTATTTAGTTCTTCAACTTTTGCTTCTCTCTCTTTTTCTGTTTTTTCTGTATTTTTTTTCTTTTCTTCTCAATCTTTTTCTCGAAGAACTCTTGACATTTTTCAAAGTTATAATAGTTTTAAACACAGAGCAAGCAAGCCGTGAACGTAAACTAAAAATTTAAATTTAAAATTTGTTTTTTGTATAATGATCAGAACATTTTCTATAGTTTCTATCCTTGAATATTTTATTTGTCAAATGCACTTAGAAAACTCTGGTAAATATTTTGCAAGTTGAAAGCTTTTAACCACCGGAAAAATAATTTGCGAACCGTTAGTAGTTACCGAATTTTAAAAAATGCGGATTTAATAAAGACGAGTACAAAACAACAAAAAATATACAATTACAACACGTTTTTAGAGTTTTGAACATTTATACATGTAATATTATTTTAAATACAACGAAAAACTGTTTAGGTTTATCGAAGTTGATCTCTGAACTGACTTGCGACGACTTACATAGGAGAACGCATTGTGTTGTAAATATTGAGTATTTTAAAGTTTGTACGGATTTGTAAGAACACGTTTTTTAAACACGACTACAACTTCGAAATGATTAATCTCAGTTTGACCCAACCGTTCACAAAATAATATGGAAACCGAACAATAATTGTTCTTCATTATTTAATAAATTTATTTAAAACCAAATTTAGCTCAAATAAAATGTTCAACCAAAAATGTCAAGTATTTAGAAAAATCAGAAAAAAGGTTTCAGTAATAAGCAAGCTTATCAACGTAAACATTTAGATATCAAATTAAACGTCCAGTTAAACAAGTTCTATTTATTTTTACTGGGGCAGTCGTTCACCTTCAATACCGTGAATCATAATGGGTCATAAAACGAGGCACGGTCCAGAAGAAACAGGCTTGGAGCGCAGGCAGTGCTGCACCGCTTCGCTCGTGAGTTTATAGACTTGTGATGCTGTCAGGCAAAGGTGTTTGTTTGTTGTCCTCTTGAAAGAATTAAAGAGTTGTTTTACAGAATGTTTACTGCCCTCTACCCGTTCCATCTTACAAAAATAATTTGAAGAAATTATGCTTTTGGTAATAAGCAAATACACGTTTTGAAAATCTCTCTGATCTCATAGATTTTTTATCACAAACTAGCAAAGTGCCCGAAGTTTTTAGAGGTTTTTCTATCATTTTCAATATTTACGTTACTGTAGAAAATTGAACAGTTGTTTTGTTTTAGTTACTTGTTTATTTGAGAATTAACACACCAATAAAGAAAAAAGGTCTTGAATTAGATATTTCATATCCATATTTATGCTACGCTAAGGTACGTATATATATATATAGTTATGGTGCCGTCGGCTGTCTGAATAGAGTTGATGTCGTCTTTGACAAACTGCTTGCTACGGACATGTGAATGAAGAAGTTTTGGATTGGATTTGGAAGCGCTGACTAGTTGTTCCTCATACATGAGAATTGCCGACTTGACTGTTTTAGCTACACGCTTGCAAGCCTCTCGATGAGATTCTCGTAGAATAACTGCAGAGTCGCGCCCCGATGCGATGTATTTAGCCCAGACCTCGCGCTTGACTCTGGCTGCTTTTATAACTTCGGGTGTTACCCAAGGTTCTTTTTTCCGGACAAATGGAGTTGCTGTAGATGGGATGTGTAGTGCAACCGCTTCGTTGTATCGGTCGATAAGAAGCTGATAAGTGTCAGGTACTGAAAGGCCATCAAATAAGTTTTCCCAGTCGGTGTTTGAAATACGAGAAGACAGCGCATTGTAGTCAGCTTTGCTCCATATAAAACGTTTGTGCGACGGAGAAACACGTGAATTGTTCAGACCGGCCACAGCGAACCGACCGGTTATAAAGCAATGGGATTGGCCCATGGGCGTGTATCCAAGTGAGTCAGCTTCAAGTATCTCGATAGCTCGGTCGGGGTCGTTGGTAATAATGAGGTCAAGAGTGCTGCTAGGTGTAACGTAACGATTACAGCGGTACGTGGGAAACGTGACAAGCTGTGTAAGGTGCCAGTCGTTGAGGCACTCTTGAAATCTAATGTCACTAGGATGTTCGTTACCTATATGGGCAACTGTTGCCACGCCACCACCCACGTCGATTGGAGCATATTTTGTGTGAGAGAAATTAAAATCGCCATAGAGCAACATAAATGAGCAGCTCAAGGCGGAAAGTGAGCTACGAGCTGTTGTGACTGAAGCAATACATTGCGTGAGATAGTCGTCGTTCAAGTCATGAGGGCGATATAAACAACATATATATATCTTTTATTGTTTCTGTCATTTGTAATAACTGAATGTTTGAACAACAAGTCTGCTGCCTTAAAAAATATTTAATTGATAAAATCCAGTAACAATATGAAAACACCTTCATGACAAATAAAGTAACTGCATAAGTAGGTGCGTGTGGTGTTTTTAACCGCCTGCGGCATAAGTCATGGACCACAAAACATTATATATCGTGAAGTCATTTTAAACGACAATCAATTATTTGAGCGACTAGTATTAACTTTGTTGAAATCATTGCATTGGCAGAACAACTTGCGAGACGAATTTTTGTAATTTGTTTCTGTTTTAGATAAAAGAAGTATATTAGGATTAAAATTGGGCTAACCAATTATAAGAAACAAAAATTAATTTGTATAAAAACGTTTTTTTAAAAACTTTAGCCATAGACAAGACGTGAGACAATTAATTTATAGGAACGTTTTCAACTATAAAGACATAGCAACACTTCTTAGAGAAATGATAGAAGTCTCCGTTTTAAAAATAAACTAAGACGCACGTATTTACATTATTTGTACAGTTCCCAAAAAAGTCTATTAATTTGTATTTCAATTTTTGTGTTCCACAGTAATTATCTTTTTAGAGATCAGCTGATTCAAAACTGAATATTTTCATTTTTTTTGCTAGTAAATTCTAATAAAATATGGATTTTTTTGCAAATTAAGCAAAAGAAATTTTTATTTTTTTCATCTGAAACGGATTTATGTATTTAATGTCACCGATATAAGTACTTACCGAGCTCGACGTTTCCTTCGTTGATCGGACGTTTCAGAAACAACATTTGCGCTGAAACAAACTACAAACAACATTGCAAGTTAATATAGGCGTTGTAAAAAAAAAGCTCTGATTTTAGTATTTGCAGGAAAAACATTTATCTGATGTGTTTACAGCATGATGCTGACAGATGGCAAGACATATTATTTATTTTTTAAATCAAAAGTTTGTTTTATTTAAAACTTAGCAAATTGACTACAACAATGGATTTGTTTTGATTGCATATGACTTGACCATCGGGTACAAACGATCTACACACTCTGGTAAAGCTAATGCAGTATCCCGACTCATCATTTAGGAAAACTGCAAAAAGATGTTAAATTATTGTGGCAAAGATAAACATGAAAGTCAACGCAGTTTGTGAGGTGTCACTTGAGACATGTCGGTAACGGAAAAAAATTGGGAAGATGATAGCAATAGACTCCTAGCTAAAGCAGGTGTTTGAAGCGTTTGACCAGGACTATGACCAAAATTTCAGTTTGGATTGTATTTACACGCCTACCACAGCCGTTCTACCAACATGTCTGTTTGCAATAGTGCACAGGTCATTGAGTCTCTTGCAGTGATTTTAGAGACATTTACAGTAAATGCTTTTTTTCTTTTTAGACGACAATTTATATAGCGCCGTGAGTAGCAGTAGCCGTTTAAAGGGCGCTTTACAATGTTGGCAACTTGCAGATAAGACTAACGGCGTATGCGGTGTTTTACGGCGCCGCTGGCAGCCCCACATACTACTCGATAGCTTCACAAGTGCACGAAGGACTTTAACCCCCAACCGAAGTTAGTACTCATTATCGACCACTTAACGCTGAGTTGACGTGAGCACATGTCAGTTAGTGACTTAGTTTCTTGCTCAAGAAAATTACGTGCCCGGACCGGGAATCGAATCCCAGGTCCTCCAACTCTGAAAGCCGGTGTCTAACCACTAGAGTCTAGTGACTAGACCAACACGACCCCGATTATTTGTTATCCTACGACAGATTGTGCAATATACTTTATTTTCAAATAATTACTTTAGCGTGATTTGTACAGCTGATAAAGCTGTAAAATAAAAACTATTAACTCGTACGTATTGAAAAGTAAACACACACCTCTGGTTTGTATTTAATCACTCTATAAATACTGAAGAACGCAACACCAGTGGGAGCCTTGCGTTTCTAAATCATAAAAATGATTTCTTAATTATAATCACTTGTTCCAGAAATTCTTTAGCCAAATGGCAAAAAATCGTTAATATGGTACAGAGTTTTAAATTACATTATTTGATGTTTTATAATTTATTAGAATCCATCAATTTGTTTTGATTGTTATGTAACGACCCAAATAATTATCATTGGATCCCAGTGGCTGCTTAGTTTTGAATAACATTTCAGTTTTATATAAGGTAAGGAAAATAAACTCGAACAGTAGAGAGCTCTTGTTTCTTGCATTAGATTTGTTTCTAAAAGTTATTTCGAAAGCGATTTTTTTATTTTTCTCAGCTGTTGTTATTTGTTTCGTACCTAAAAACAAATATTTGCCTCTAAGCCTCTTAACTTGAATAATAATAAAATTAAAATATCGATAATATTAGCCAATTAAATTATAAAACTGACATAATTGAAATAAAAAACCAACAGTGATTATTTAAAAAGATATTTGATATTTATTTTTCATTTAGCCTTTAGCAGCTAACCAAATGTTAACCACAATGTACGTACATAAGTGCCAACAAATATTTTTGAAAAATACGGTTTATTTAATTAGTAAAATTTTAATTGTAAAACAGTCAATCTATTTTTAAATCATATGCGTTTAAAATGTATAAAAGAAAACTAAACTTTTTAATGCAATATTCAAAATTACGCTGAAGTCCCTTCAATACAAAACAAAGACTTCCGAAATTTTTTATACAACTTACTCGTTTTTATTAAAATCTCAACCTTGCTCCAAGCCGCACCTTAAAACACGCGTATCCAAAGCACTTCATTAAACGAACAAGTGAATCAAAAAACTAAGTTTATTTTAAAAACACACTTTTATATAATCGATTGTGATATATATATATATATATATATATATATATATATATATATATATATCAAGTAATTTCTATTAAGTATTTCCTCTCAAGTACCATCGTATTCATTACCAATAATGATACAATGTTAGTTTAGAATCGATTGCAAAATTTGACGACAGACAGACAGACAGACAGACAGAGAAATCAAGTTAAATAAAAGTGTGTAAAAAATAAAACTATTCAACATATGAAGTGACTATTTGATTGCTAATTAAATTTTAAGTTTTTAATTTCTTTTAACTTCCTATTAATAAAAATTTTTGTTTTATTTTATTCATTATTCATAATAATTATCATTATTATTTCTACTTTTCTTTTGGGCAATGAGTTTTGTCAAAGCTTCAATAAAGTGTCCGTCTGTCTGTCGGTCTGTGTGTCTGTCTGACAGTGAAATAACGGGAATTTATATAAAAAAAAAGTTAGGAATGCAACGTGTTTCCTGTGATTGTTTCCATTATTTCGAACTAGCAGGGTTACCCGGTAATTCCCGGGTTTTTAAGATTTTTTTTTTATTTTTTACATCAAAACGTAAAGTAACGAGCCGATTTGATTTTAAATGGCATTAAACTTTTATCCAATGAAGACTTAATCCATGCTAAACTTTGTTCAAATTGTTTCAGCAGCTCGGATGTGATAAACGAACACACACACACACACACATGCCCTTTTATATTTATTCATACATTTGGTTGACATAAAAAAATATATCTGAGCTTACGGTTTCAATAACTATCATTGGTATATATTTTGTAATTATTATTGATTACTTTAATTTTCAGTTTATTAAACCAAAGTTACTTAAAGCATTTCTTCTAAAAGAGTTTTATAATAAATAACACATTATTGTGTAAAATAACAACAATTAAAACAATTTAAATTCGGATAGAAGCATTGTTTTCTAAATTTTAGTTTTCGTATTTATTTCCATCAAATCGTAATTTATAGATTTTCATTAATCAGCAACCTCACACGATCGAAATCTGTAAATTCTTATTAAGGCTGGCTGGTGCAGCAGGTGCCTCATCCTGCACACCAAGTACGTTTGGTCTTCTGAAGTACAAAAGAAAAACATCTTACTACTACATGGCATGTCTATTGATCCGAAGTTTGAGTACTTCTACAAAATTACGAATATACCTAACGTTCAAGAACATTACTTGTATACATTTGTACATTACTTGTATATATTTGTACACACATACATACATACATACATACATACATACATACATACATACATACATACATACATACATACATACATACATACATACATACATACATACATACATACATACATACATACATACATACATACATACATACATACATACATACATACATACATACATACATACATACATACATACATACATACATACATACATACATACATACATACATACATACATACATACATACATACATACATACATACATACATACATACATACATACATACATACATACATACATACATACATACATACATACATACATACATACATACATACATACATACATACATACATACATACATACATACATACATACATACATACATACATACATACATACATACATACATACATACATACATACATACATACATACATACATACATACATACATACATACATACATACATACATACATACATACATACATACATACATACATACATACATACATACATACATACATACATACATACATACATACATACATACATACATACATACATACATACATACATACATACATACATATATACATACATGAAAAAAAATGTTACATACACATTTAAATATGTATATATCATATTTCTTACAACTAAGAACATTACAATACCAGTACAGCAGATACAAACAATTGCAATTTCTTCCTAAATATATTACATGTTACACTCAATTCATTCAGTGATTCACCCCCCCCCCCCCCCGACCCGATAATTACCCCCCGTCCAAATTATCCAATGTTTCGCTGACTCCAAAACGCTTAAACATTAGCCCGGTCAAAATTGTTGTTAAAAATCTACTTAGGTTAAGTCATAAATACTTTAAGCTTACTACTCCAATATTATTATTATCACTATTATATAGGTAATATTGTTTACAATTTAGAATTTTAGATTTTTAAGAGTTATTTTCGAATAAAACTTGGATTTTGATTCTTTTTCATAAAAAAAAAACAAAATATATATAACAGCAATTTAACAACTATTATTTTCTAAAAACAAAGTCAAAAGTTTTCTGTCTCATACCTGTATATATATCACACCTGGCGAATAGTTTTAAAATAAATGCTGAAATTCTAATAAAATTATTGGATGTTAAATTTCATTCAAGTTTAAACATAAATTTTTGACATTTAGTGTTCACTAAATTATAAGAAACATGTTTTTATAGTTTGTTTTAACTGCCCAACAAAATTCGCAAACTGGTCAAAAGGCTTGCATCTCGCATCGCACTTGGTGAATTGATTTAATCCCTGTAATTTATCTTATGTTTGAAATACATTACAAGTAGCATGCATATGCGTACATTTAATATTTAAATACATTACGTGTGTACATCTTACGTTTACATCTTACGTTTAAATACATTACATGTGTACGTACATACACATGTACATTTCTTGTTTGTTTTAACACATTACATACATGTGTACATTTGTACATACATTCCTGTATATCTTACGCCTAAATACATTACACGTGTACAAACAAACCTAAGTACATTTCATGTCTGTTTTAATACATTACATACGTACGAATAGATTTCATGTTTGTTTTCAGTACACCACATAAACGTGTACAGAAAAGCGTGTGCGGCTCTGATTTTTAAACGAATTACATGTGCACAACAGGTGCGCGTTCGTTCATCTGATGTTTAAGTACATTAGAGATAACCCGATCCTCTACGTGACCGGTATGCACAAATCCCGCTCAGCCGTCTGAGAAACACCGGACGAACCGGGGGGTGGAAGGAGGAGCAGGGGAGGAGAGGAAAGAGAGGTGCGCCCGATACTCCGGTGGAAAAAAAATATATTGAAACAGGAAGTAAAATGAAAAATAGAACTGAGAAAAAAAGAGGAAGAGAAAAATAAAGAAAAATAAAGAAAAATAAAGAAAAACTTTAAGAAAGAGTAGAAAAAAATAAGAAATAAACGAGATTTAGTTGATTGCACAGCTGAATTAACAGCGGTCGTTAACCGTTTAGTTTTACAGCACAAGTTGATGTACGACTGGCAATTAGTTAGCCGTGCAGCAAGTTTAATGGGCTACCATTGCTCAGGTCCATTCAAGTAATATATAAGCATCGAATTATTTTGTTTAATTGAGATGTAAACTTTGAAGTATTTTCGAGAAAAAAACAAAAATGTCAAAATGTTTTTCTTTTTAAAATATCTGACATTTCAGACTCTTAAATTCCGAACTGTGTTTAGAAAAAGCTAAAACTTTTCTTTATTTGACTTGTATGCATAAATAACATTGTACCATAAAACCAGCCATGAAAAGACTTTTGGAAAACCGTTCTGCTCAAGGTAGGCAGACGGGCATTATTTTTATTTACATAAAAGGGTTCTTTAAAAAACCTTAATGCTGACAAAAGAATAGAAGCAATTTACGGTAGAGCTTATTTCCTGACATTTTGGAATAATTGATGTTGATATATAACAAAATATATTACTCAAAATGATCAAAATATTAAATAATATATTAAAAACTAAAAAAACACTTCAGTGACAGCTAGAGATTGGAAAAAAATTAAGCTACAAATATTAATTCAAACAAATATGTCTATAGAATCCATTATAAATTTCGATGAATTAGAAACTTAAATTGTTTTAAATAATTAAACGGTGAAAAGATTTGACGGATTTAAAAAAAAATAAGTATCAATCAATCAAGTATCCAACTATCAATCAATCAAGAATTCAAGTATTAATCAATGAAGAATCCAAGTATCAATCAATCAAGTATCCAACTATCAATCAATCAAGAATCCAAGTATCAAGTTAGTCTGAACTTCTACCAGGACCACAATTGCGGCGTTTATTGAGTCTATTAGCTATCATGCATCTACAGTTTCTGCTGATGTTAAATGTCTAAATTATAAATATAGGATGCACTTTTCTTTGCATATGAACAAAGCCTAAAATTTAAAGGTAAACTGAATTATTTTATATAAACGACTAGGCTCCTGGACCCCCTCTGTCTAATTGGCTGGTTTGGGGACCCTAAACATGGCCCTGCTGGGAACATTTATAAATTATAAATATACTAAGCACTTCTCTATGCATATGAACAAATCATGCATGTATACAATGTTTATGAATAAAATATGAACGTTTCAATGCATAACAGAAAAGCACAAAGCAGATACGCTTCGTGGCAGCTTAACGCCAAATTCACGCGTATAAAACACAAGTCGCATATTGCACCCTTAAGAACTAATGTGTTGGCGCGCAAGAACATGCATTAAACATATATACATCATGGCTCATAAACAAACAATATATGCCTATACGCATATAAACAAACACATACACACACACACAGATACAATAGCCGTAAGAATGAAGCAAAGAATAAACAGAAGTCAATGTTTTCTTTTGTTTATGCGCCTATTTCTGTTCTCTGTTTTCATGAAATAATAAATTATTCTATTTACTGTCTTTGGACGGTTTCGCTGCTTCTTCTTCTTCTTCTGCTTCTGTCTGCACTTTGTAACTGACAGAGCTTCTTCGACGTTTTCGGTCTTCTTCCATTCCTGTAGTTTGAAACGTTCATAAATTTTTGAGGTCGCCGCAATGAGGCCGCATGTGTGCGAGTGTGTGTGTGTGTTTGTGGATGTGTGTGTGGGTGTGGGTGTGGTTGTGTGTGGGTGTGGTTGTGTGCGTGTGTGTGTGTTTGTGGATGTGTGTGTGGGCATGTGTGCGTGTGTGTGGTTGTGTGTGCGAGAGTGTGTTTTTATGAGTATGCAATGTAAACACGTGTATTGTGCTGTAAAAACGCATGTTTATGCATATATAACTGAAAACCTATGTATGTATGTTCATGTATATGTGTAACTGCAACCTTGTGTACGTGACTTCATTTCTATGTACGTGACTTCATTTCTATGTACGTGACTTCGTTTCTATGTCCGTGACTTCATTCTTATGTACGTGACTGCATATTCACTTTTCGACGAGAAAATAAACAAATAAACAAAAAAAAATTTTTAACTCCAAGTGAATAATTTATTTCAATGAATATTTAAAACAAATAAAAAAAAATCTCATGGTTCTTTCATGCGCCACCTATATAGGCTAAAATTACAAATAACACGCACATTAGTTTCTATGTCTAAAACTAAACAACCGCACATACACGTAAACAATTAAACACACATACACACGTACATAAGCTCATGCGGTTACTCAAAATAGACCACATTAGTTTAAATACCTATAAACTAACAAATGCACACAAACAATTAAACAAATTTAAGTAAACACATTAACACACACACAAGAGAGCACTCACGTCTAACCACATACACATACACATACACATACACATACACATACACATATACATAAACATACACATACACATACACATACACATACACATACACATACACATACACATACACATACACATACACATACACATACACATACACATACACATACACATACACATACACATACACATACACATACACATACACATACACATACACATACACATACACATACACATACACATACACATACACATACACATACACATACACATACACATACACATACACATACACATACACATACACATACACATACACATACACATACACATACACATACACATACACACACACACACACATACACATACACATACACATACACATACACATACACATACACAGAAACACATGCATGGTCACAGACGAAGCAAGCGACACAAGGACTGGTTGGCGGACCACGTGTGTGCCAGGCGTTGAAACCTTTTAATAGCGCTCCCTCCTTCTCCACTGAGCCTGGTCACGTGTTCGCTAGGGAAAAGGCAAACTGATTGTTCATTTTTTGTTAAAAATAAAAATCAATTTTTTACTGATTTTCTGACGGTAATGCTAATTGAGGCTCTGATTGGAAAACGAAAGAGAGATAAGTTTAAGACGAGAAGATGGTGGAGAGATTGTTGATGGAGATGATGATGATGATGACGAGGATGATGATGATGATGATGATGAAAATTATAATTGCTTAATTTTTATGTGGGTGGGGTAGCTGTGTTGTTGTAAGAAGCCAAGTCGCAAGTGAGTCAATTTGGTTTTTTTTCTTTATTGGTAATTAAAAATTTAACTTAATTATAATTTATAATCATTTATTTCACGGAAATTTTTTATTCACGTTATTGTATTAAATTTATTTTTGTTATTAAATTTTCATTTTTTTATAATGAAAAATACATCCTCATCCTAATAATCTTTAATCAATTTTCATTTTTTATATTTTTGATTAATAAATTGTTTTCACATTATTTTTTACCATAACTTATTGTACTCATGTGTTGCATTCTAGTTTATTTATTTCTTTTAATCGTACAAATTTATTAATGCTTTTTTCTATTTAACTTTCACATATTTTATTTTAAAATTTTATCGATTAATTCATTTTTACTAATTTAGAAAAATAAATTTAATTGAAACTCGAACCAACTTCTAATTTCTTTAATATTAAAAGATGAATTTGTGTTTTTCTTTTAGATAAATATGTTCAACTAAGAACTTAGTAATTAATTTACTAAACTGGATCACCTAATATACTTACTTCTCTATAAGTAATCTTAGAGCTTCTTTTCATTTCATTTATTTAATTTATTTAAAAATTAAAATAACGTATTTATTTAAGTTTTATGTATTTAAAAGTAATCTCATTATTTCTTATATTTAAAATCCAACATAAATAAATTACTTTATTTCAATATTTTTTTTTAAATTGAATTTCTTCATTCTACAAAGTTGAAGTTGAATTGAATAAAAAAACCAATATTTTTTTTTACGCCCGTAAATTGTTTATATACAATCAGTTGCCATGGAAATTAACACAGTATTTTTCGGCAAGAAACGTTAATCTGCTCTCTTTGGATTTTTTAGATATTTTTTTTTCCTTCAAAATATGTTTGCGATTTATTTCCAAAATTAATTTGCTGGGATATATAATAAAGGTCATTCGGTGACCTTGCAAGCTCATTCATCCTATCAGTCGTATTATTTTGTTGTTGTCATCACCATCATCACCATCATCATCATCATCATCATAATCATCAACATCATTACATCCCTCATCATCATCATCATCATCATCATCATAATCATCATCATCATCATCATCATCATCATAATCATCATCACCTTCGCCATCATTATCTTCATCATCATCATCATCATCATCATCATCATCATCATCATCATCATAATCATCATCATCATCAACATCAACATCAACATCAACATCAACATCAACATCAACATCAACATCAACATCATCATCATCATCATCATCATCATCATCATCATCATCATCATCATCATCATAAATGTAATCATTATTTGGATCATCATCGTCATCGTCGTTGTCATGGAAATGTAATTGAGACGTCCTGCACGACTAATTAACGTCCACGCCGGAACGGAAACTGAATTTCTCCAACTTCCGCTCTAGGAACAGGAAGCTGTCGCGTCGTCGCGCACCGGAAGTGATGGGACACCAAAGATACTAAAACGAACGCGGGTCTTTTTCCCGGGTAAATTTTTTTTTTTTGCGCAACCTCGCCGACAGACAGTTGTGAAGTTTTACAGTTGTTTTTATGCCTCCGCTACTGCCTGGGACTGTTTTAAATTCTCGCACGACGACCGCCGTGTATGTAGATGTAATTCAACCACAACATAATAATAAACGGGAAGTAGATAAAAACCAACGTGGCTTACCGTTCGGAGTAACTTTCCATCTTTTTTATTAGTTTACTATTTTGGATAGACAGCAAAAATAGAAAAAAATAATAAAAAATTATGAAAGAGAAACAGAAAGCAAACAATAAACTTAAAAAACATAAAAAAAGAAAAAAAAGGAAAAGATAAAAAAACATAAAAAAGAAAGAAAAGAAAAAAAAGATAAAAAAAAAATACTATAGCAACTGAAAAGATAAACATTAGTGAAAATGCTCCAGGCGCATGACAAATACAGATTCTTTTTTATTGGCTTCCGTTTTTATATGTCATTTTTTTTGTCTTCGAGCTCGTCTGAGATTTGATTATTTAAATTTAATTTAGTTAATCTCATAACTTTTCATTTTTTTATTTCAAAACAAGTTTTCACAAAAAAAAACACTTAAAAGAAACTGGTTTCAGTTAGTTTCACTTGAGGTTCATTCAAGTTATAAACTGTTTTTGACTTGTTTTCAATAATTTTTATATTCTTGGATTTAAAAAAAATAAAAGAAAAAAAAGAGAACATTTGAAAGCGCGTGAATGACATAATCTCAAGATTCTCCTTTAATACGACTTGCTGTACGTTTCATTAGTGATGAATTGATGCATTGATGAATGACAGATCGACGGACGTATACCAGTGAAAAATAAAAGAGAGCAGATGGTTTGATGGAACAAAACATGACGATGGACGGATGAGAAAGTAGAAAAGAGAACTGATTGACTGACAGATAGAAGGACAAATTGACGGAATGAAAGCTAGCTAGACGGTTAGATGGACACATGGATGGATGGATGGATGGATGGATGGATGGATGGATGGATGGATGGATGGATGGATGGATGGATGGATGGATGGATGGATGGATGGATGGATGGATGGATGGATGGATGGATGGATGGATGGATGGATGGATGGATGGATGGATGGATGGATGGATGGATGGATGGATGGATGGATGGATGGATGGATGGTTGGATGGATGGATGGAAGGACGGACTGATATACGGATGGGTGGATAGATGAATGGATGAATCAATGAATGGATGGATGGATCGACGGATTGCGCGGCGGTGGTGCAGCGGTACACGTTCACCGGTCGTTTTATTGGCTGGCGGTTCGAATCTCACCGGCGTCACCGGCTTAGCTCCCCTAAGTCACAAGTTATAACTCCTTTCACTAACCTCTAAATAAATAAATGAAAAACGAATGAATGAAATAATTGAAAGACACGATGAGCGATGGACAGATCGACTAAGAAAGAGTAAAAGAGAAACGACCGAACTGAAGGATGGAGCGATAAAGAAATGAAACTTACATCTATCACGTGAAGGTTTCAATTTATTTTTGACACAGATCAAATATTCCCACGCCTAACAATTCAAATTCACATCTGTCAATCTTTTTTTTCTTCCTATCTTCCGACTCCTCCTTATTCATCTTTTTTTTGTTGCTTTTTTAGCAGAAAATTTTTTTTCTTTCTTTAAACTTTTGTTTTCTATATATATATACTTATATATGTGTATACAAGTATAAATACTTCCATAAATTTTTAAATTATCTTAATCTTAAGAGATAATATAATATTCATATATAAAAGTTATTTAGTTGTAGTCGGTGTGAAATGAACGGTTGTAATAGATGTGATTGTAACGTTTAAGACGCTTGGGAAATAGTAATTGTAACTGTAATTTTCTTACAGCGAAAGCTTTTACGGAAAACATAGTAACGTTTGTAATGAATGTAATAGTAACGTTTGTAAGGATTATAATAGTAACGTTTGTAATGAATGTAATAGTAACGATTGTAATGAATGTAATAGTAACGGTTGTAATGAATGTAATAGTAACAGTTGTAATGAATGTAATAGTAACGATTGTAATGAATATAATAGTAACGGTTGTAATAGATGTGATGGTAACGGTTGAAAGAGACACACCACACACACACCCACACACCACACACCTACACACACACACAAACACACACAAACAAACAAACACACACATACATACACCCACACACACACACACACACACACATACACACACAGACAAACACACACATACATACACCCACACACACACACACGCACACGCACGCAGTAACGCTTTAGTATTCCTCTCTGCTTTCAAACGAGATCGTCAGACGACGACGTCTTGATACGTCAACGGTTTGTTTTGGCTCGTACGTGATCTTCCTTCTACTATGTTTTGCTGCTCCGTCCGTGATAGCGCACACACGAGCGCATAAACAAACATAACTTCGAAATTGAAAGGCACATAAACAAATACATTTGAATGAACAAACGCACATAAACAAATACATTTGAATGAACAAACGCACATAAACAAATACATTTGAATGAACAAACGCACATAAACAATTACATTTGAATGAACAAACGCACATAAACAAATACATTTGAATGAACAAACGCACATAAACAAATACATTTGAATGAACAAACGCACATAAACAAACACATTTGAAATAAAAAAAACTCAAATATACAAACACATTTAAATGAACAAACGCACATAAACAAACGCATTTAAATGAACAAACGCATATAAACAACCACGTTTGAAATAACAAACGCACTTAAACAAATACATTTGGAGTATCAAACGCTCATAAACAAATACATTTTTAAAAAGTAATCCGAAATGAAAGAGCACATTATAAAACATGCATGCATAAATAATCAGACGAGTATTCGGACACACAACTAGACAAACATTTTAAACACGCACACATGAAGCAAACAGAGACATACAAGAATGCATGGTTTCAAGACATGCAGGCATGCAATGGTTCCAAGAAATACAAGCATGCGCATGCATGCTTCCAAAACATACAAACATGCATGGTTCCAAGACATACAAACATTCGCATGCATGCTTGCAAGACATACATGCATGCATGGTTCCAAGAAATGCAGGCATGCATGGTTCCGAGATATACAACCATGCATGCTTGCAAGACATACAACCATGCATGCTTGCAAGACATACAACCATGCATGCTTTCAAGACATGCAAGCATGCATATGGTTCTCTTGCAATGAGACGTGAACCTTCTTAATGTGACTCTTGATGGCGTACGTCATATATCACCGTGCGTCATCTTCGACTCATAAAGACAAAAAAAAATCCGTGGAAAAATAAACATCGACCAAATAGCAGGAAAACAACTAAACTGCTTCAGAATAATGTTTACAAATACATAAAAAATATAAAAGTAATTAACGTGAATTTTATGAGTAATTGGATTAAATAATATTATTAAATTACATAAATGAAAAGCTGAAAAATTAATTTTTTAAAGAAATTAAAAAAAAATGTTAAAAAAAATAAAAATTTGTACCTAGAAAATAATAATACAAACATATCCATAAATAATTTTTCCAATGCGACACCCATGAGTAACCAGCGAAGCCCGCCATGCCTTTGCACATAATTTTCGAATAAGCAGGGTAAAAACATTATTATATATATATATATATATATATATATATATATTATTGTTATGTTTTAATTATTAATAAGTAAGTTTATTGAATTCAAAAAATTAATAGGTACAGAAATTCAACCAACTGCACACTTCCTCCCTGAGCCACACGCCTACTCAAACCCTACACACCCCCCCCCCCCCTATGCCATCAATCGCCTACCTACCAGGCATGCGCGTGCGTCCCGGGACGGATGTTTACGTGGACGTCAGCCGGCATTTTTTAGCGTCACCCGGGGGGGGTCAAAAGACAACCGGGGGCTGGTTATAAAATTTGCCGTCGCACCACCTACATATGAGCACGTTCCACATCGGCGATAGAGAAAAGATACGAGAATGGAAACTTTCACTATTTAATATATCACTCTTTATTTCAATTTTGTCCTATCTTATTTTATTTCTCTCTCTCACTCACTCTCTTTCTCTCTCTCTCTCTCTCTCTCTTTCTCTTTCTCTTTCTCTTTCTCTTTCTCTTTCTCTTTCTCTTTCTCTTTCTCTTTTTTTCTCTCTTTCTCTCTCTTTCTCTCTCTCTCTCTCTTTCTCTCTCCCCTCCCTTTTTCACGTTTTCTTTCTTTCTTTTTACTTTCCAGTATTCAACCGTTTTTCTCTCCCTATAAATCTGTCCTTATCTTTCCATTCTCTTTTCTCTCTCATTCTTTTCTTTATTTATTTTTTTTTCTACGTTTCCTTCGCTCTTTTCGGCTATCCGTGGCGTAATAATTCAGCTTCGCTCAGCTCCTGGAGAAAAAAGAGAATTTCGCGCTCTCCAGCGTCTGACGTCATTCACAGCTCATTACCTTGGCAACGACGACTGGCGCCTAATCGGAGTTACGCAGTGACATTAATCCGTTTCCGGATTGTTTACGTCACGTGATTGTTCTTTTTAATGTTTTTATTTCCGGTAATGGCGGCGTCCATTTAGGCGATGCCAAATCGGCTTCCGCTCTTTGCTGATAAGATTTAAGTTGATTTTAATTTTATACACAAATTTAAATCTAATTTCGGTTTAAGTTAGAGTATATTTATTTGCAGATGACTAATTTTTCTTTCGTTCGTTTGAAGCAAAAAAACGGGTTTTTAAGTTGCACTTCGTTGAATCTCACGCGACAGGGGGCAGAAATTGATTTGACATTTGAGACTCAATATCAACCAGAAGTGACCCGAACTCGCACGTTTTACAAATCTTACGCATGTCAGATATCAACCTTGCATGAAAAATCCCGTTTAACTTTTTTATTTATTTAACAATCAATTTTTTATTTTACTATTTGTATCTAAGCATCTATCAATAATGATTTGTTTAATACACATTGTTATAAATATTGTAACAAGGGAAAATTAATTTAAAAAATTGAAGACATGCTTTTAAGATATCGTATCGGGAAAATAATAACCCGGTGAATAGTAAACAAAAGATGTTTATAGTTACTATGGCAATGAAAAATTTTGTCGTCATTGTCAATATTTTTATTTTATTTATTTTTTGTTTTGTTTCCTAAATTTTATTTTTGTTGAATTAAACTATGATTTTTTCAAGTGGGTTAATTTTATAATGATCTTCCAAACTTCACAACCCATGGACATCCCATGAACATCCCATCAACATCCCATCAACATCCCATCAACATCCCATCAACATCCCATGGACATCCCATGGACATTCCATGAACATCCCATGACCATCCCATCAACATCCCATGAACATCCCATGGACATCCCATGGACATCCCATGGACATCCCATGAACATCCCATGGACATCCCATGAACATCCCATGGACATCCCATGGACATCCCATGAACATCCCATGGACATCCCATGAACATCCCATGGACATCCCATGGACATCCGGACAAGTGAAAGTTTATAGTCGACATTATTATTAAAATTTGTTGCTGAATGCAGAATCATGCTAAAAATGGTAAATTATTATAGCAAGCTTAGTTGAGAAAGATTTTTTCCCACTTTTTTTCAGTTTTGACAAAAATTATGTTAAATGTCAAGTTTTAACGACTCTTTTAAATAACACAGCGTGTTTGATGTTGTGGTTGAATACTAATTTGTATTTAATTGCAAAACTATACCGTTTATAAGAAGAACATAAAAAAATTAAATAAAAACAAAGCTATTGTTGGAATTTATTTTTTTTTAAAGAAAACGAAAATTGAAACTATAATTCTTCTGTTTTGGATCGAAAAACAATTGTTGATGTGAAAACCTCTTAGCAGGGCGTGAGTTTTCAAAAGGATCGTGTTCGTTCGGGCGTAACAAGAAGAAGAAAACAAAGTAGAAAATAAAACGGCGTCTTCGGTTTTATAGTTTTTTTTTCTTCATTTTTATTTTCTTTTTCAATTTAAATGTTAATTGATTAAAAAAAAAATTGTTTTTTTTTTTAAAATAAAACGAAAAAATAGGCGCACAAATGATTGTCATTTATCATGCGGCAATTGTCTTGCAGAAGAGAAAAGGACTGATAATAACGGTCGGAGAGAAAAAAAAATTCAAAGTTGACCCAAAAAAATAAGTTTTATCTGTGAAATAAAACTAATTGAAAAAAAATTTATCTACTTTTGATAATATAAATATCGGTCAAAAACGATTTAATGCTGTTGGCAACTCAAGAATCAAACTTCATAAAAATCTGTTAGCGCCAAAAAACAATAAATTTATATCTATAAAATAATTCCCAACCTAAATCCATTTCAATTCATAATTTCCAATCTTTTTGTTTACATCAATTCAATTCTCTAATTCTTATCCATCGTTAATGGGCTTTCCGAGAGAATAAAAATCAAAACCCATTCACCCCCTTGAGACCCGCCGTGCTTCCGCTGAAGAACAAACAAAAACGTACAGAGAAGTTATGACAGACTGGTCATTTAAAAGGAGAGGCCGTCCTGGGACGAAGGACGTACGCGAATCAGTCACGTTAATGATGTTGACAGGAAGATGCTTTCAGGCCGGCCGGCTTAATAACTTACAACCTGTTATCGCCTTTTCTCAGGCAAGTACAAAGCACTCACGTACACTCTCTCTCTCTCTCTATCTCTCTCTCTCTCTTTCTCTCTTTCTCTCTCTTACACACACACACACACACACACACATTTAAACCCGCACACTTGCTCCTAACAAGCAAAAGCATACTCTCAGATGCTATCCCTCCGTCATTTATTTATTTTTATTTTTCGTATGTCTGCCTGAAGTTTTTGTTGACTGAGTAATTAAGTGTTTGTAAAGGAGTTTTGAAAAGTTTAGTTTGACTTGTTCAAAGTAGCCCTATCCCTAAGTCCTCAGACTATGCCAAGAATCACTTATCTAACTTTACCGAATTGTGTACCCATTTAGACAGAAGAACCAGAGGCAGCCATTTATAGGCGCCTACCCACATCCCTTGCAGACCCTTTATAGACGCTGGTGATGCAGGCGAGATTCGAACCGCCGACTCTCAGGTATACAGGCGAATGCCTTACCGATATTCCGCCAGCCCGTTGAGTTGAGAGTGATAAATAGTTTTCTTTATTAACAGCTAGTAGTTAGTATCGTTGAGTCCATAACGAACTTTTTATTATTTCGTAGTAAATAAACCAGGAAACATTTACAGAGGATATTCGAAATTTAAATACATTTTGTTATTTACTGCCCCTGTTGCAAGTTTTCATTTCACAAACTACTTTTACTAATCTTCCTAGCATTTTCAAATTACCAGATTTTACTTACCAGCCCATCTTGCTACAAGTCCCGCTGTTCCAAACTTATACAACTTGCGACATAGAAAGAAACTGCCTTATTACTCATCCTTAAAACCAAATAAAAATTATTTGCACTAATATTATTAGAATTAATTCATTTATTTTTCTTCAATCGGAAATCTATTTTTCATAACTAGAGGCAGCCATTTATAGGCGCCTACCCACATCCCTTGCAGACCCTTTATAGACGCTGGTGATGCAGGCGAGATTCGAACCGCCGACTCTCAGGTATACAGGCGAATGCCTTACCGATATTCCGCCAGCCCGTTGAGTTGAGAGTGATAAATAGTTTTCTTTATTAACAGCTAGTAGTTAGTATCGTTGAGTCCATAACGAACTTTTTATTATTTCGTAGTAAATAAACCAGGAAACATTTACAGAGGATATTCGAAATTTAAATACATTTTGTTATTTACTGCCCCTGTTGCAAGTTTTCATTTCACAAACTACTTTTACTAATCTTCCTAGCATTTTCAAATTACCAGATTTTACTTACCAGCCCATCTTGCTACAAGTCCCGCTGTTCCAAACTTATACAACTTGCGACATAGAAAGAAACTGCCTTATTACTCATCCTTAAAACCAAATAAAAATTATTTGCACTAATATTATTAGAATTAATTCATTTATTTTTCTTCAATCGGAAATCTATTTTTCATAACTGCAGTTTTTTTTTGTTGAAAATTACCAGCTAACACGCTTGAAACTCGCACTACGAAGTGACGAAATAAATCAAAAGAACTCCGACGATATATAACAGCAGCCCAGCAGAAGCATCGAGAAACAACCCCGGTGACCGCCGCTCACGACCCGTCATTGCGTCGCGCGCGCATACGAGGGGGTACTTTACATGTTCGATTAGCGGTTACCATCTCGGCTCTAGTACGTGCCCGGGGTCACAACACCTCCCCGCGGTGTCGAAGAGATGCCGTGCCTCTCCCCCAGCCACCCCCGTGAACTCCCCGTGTAATCAATAACATCGAGCAAGTTCTGCGGATGTTGCGTGCCTGGAAATTCCTGGATGTTTTTCGTTCTTGTCGGTTGTAGTGTTGAAGTTGTTGTCCTAATTTCCAATTATATGAATAAAAAATTAAGGGGGAAATGTTTGGAAAGTTTCGCTTCCCCCTTAACGGTGGTGCTTGAAAGTTTCGGTAAAAAGTTTCAAGTGTCACTGATGGATATTGGACAGATGCCTCACGTCGTCGGTCCGAACAATCTGTTCTCTGTTGTCTGTACACACGCACGCACACAAGCATGAGATTCGACACGCACGGAGACAGCACACGAACGTACGTACATTCGGAGATCTACCGGTGCTGTTTGAATTAATTAATCTACCCCCATCCATCGGCCCGTCCTAACGTTCCCCTTGATCCGGTCGTTTACAATTAATCTGTCTGATCGCTTTTTCACTAGTCCACTTACGGTGCTCATCCATTTATTTAACTGCTCTCTCTCTCTCTCTCTCTCTCTCTCTCTCTCTCTCTCTCTCTCTCTCTCTCTTTCTCTCTTTCTCTTTCTCTTTCTCTTTCTCTTTCTCTTTCTCTTTCTCTTTCTCTCTCTCTCTTTCTCTTTCTCTTTCTCTTTTTCTTTCTCTCTCTCTCTCTCTTTCTTTTTTTTTCCTTTTTTCTTGTTGTCAATTCAACTGCTTATAAGTAAGTACGATTTCAATGCATTCCTTCACAAGACAAATGCACGTCTATAAATTACAATCCATCATTCTCATTCCTTTATAATTCACTTAATTCACCGAATCATTCCAAATCAACCACCGATTTATAAATCTTCTGTTATATTTTTTCCCTCTTTTTCCCCTCTTTCTTCCTCCCATCCGTTACAAAACCGTCCAAATGCGTCCGGGGCGGACGCTAGCGGTCAATCCATCACTGCAACCGTCCGGACTGTCGGCTAATTTTGAGGACTTAAAACTATCGAGCGTTCGTTTTCTTCTTTTTTTCTCTGTTTTTTTTTCTTCAAGATGTGACCGATGCCCCCCCCCCCGTGTGTCATCCCCATCGATCAAAATTATACCCTCGTCATCTTGCGTGTCTGCGCCTTCGAGCTTCCATTCCAGGTCCTATCGGGAACATCTCAAATCTCAGACGCCACCACCACGTTCAGCTCGAACGGCTCAGTAGGTCGGGGGGGTGTGGAGCGAGAAATTTCATTCTGAAGGGTTTTCTGTAAAGCTCTTTTCAGGGGGGTGACGGGGTGCTTATCCCCCCCCCCCCATAATCTTGAACGGATCCATGACTAGTTAAAAAGAAAGCAAGATGGTATTAAATGAAGAAGGAAGAGTTTCGAAAAGAACTTCGAGAAAAAAAATTGACTAAAAATTATCGACTTTGTCTTGACCCTAATTGACAAATCTTTTACTTTTTTCTGCTTTTTTCGTTTACATTTTTTCCTGATTTTTTGTTTTTTTTTTGTTTTCTTACTTTTATTATTTTTTTGTTTCGTTCGTTCAGTAAAATCTCGTTAATTTTGATTTTGTTTTTTTTTTATTCAAGTTTCTTCGCAGCATAAATTTCATTTCAGCCATCTCGTTCTCATCAAATATTTTGAATTCAGAAAAAACAACTTTTTTTTCTAAACTTCGCGCACTGGAATTACCAATAATCTATTAATAGCACTATATATTTTACAATTCAAAACAATAATTACCTCTGTGCAGGTTTCCCGAGGAAGGCGTGAAATCGTAGCCGACTCTGGCTATCATGCTGCTAATCATCTCCTCGGCTTGGCTCGCCGTCATCGGCTCCCTTGTTGAGCAACAAATCGACGGCAACAGATTAATGTTGAAAAACGTCTTGCAACATTGTTTGGAATCTCGCTACGACATTTTCGCTACCGATGAGCCTGGCGCTGAGCTTAGAAGATCTGATGGCGGAGATGATCAACAGACTTTTCAGCAACCGTCAACGAATTTGTCAACACGCGATCTACGACGACATCATCGTTTCAACAACAACACTCCAGCAAGCAGTCTAATCAAAACAACGACAACTCAACAACAACAAGAACAACAACAGCGCTTGTGGGAATTTGTCGACGCTGACTTGTCAAACCGCTCTAATTTCAACACGTATTTAAGAAATAAACACTCGTCTAATGCGCGGCTCTATCAGCGTCGCCATCATCATCGTCATCATCGTCGTCGTCATCATCATCATCGTCGTCATCATCTTATTCGACATCATCTTCCTCGTCTTTGTCGCCATCTTCATCATCGTCATCGGTTTTCCAATGAGTCGTCTCCTCCAGCCATCAGTCGACGATTTCAACGATTGAAACGACAATCTAACCAACGAAAGCACAGAAACAACAACAACAACAACAACAACAACAACAACGAGCGACAACAAAACAACACCAGCCAACGACACCAGCAGCAACAACAACGACGACATTCATCTCAGCAGCGACAACATCACCAGCAGCAACATCACTCGACAGAACAAAAACCAGCACAGCTGCAACAAATTCTGACGTCTTCCGACACGGCGGACAGCCAACAAAAAGACGATTTCGCCAGATACATCGTCAGCAGCGGCGGCGACATCTACAAGCACAGGTACAGCTCGAACGACAACGACAGAGAAGCAGTCGGCAACTACACAGCTAGAGATCTCGAACTGTGCCCCATCGAGCACGCCTCCAACGTGACCAACAACAGCTGCTGGTGCACGTCGAGCAACGACATCAAATGCCGTGAGCTCTACCAAGTGCCGATGTTCTTGGAGAACGTTCGCGTCTTCAACGGCTTCTACGCGGAGAGCCAGAGAGTGACGACTCTGAAAGAGAGTAGCTTCAGGAACTTGAGGGTCAGAAAAATCGTCTTAAACTTCAACACACTCGGCGAGCAGCTGAGCTCAGACGCCCTGAGAGACGTGGGTTCCAGTCTCAAGGAGCTCTACCTCGGCGGATGCGGTCTGACGACCCTTCCGTCGGCTTTCTTGCTACACCTGGAGCAGCTATCCCGTCTCCACCTCTGGGCCAACCGCATCCGCGTCATACCTTCGGGGTTTTTCAAGAAGTCGGGCGAGTTGCGGGAGCTGGTACTCTGGGGGAACGAGATCCAGGAAATCGACGGAAACACCTTTGCAGGCCTGTGGAAGTTGAGGAGACTGGATCTGGATAGAAACAACATATCTAACCTCAATAAGGAGGCTTTTCGACACATGTCCGAACTACAGGTGCGTTCCGCTTGGACATGAATCTGTTCTATCCGGTGTTTACCAACTTTTCCATAACTTCAGAAGTGTTGAAAGTTTATAGAGTTATTGGTTTAAATAACTCAAAAACATTTTTAATATTTAATTAAATTAGTTTCAATATACTTAGAATATGTATTTCAGGATAAATTTAATTTTTTATAGCCGTTACAGCAATGAGCACACCGATTTAGAAAGAATTATATCGTTATGATTCTAAACAGCCCTGGCTTGGTCACCATTATGATTGCTGATCCCTCGACAATTTCCTATGTGACTTTTGATTATTATCTTTTACCGACACGGTCGTGCAAACGTGATCACACAAAAGTTATTATTTACGAGACAACCTCGTCGAAACCGCTGTGGATAAAGTTTTTTTTTTTCTCTTCCAGTATTAGTTATGGTGCCATTTTCTCGATATATATGGCCAGCCGTCTTTCCTTTCTCAGATTTCTCTTGACGAAGGTGCCGCAGCTGTCGCAACAATGGATTACAATTTACAAATGATTTTTGTCGTTCCCTGCAACTTATCGTCTCAATAACTAACGACCTTTTGTCGATCGTTAGCTGGGAATTGATGATTTCTTTTTGCTCTTTTCGGAAGCATATATTTCAAATATTTCTTATATGTATATATACACAATATATATATATACACAATATTTCTTATATGTATACTAGCGGGGTTACCCGGCGTTGCCCGGGGTTTTTAGAGGTTTTTCTAATGCTTGTCTCTCTCGCTCCCGTTCCCTTCTCCACTTTCCCGGTTTTTAGAGGTTTTTCTAATATTTGTCTCTCTCGCTCCCGTTCCCTTCTCCACTTTCCCGTTTTCGTAGCGTTCCCGGTCGTTTTTCCGCTCTCGGTCGTTTTCCAGCTCCCGGTCGCTTTCCCGCTCAGAAGTTCTGTTATCGATTTTCTCTCTTGCTCGCGTTTCCTTCCAAGCTTGCTCTCCCGATTCCAGTCGCTTTCCGCGTTCCCGGTCGCTTTCCGCGTTCCCGGTCGCTTTCCGCGTTCCCGGTCGCTTTCCCGTTCCCGGTCGCTTTCCCGTTCCCGGTCGCTTTCCCGTTCTCGGTCGCTTTCCCGTTCCCGGTCGCTTTCCCGTTTCCGGTCGCTTTCCCGTTCCCGCTCACGCTTGCTCTCCCGTTCCCGGTCATGCTTGCTCTCCCATTCCCGGTCACGGTAGCTCTCCCGTTCCCGTTTCCGTTCCCGCTCATTTTCTCTTTTACATTCTTTCATAACTTCTGTTAGCCTATAAAACGCAAAATAGATTTGCTAAGACTATATATATATATATATATGAATGTTTGTGGGTTAGTTTGTCTATTATAGAAACGGGAAAGCACCCGGAACGGACAGCGAGCCGGAACAGAAAAGCAAGCGTGAGCGGGAATGGGAGAGCAAACGTGAGCGGGAACGGGGCAGCGACCGGGACGGGAAAACGACCGGGAGCGGGAAAGCGACCGGGAGCGGGAAAGCGACCGGGAGCGGGAAAGCGACCGGCAGTGGGAAAACGACCGAAAACGGAAAAGCTAACAGGAGTGGGAAAGCAGGTGGGAAAGGAAACGGGAGAGAAAGAGACAAACATTAGAAAAACCTCAAAAAACCTGGGCAACGCCGGGTATCTCCGCTAGTACATACATAAACACACACACAGACACACATACATGCACATACACATACATACATACACACATACATACGCACATACATATATATATAGTTCCCGCTCGCTCACCCGCTCCGCTCCGCTCATTTTGTGACGGATTTCAAAAATTTTTTTTTTACTTTTGATTTTCATTGACTCTCAAGGTTGTGTGAAAATTTCATTACGATCGGATGAATGGTGTAGCAATGCATAAAGGACATTAACATAAATACAAACATTCATTTTTATATATATAGATATACACAATATATATGTAAACGAAAATGATTAAATTATGAATATTATAAAAAAAACTTATTTAATATTTGTTTATATTCGTCATCATCTGTTGTTTATTGTTTTATTTTCATGATATTTACGCAAGTATAAATTCACCAGCCTCTCCTTCACAAATGGCATACACGTCGCTTTTACGATGCAGCCGTTACTGTAACTCGCCACGCTGGCGCTGGAGTAATGACGCCGCTAAAGTTTACGGCCGCCGTCGCTTTTATTCTCGCTCGCTGCCGCTAGCTCTCTCCACTCGGCTGCCGAGGGACGCCAGCCGCCACTACCTCGGCGGCCGCGGCGACGGACTATTATCAGTTTAGCTGCCGTGACTTGGTTGTGCAGTGGCATCGGCAGTTATTACTTCAGCTTTTGTTATAACTAATTATGAAACCTTCCTGCTACAATCACCGTCGTTGCCATCATTACCGCCGCGACCACCGCTGCTTCAACTGCGACTACCGAAGCCATCGCCATCGCCATCACTATCAATATCTCTATTAAATAAACTACCAGCGTATCAATAATCATAATCTTCTCTATTGCCATATCTATTGCCATCACCAACCACGATGCCACAAGCACGTTCGCTACCACTACCGCTACAACTACAACCGTCGCTACCCATGTCGGCTCACCCCGACCGACCGCGGCTACTTCAGCTACGGCCACTGTCGCCGCTAATTAATTGCTACGCTGGCATTCTCATAATCCCGCGCAAGTGTTCTTTATGTTCTCCTGTTCCATGCGAAGATTGGCTCTTCTTTAGATAGTGTAGAGAGTACTCGAATGAGGAATTTCAGCGAAGAAGAAGAAAATGATGAAAAGAAGAAGAAAAAATGAATTGAATTCTACGAAACAAAAGTATAACAAAAAAAATCTTCAAGATTTTGTAAAAAAAATTTCTCTTTTTTTTTATAACTTTCTAAAAATATGACAATCCTCCGGTGCGTCGCATATTTTTCCTCCTTCCTAATTAGTCCACTTCGACAAGTTTACTTGGCCGGCTCAACGACATGTCATCCTACTATGTCATCGCCGTCGTCGTCGTCGTCGACGCTCTGCACCGGACTGGTTGCTGGTTATGGCGTCGTAATTTCGCCACACGTCACTACTCGTTACTACAAAGAGTATCATCATCATCATCAACACCATCACCGCCATCATAATAGCCGTCGTTATCATCATCATCGTCGTCGTCGTCATCATCATCATCGTTTTCATCGTCATCATCATCATCATCATCGTCATCGTCGTCGTCGTCGTCCTTACTTTGAGAGGTCGTTGGCGTCCACTTAGTTGTAGCCGGTATCGTCAACATCGCTGAACTGTCGCTCAAACTTACATTCGGTTCGCTACATTACCTTTTTATAAGTATCATCATCACCACTTCATCAGTATCATCATCATTACACCATCCAGTATCGTGATCATAATCAGTACTTCACTACAATCTCCATCATTATAAGCACATTATCATCATCATCATTATCATCATCATCATCACCACCACCACCACCATCATCATAATCATCATCATCACAACGTCAGGTATCGCCATCACTTCTGAATCTCCAGCTACTACTAACCACGACGACAACAGCAAGCAACTCATCTTGACAGTGCGATAATTCAGCACTGTCACTCACCGTCCGTTCCACACGTGATTTACCACTCTCCAGCACTCGAACCCGCAACCTCAAGATTACTCGGTCAACAACTCCCACCCCGACATCCGATGAATTATTATTATTAGTAGTAGTAGTAGTAGTAGTAGTAGTAACAATGGTCCTCTAGGTTCGAACGCTGGCTTGGATCCTGTTTTTATCGCCACAACCCATTTATCAATTCCCATTAGATGTTTCTCAATTATCAACACGTCATCACGTATGTATGCTAGAAATTCGCGTCACTAATTAATTTCCGTCATTTTTGACGGGTTATCTCTTAAGAAGCAATTTAAGTTATTTTAATTTTCTTTGACCAGTCATTGAATAAATTATATTTTTTCTGTTCACATTTTAACTAATAATATTTTTTCTATTTTTTTTTATAAATTATTACATTTTTTTATTATAGCTACAAGCAAAGATATCAGATTTTATTTATAAATTTGAACATTTAGGTTTAATTAGTAGGCTAATAAATTTCGACTTAACAAATCTAAAATTTTATATTCAACCAAAATATCGGAAAAAATAAAAATCATCAGTTTTCTATTTCTCTAAGATGCTGTACTTAGGCGAGAACCACATTCACACGCTGAACGGCGAAACCTTCAGCTACATGAGCAACCTCAGAGTCCTCAACCTGGACAGAAACGAAATCAAGTACTTCTTCAAACAAACCTTCGATAACCTCAGATCTCTCTTGATCCTCGACCTGACCTCGAATAACATCGACTTCATACCCAACGATGTCTTCTTACAGCTGAGGAATGTCACCGAAATGAGACTCGATGACAACCAACTGCGTCACTTGTGGACCACCTCGTTTGCAGGATTGAAGTCGCTTAACCGGTTAGGAATATATATATATATATTAATTTATTTTTTTTTTTTTAATTTATTTATTTATTTATTTATTTATTTAATTATTTATTTATTTATTTATTTATTTATTTATTTATTTATTTATTTATTTATTTATTTATTTATTTATTTATTTATTTATTTATTTATTTATTTATTTATTTATTTATTTATTTATTTATTTATTTATTTATTTATTTATTTATTTATTTATTTATTTATTTATTTATTTATTTATTTATTTATTTATTTATTTATTTATTTATTTATTTATTTATTTATTTATTTATTTATTTATTTATTTATTTATTTATTTATTTATTTATTTATTATTTTTATTTACCTCTCTATAAATCTCTACCTTTAATAAATTATTTAAATTTGGTGCACATTTGTCTTTTATGTTTTTTTTAAATAGAAATTATTAGATGATACTTTGAAAACTTTTATTCTTCTTAATATATTTGATAACTTATTATAGATAAGAAGCACGTTCATAATCAAAATATAAATACTGTTTTGAAACACCTAGTGTGAAGGACTGTAAACTAAAATATTAAATAGAAGTAGAATATTAAATTAAAACAAGTAAATTAAAAACGAATTTTTAAAACCAATGCTCTTATATGTAATTAAAACACAACTTTTGCAATCAATTTTTTCTTATATTACTCTTTTATTTTATGTTAAAGTCGAAATATCTTAATTATATCGAAATATCGAAATTAATTAAAATTATCTAAATTAATTGACTTATTGTAAAACTAATAATTGAATATTGCATTGTCTTCTATTTTAAGCATGTATGCAAAATTTGAAAAAATCTATCATCAGGAAGTGACTCAAAAATTGATTGCAAGATTTGAAACAGACAGAGAAACAAACAGACAGACAGAGAAACAGAGACGACGAGTTAATAAAAACATTGGTAATAATAATAAAAATATCATCAAAAAGCATAAAATTTAAATATCTCAACTATTTTCATGAAAATTTCGTACACGCTTGAGAATCGCGGTCAGTGAGTGTGGTTCGTGTTAACTTGGTAAAATAGTCTGCCAGTCGGTTAGCGTTTTGTGGTCAAGAAAACCCTCAAGAAAACCCTCAAGAAAACCCTCAAGAAAACCCTCAAGAAAACCCTCAAGAAAACCCTCAAGAAAACCCTCAAGAAACCCCTCGATAAAATCCTCAAGAAAATTAACTAAATTAATTGACTTATTGTAAAACTAATAATTGAATATTGCATTGTCTTCTATCTTGAGCATGTATGCAAAATTTGAAAAAAATCTATCATCAGGAAGTGACTCAAAAATTGATTGCAAGATTTGAAACAGACAGAGAAACAGACAGAGAAACAGACAGAGAAACAGACAGAGAAACAGACAGAGAAACAGAGCCGACGAGTTAATAAAAGCATTGGTAAAAAACCAGAATATCAAATAAAAGCAAAATTTAATAATTAAACAAAAACACTTATTCTAATACTAGCGAATAAACTTTTTAAAGTAATATAATCTCTTTCGGAGGATGCGCACAGCGCATAAAATAGTAATTAAACAATTAGTCCCATGAGGCGATCATTCGTACGAGACAACTAACCCCCCGTTTGTAGACGACATGCCCCATGCGATGAGCAACCCAATGAAATGAATAGCCTCTTTCAGACGAGTTGTCTTGATTTTTAAGTAGCATTTTCTTAACAGTCCAAACAGACCGATCTAGCATATATGCGCTGGTCGACACGCAATGAGCAGATATTAGCGATTTTATAGATTAGCTGTCAATCTTTTAACAAGAAAAAAGTTTTTCAATGAACAAAAAAAATTATATTTCTTATAAGAAATTCACTTTGAATAATGTCAGCATCAGACACGTTTATGTATAAGTCTACTTTCAAGATACAATGTCCATCTCCGGCCAAAAAGTGAAGGACATTCCCCAGTATCGCCCGTCATCGTCCCTCATACAAGTGGACTCTCCTCGATAGAGGAGCCCTCCCCCCCCCCGCTCCCCCGGGGCCCGCTAAGATCAATGACCCATTAAGGAAGTGCCATCCGTTTTGTCTGAAGTTTCGTAGTAAGAATAATTTATAATGAGAGAACCGGAGAGTAAATCAGATCCGTCCGGAGTCTGCCCGTCACTGAAACTTTTCATCTTCCTGTCATTAGAAAAACGAAATAAATTTTTTTTTTTTAAGAAAATTAGTTTTATAAAATACAACTAAAATAATTTAAAAATACGTTACAATGATAATTTAATTATAAATCTATACATAAATTATGTACATATGTAAGTAAATTAATTTAAAACCGCCATAATCTGTCATGAGGAATAAGAAATTCATTTTCTTTTAAGAAAAAGAGTTTTATACACGATACAACTAAAATAATTAAAAAAAAACAGTTTAATGATAATTTAAATATATATAATTTCATGCACCATATATGCAAATAAGTTAGTAAGGTAATTTAAAATTCACATAATAATATTTTGCAGCATACATTTATCAAGAAACCAGCTCGATCGACTTCCGGAAGGTATCTTCAGGAATTCGCCGAAACTCCGTCACATTTCTCTCCAAGGAAACTTCATGAAAACCATCGATAACTGTCCGATCATGCGCCGGCTACGTCTAAGGACTCTAGATCTTACGGCTAATCCGCTCAGCTGCGACTGCAGTCTCGTCTGGCTGGCAGAACTGACTGAGCGGACGCATGCAGCTTCACCCATCTCCTGGGGCACCAAGGTACTCGGATCCTGCCAGTTGTCGGAAAGAAGTCCGACTCCGCCGATGTCGGCTAGCGGCGAATTCGGCGTAGCCGACTTTCAATCTAAGATAAACGTATCTTCATCGCCGACCTTGGTATCGGTCAGCGCTTTCAGTACGAAACAGAAAAATTTAAGAACATGCGAGTTCGACTCCAGAGGTAGCTAGCCGATCCAGCGTCCGGCTTCTAACGCTGGTTAAATAATTATCTATTAATCATTTGTTGTAGTCGTCGCTACTCAAAGAGCTTGTTCATGTTGTTGTTGCTGTGTGAAAGATCGCGTCGAAGATGTTGTTGTGTCGCTGCAGTCAGTCAAGACCTCCGAAACTTTCACTTGTTATATCAATTTTTCGAATGCAGGTATTTTTGTTATAATTTTTATTATTTTTTTTTTTTTTTGTTCGTCATTAAACATCTTGTTCCGCAGTGTCCCCAGAATGCTTTCTAGCTTGATTCTACGCGTCGTGCGTTTTCCGTTGTTGTTTTGCTCTGTTCGTCGCTAATAAGTGAGGCTCAAATCGTCATCTAGCTTTGTCAGTCAGTTATTAGCGGACGTGCTATGATATCAACTTTAATCGGAATTTGATGTGTGAACAAATTTAAATTATTTTTAGATTTTATGCGGCTGCAGTTCACATGTGCAATGTTCATATTCACAATTTCGTAGCTAAACACTGGAAATACTGAAATACCGGAGTATGCAAACTAAACCATGGTAATAAAATAAGCAGCACATTCCTACCGAATACTTGACAACTCATCGTATTCAAATTGTATTTATATATTGTTGGTGTTTTTATAAGCTTTCAATATTTTTTAGCCGATTTTTGTTATTTTAGTTCAAGCGATGGCGATGTTTCACACTTTAAAAATTTTTTTTGATTTGTTGAAATGTTTTATAAATACTTGTTTTAATTACATTTATTACAATTTATTCCAAATGTAAATTATATTGTAAAGAAAAGTTACTCAGCGTAATTTTCTTGTAAGGCTATTTTCACAAGCGGCGTTGCTTTCACATTTTTTTTTTTTTATGATCTTCACGGACTGTAATATGCAGTCTATATTCTCATATAAATTACTAATATTGTTATTATTGCACGGCGATTGTTATTTTGTAAAAGATGTTTATCAAACGTTTTTTTTTCTTCTTCTCAGAGGCGCTTAATGATAAAAATTCTTGTAAGAGGCCAGCATGTCTGGAAATCTGATTTTCAAAGAGGAGCGGTTGAAAATCGTTTTGATCAAAGGACCTAAATTTTTGCCAGGCTTATTAAAATTGGCATGAGCGTAGCCAAGGTTTCTAAGTTGTGAAAAAAATTAAATAAACAAAATTAAGAAATTAAAATACCTATTTATGTAATTATAAAAACAGATAAACTAAACTGATGGGAATATAATTATAATTAATGTTTTTTTTTCAACTTGTTTGTTTTTTAATAATTTTAAAGATTCAGAATGTTTACCACTAATATGTATTATTATCAAACAAACGTTATGCCAAATACAATCTTCACAGATCAGCATCAGAATTTAAAAATAAAAGCTATTTGCTGAAAGCTCTTGCTAGCAATACTAGCGGTGCTAGTACCTACTAAAACTTGAAGTATAACTAAATTTATGGTTGGCCGTAGTTTCGAATTATAATAGATAACTTTGAAAATCTGTTTTCATCACTTGCGGTAATAATGTGCAAACTACTCCTGTATTGACAATCAGAAAACTTAAGAGAAAACATACACAAGTCGTTCAAAGAAACTTTATTTGAAGTATGGTTTTTTTTACAAAAAGCTAACAGAACCTTGAAGTTTAAAAATCTAGAAAAATATCATTTTTGCGGTTCGAGACGATCTCATATGGAGAAAAACTCATCATTTTCGGATGAATCCAGAAAGATCATCAAAAAAAAACTATGGGACACGTGTGTCCCTTTCCCCTATACGCTCCTCCCTTTTCTAGACGAAGTTTTTAGATTAATATTAAAAACTTTAACACAGAGCAAATACATTTAAAAAAAATTTTAATCTAATTTTAACTGGACTTGGGCCGATTTATGTGCTTCTATCCATCTGTCGATTAGTTGTTGTTCCTACTTTAGGAATCTTTTTCTAAAAGCTCATGCTGTCGAAGACTAAAAATCACACCCGTCCTCTGGCGAATTAAATATTAAAATAAGATGAAGACTTCTCAAAAAACGGAATACAAATTAATTGTTTCAGCTGAGGTTTTCAAATCGGCCTTGTTTAACGAAAGCTAAGTTTAGATAATGAAACAGAGAAAGAGACAATTTGATCAACTTTGGATTTGAATGTATAACTTAATTTACTTGAAGTGAGTAGAACAACAATGAGGATACACTTGAAAAAAATTTTAACTTTATATTAAATGAACTTGCTCAGAGCATGTGTATCTATCCATCTGTCGACTAGTTGTTATTCCTACTTCATGAATCTTTCTCTAAGAGCTCATTTTGCCGAAGACTAAAAATTATTCCTGCCATATAGTGAATGAAATAATAAAATAAAATGAATACACCCTAAAAACAGAATACAAATTTAATGTTTTAGGTGAATTCTTCAAATCTGCTTGTTCAGTGAAACAATGACTATCTCGGGAAAAAGTTAAAGTTGATTTAAACATACTCGAACAGCTTTGGCTAGAAGATTGACGATGCACGGTCAGGGCGTACCCACTTCCTACGTGAACACAAAACCATTCAACTTACAAGATAAATATTGAATAAAAATTACTACAATACTCTCTTCCTCTAATGATATCTTGCGGCTAAAAATACACGTAGCTTTGTATTTGTTAAGCCTATAATAATCAAGTCTAGTGTTCTGTAGCTCTGATTATTTAACAAATTCATAAGAAAAATAACTCATTAAAACCTATTATTTTACTATGTCTTGTTGTTACTTATAATATTGCTAAAAAAAGTGAATAAAATTATTTCTCCCTATTTTCCTCCTCAATATAGTCTTAATTTTTTTACAATGTTTTTGATCTTATTCACAGTAATTGAAGGTCTAATATAATTGCTTCTTTACATGTTGAAAGTCTTTTTTTTTAGGTGCGTAGCTTATCAGTGTCAATTGTTGGTCGAAGCAAAATATAAAAGAATACTGCTTTTACAGACGAATAGGAAACAGTTCATTTGAAATATCTTATCGATTTTTTTTATGGTCCCAACTATTGTAATTCTAACTGTGAGCAAGCCAGCAGCAAGTTCTACAGAATTCTGTCATGAGCGAACAAGTCTTTTCAATAAATCCATTATGTTGTTGCTATTCTGGGCAGCGCCCCCTGTGGTCAATCAACAATTACTTCACCCTTGAAAAGAAAAAACGTGTACTACTATCACAAGCCCAGAAATCTTGTATTCCATACTTTCCAGCTTTGCTAGGTATGTTTTGAACACGTGAATAGCTTTAAGGGATACAGAAGTCCAGTTTTAAATATAAAATTCAGAAGTGAAAAAATGATACATTAGTTTTAATTAAAGGTTCTATGAAAAAAAAACTAAATCAAATTTTAAGAAAACTTATTGAAATTAAATGCATTATTTTGCTCTTTTAAGGTTTACGTAGTTTGTTTGTTAAGTTAAAAATATTGATGTTTTATACGTTTTATTGGACTATTTATTTTATTTTTTTAAAACAAAATATACAAAGATCTACTTAAAATGTTGCAAAATAACCTCAGTGTTTGAACTATCATGCAGACACCTCTGTGAAGAGGTCAGTGAAGATATAAATTAGATGAAAATCACCTGCAACAGGGAGGGTGGTTCATCATCAGGGAGGGTGGTTCATCATCTACTTTTCAACTTTAGAACTAGTTGAAATTTGGCATGCGTATCGGGTTTTGATATTTTGGTATTTTTTTTGAATACTTAATTTGATTGTCAGAAAATATTTTCTCTGAAGTTTTTTTTTTTTAATTAATTGTAAAGCAAATAAATGACGGTCGTGGATTTTGGAAGAGTTTGGTGAACTCCATTTAAGAATTTAAGATGTAACCGCTTCCCTACTATTTGGATCTTGTATTCAATTTTCTAATTAAACAAACTATGAAAACGGAAAATCAAAATTACGCTGGAGTTTATGTTGTCGCTCAATGCTGTCCTCACTTATGTTTTGTCAGAAGTGGACCGAATGAAAAAATTTAAAAATTATATAAAAAAATTTAAAAACACAATTTTACTTTGAAATGCACTGAAAGAATAAGAATTATTTTCTGTTATCCAATTGAATCTCGTGAATAGTTTGACAAAATATAAAAATGGGGATTTTCATTTTATATGTTTCTATGATTAACAGAATTTATAAAAAAAAATTACTTCCCATACTTATATATTTTGTCATTCTATTTATTAGGAGATACAATCGGTTAACATAAAAAAATGACTTCTTTCTTTAAAGACATCGTATCGTAGCAATAACAATATTACCTCGATGAATAAAAAGATGTTTGTAGTTACTATGACGATGAAACTTTTTGTCGTCATTGCATTGCATCTTTAAAATTATTGTTTAATAGTTTTTGTTTCTTAGTTTTTTACAAACTTTTATTTAGGTTACAATCTCTGTTTGTGTGTGTGTGTGTGTGTGTGGCTTTCTCTGTACACAAATCTTGCAAGTAAAATTTAACCAGCTTTTTGACTAGCTAGAGAGCTGAAACTTTTAGCATAGCTTTGTATTAGATGACAATAAATAATTCAATTAAAAAAAATTCATTTGAACATCTTTCATATTTCTAAACCGGGTGTATTTGAAATTAAAATTTGTATTAAAAAAACTCGTTTTTTTCTTTACTTGTTTCATAGTTATTTCTGTGAAATTAAACTTTACATTTTTTGAAATTGGTTTATTATATAATGATCTCCCGAGTTTTTAAACGTCCGCGGACATCCCGCGGAAATCCGGACAAGTGAAAGTTAATAAAAGCTTGTAAAATAATAGCTAAAAATAAAGATTGACATTATTACATAAGATGGTGAAATTTCACTGCTCAACGACATTGCTGAGCACGGTAATAACTTGCCAAGGTTGAGGAGTCCATCTAAACTATATGAAATTAAGCAGCCGTGGTAAATCAACGGTTCTTAAGCGCAGTAACAACAAACGTTTGTTTGCGTTAATGTCATTGTTGATAATTTGTATGGCTAATTAAATGTTTTCAGTTGTTGGTTTAAATGAAAGTTTATTATATTGACTATAACATAATAAAATGTCCACTAATTTGCATGCGTATTTAAATTTTCCGCGAAACAAATCCAGTTTCTTGTAAATAAGAGCGGATATATGGGTTCACCCGACAACGGTTACAACGCCACTTTCAAAATTCAAGAGCAAGAAACAGATTTAAGGAAATACAGACTAGATCTCCCATTCTAAGGACCGCCTACGGAGTGTTTTTTTTTTTTTTTTTTTTTTTTTTTTTTTTTTTTTATGATAGTTTATAGTCCTTTACACCAAGTGTTTTAAGACTGAATTGGCTGTATATAGGAAGCACATAAGTACTTCCTGTCGTGGATCAAAGTTTGATCCTTTTAACTGTCCCTCCTCCTTTATCCAGGCTTGGGACTGGCTCGCAATTAGCGAGGCGGAGTTTCTACGGAGTGTATGTAATACAAATTATTTAAGCTGTTCGGTGCAGCTAGCCGGTGGTGTTTCCGATTTTTATTAGATTCAAGTCAATTTTTTTGCTTTTTTTAAGATTTTCTAAACTGTAATCCAAAGATTGATTTTGAAATTTAATAAAAAAAACTGTTGATTTCCAAATAGTGATTTACTGAAAATTAAAAAAAAAAAGTTTATTAGCACAAGTATGGATTCATTGTTTGAGATCTGTTTCTAAAGGTTCCGATTTGTGCCATCATAGAGTTGCAGATGGTAGATGAAGAGCTCCATGTTGTACATCTGAACGGGTGTTACATAGTGGAATGTTATGGCAGAGTTGCTTATACTGTCAATGCCCTGTGACCGTGTTAAAGTTGACATTTGCAATTTTACTTATATATTGCAAACTGGATGATTGCTAATAATAAATGTAATCGGTTTTTTTTTTTAACTTTTAAATGAGATAATCTGTTTACGATAATAAAATCCCGTTGAGAAAACGTGTACAATTTATGCTACAAAAGCCGTTTTTATGGGAAAAATATATAAAAGTTTTATTTTTATCGCTTATCAACTCACTTTTTTGCCTCCGTACATGTCAGAAGACTTGTACCATTTTCTATAAATTCCGTGTATATGAGACTGGGGACTGAAGCAGTGAAATCTCGATCTTTCCATGGCGTCCACGGACTTTCCCGGTAGAACCCCAAGTTTTTCCATACATTTACTCATCTCTACGTCTTCATTGCCGCCATCCAGCTTACAGCCTACATCTTTTCTCTCCCCGTACCTTCTCAGTGCTTCTTTACTCAGAACGTATCCACCCCCTCCGCTCAAATAACCCTGTTTGACGAGGGCTCGGAAATGGTGCCCAAAATAGATTGGCTCGTTTGGGTCTTTGGACGACAGAAAATACCTGCCAGTAGGTAAATTTATTTCAAAATTCAAAAATTCAAATTTTTCTAATTTTGCAACGGAATTAACAATTAATTTAGATCGCAATAATTTTTGAAGTAAATTACGGGTATAAAGTACAAAATTCCGTTATTTACCTGAGATTTTCGACAATAACGTAGGTGTCGTCATCGGCTTTGAGAAACCAATTAAATTCATCTAGATAATGTTTATACAGGTGATCGAATGTCTGCATGGTTTTTGCCGTCAGATGGTCCCTGCCCGATGTTGTGTTTACGACTAGAAGAGGGAGGCCGTAGCTATCTATAAATATAAATACAATAGATAACCCGAATAGTATACATATAAATAAATTAACCATTGCTGATCCTTGGTTATCTTAATTAACTTATATTTATATAATTATTTTAAATCGAATATTCTAGTTATTATTTGAACAAGAATAAAAAATAATTATATGAAAATAATTTTATAAAAATAATTATATCAATATAAGTTAATTTAGATAACCATTATTATTGTTATTATAGTTACTATTATTAGTTAAGCAATACCATTAATTACAACTGTAATATATCTAATATTGTTATGTTTATTATCATTATTTTAGCAGTACCAGTACCAGTACCGGTACCAGTAGCAGTGCCAGTAGCAGTAGCAGTCCCAGTAGCAATATTAGTAGTAGCAGTAGTAGTAGCAGTAGCAGTAGCAGTGAGCAGTGGCAGTAGCCAGGGGACATGGGGCGCTCGCCCTGGGCACCGATGGCTAGGAGGCGCCAAAAAAGAGCGCAATATCAGTGGAAATTGTGGGAAAATACCTACGACTACCTCTTTCTCCGGTCATTAGCTATTTTTGGAGGAAAAGTTGACAGGTGAAAATGTTAAATCCTAGCTACGCCACTGAGTAGCAGTAGCAGCAAGTAGTAGCCGTAGTCGTAGCCGTAGTCGTAGCCGTAGTCGTAGCCGTAGTCGTAGCCGTAGTCGTAGCCGTAGTCGTAGCCGTAGTCGTAGTCGTAGCCGTAGTCGTAGCCGTAGTCGTAGTCGTAGCATTAGCAGTAACACTAGCAGTAGTAATACCAAAAAAATACTTTTGTTAACCGTGCAACCTTGATCGGACTCCGTTGAAAAGAGGATCTTGTCACACCGTTTGCCCCATGTGGCCATTACGTGGACTGCTTTCTTTCTGTGATTTTCAGGACAGGTCATGATCCAGCACATTATTTTATTTTTGTTCACGTTTCCAGCTGCAGAAGTAATTTCTATCGAATTTAATATGTCTAGTGACCATTTGTCTTAATGCCCAATACTTCAACAAATATATTAAAGATAGTTTTGACAATCTTGTCAGCCATTAATTCTAGCACGGAACAAACTAGCCAATGGTGGCTATACCTATTTTCACTCAACATAAATTTATTTTACACTCATTATCATGTATCTTTTCTCCGTTTTAATGAAAAAAATCCATTAAATTTTACCAGGTATGTAATCTGAGACATTCTGAACATCTAATTCTTCGTAAATTTCGTACAGCTGAAATCTGTCGCTTGATTGTCCACCTCTAGGCGTCGAGTTGTTCCATGGTTTGTTGAAAAAACATCTATGAAACATCGTTTGGAAAAGCAGCAAAAGAACCACAAAACACGTAAAAAGCAAGTGTATTTTCTTCTTCAAATCCAGCATTACAGGAGTAAAATAAATTAATTTTGAATTGATACAAATTAATACCGTAAATGTATTATATCAAAATACCGGCTCGTGTACAACTGACACTAAATTTTGTTCTGCAATTTAGTTACAACATTTTTATCATGTTTGTTCAAATGCTAATACAACGTGCAATTTTTTCATTTGGCCAGCTCTTTTAACATTCGTTTTCGTGGCGATCTGCAACTGCTGTTGACAAACAGATGCAAAACAGCACATGTTTGTTGTAAAATTGGCTAGCTCAATTTAGATGAGAGAGACAATCTAAAATACTGATGCATAATAGATTTGATTGTATTAACAAATAAACTAAAATATTGATACATTTCGCTCAATTTAGATAAGAGAGACAATCTAAAATATTGGTGCATAATAGATTTGATTGTATTAAAAAATAAACTAAAATATTGATACATTTAGTTCAATTTAGATGAGAGAGACAATCTAAAATATTGATGCATAATAGATTTGATTATATTAAAAAATAAACTGAAATATTGATACATTTGCTGAAATATTTATAAAAAGGTATTAGGAAATATGTCGACAAACAAATTTAAAACAATGAGATGCCTTCTAAAATATTGTTGAATGACGTAATTCAAGTAAAACATTTTAAACTAATGAAGACTTAAACCATTTTTCAATGACAATCTGACAATTTGTAGGACTCAAAAAATATCGCAACGGCAACTTTTTGTTGGTAGAGTTTAACAGTTTAATTATATTAGACTATACAGAAAATATTCAAAATCATCATTTCTGAGAATTGTTCGTCAAATACCGATAACAAATTAGTTCATTTAAATCGCTGTTATGTATTGTTGAAGTTTCAGTCTCTCGGGTGGGCGTTAGAAATAAGCAGGCTGCTTTAGAGCACCTGTGTAAAAGTATCGATTTAAAGACATGTCGCAATTTATGGACATTTCGAATTGAACATTATTCGTACGAAAGTAAATAAAACAAAACACATGTTACTTCAATTATAGAATATTATCAGCAATAAAAAAATATTATAAGCTATTTAAACAAACGGAGTACCATGGAACGAGAGACGACGGAAATCGATACATACTGGGTTTCAGGTTGGCTGTAACCGACTTAGGTCAGTTTGGCAACTGCAGTTTTACAACTGCAGTTGTCAATTGTAAAAGAGGTAAAGCTCAAGCGGAGATCGTTAATCTTGTGACGTCAGAACGGTATTGCATCTCTGGATCAGCAGAGAGACGTATCAAGGAATTTTATAGGCGAGGTACCTATGTAAACCAGTCTTATTTGTAAACAATTTAAATATGTTTATATATATATATATATATATAATTTGTAAAAAATAAAAAACTCACAAAAATGTCGTAATAATCACCAAATGTAAAGAAAAACATAAAAAGTATCTAAAAAATAACAGACTAAAACTAAACGGCTGGACGACAGCTTGATCGGTTTGTCATCAGGCTAAGAAACATGAGTCGCTTTGTCATTTTAACTCTTCCGTTGCCCGAAAGTTAATTGTTATATATTTAGTTGGAAAGTATAAAATATAATATCAAACGGGGCATGAGGAAAATGTTTCTTGAGTTGCTGCATCAAATGCCGGAACGGTATGGCAATGCCTTCTAAAGCCTTTTAAATTCTGAAAATTTAATAAAAATTTAAAGTTATTAAGGAAATATGAATTTATCATATTTCAAGTTGATTTGATAACGAGAAGTTGATTTTTAAAAAGTGTCAAAGGGTCCCAACGTATGGCTCAAAAAAGCAAAAAGAAACAGAGAACGAGAGAGAAAAAAGAAAAAAACGTGTATAGAAAACGCGATATAGAAAACGCGAGGTACTTTTTATCAAATTCATCTGATTCCACAATCAGTGTTCGAGAACAGGGTTTCATGCCAACACTCAGAGGTCAAACGCAGATCTATCACAAAATTGGATCTTTGCTACCAACAAAAGACATACAACAACAACTTTACAAATTCATTTCCGCGGTGATTACAAATAAATACCCTTTAAAAATCCAGACAACGGGAGCAGGACCTGGACCATAGGGTTAAAAAAGTCCGTGCAATTCCGGGTACTGTAGCTAGTTAGGTATATATTTAATTTCAATACATGTAAAGATTGTATTTTTTGTCGAAATGTATTTTACTGCGTGGAGAATAATTTCAGTGCGCAGTTGAACTAAACTGGTTCAGTTCATATTTCTATCTTAGAGTGAGTAAGAGAAAGTAGTCTTTTTGTCTTTCTAATGCATTAAGCTAGAACCCCAATGCAGTCGAATATATTAATCTACATGGCTCCAAACGCAAGTGAAAAATCGTCCCTATGTAAATGTATGGAGACGATTTTTCACTTGCGTTTGGAGCCATGTAGATTAATATTTTCGACTGCATTGGGGTTCTAGCTTAATGCATTAGAAAGACAAATATATTAGCTAAACATAGAAACTAATTTTTGAAAAATAGTCCAACAAATAAAAAAGTTATGAAGCAAAATATAGATCAGGGTATGAAAAATCGTCTCCATACATTTACATAAGGACGGCGACGGTTTTTCGCCTATAACTTTTTTATTTTTTGCAATATTAAATTTATTTTTACACCATTATATTTCTAAAATCGGCTTTGATTTGTTTATAACATGCTATATACATGGAGGCACATCCCTGTTTTATCGAATTCACTTTTCATTTCTGGTGAAAAATAAACATTGCGGTTTTCCGAACCGAACTAAAATCTAACAGTATTTTTGTAATTTTATCCGTTAATTTTTCATTAATAGTTGCCATTGTCAATAATAGTTTCTAGTTTTGAAGAACACAAGCCAAAATATGAGTAAAAGCCAAAGGGACGTCGGTAGAAAATATCTAAGTCTCTAAGTGGTAACATGAAGAGAACCTTAGCTAAGGTAAAGAAAACTGAAGCAGAAAAAGAAAAAGGTGCGTTAGATAAATATTTGAGTAAATCAGTGTTTGAAACTGAAAAATCAGACAAACAAGTCGAGTCAGACGACAGTGAAACAAATATTTCTAAAAGAAATTACATAAGAAGAAGCTAGTAGTAGTTTTCTTTCTGGATGTAATGCTCAACAAAATACATCTGAATTATGTATAAATATATCTGTTAACACACACAAGGATAATGAGGATATTTCAGAATCAAGAGAAGAAAATTCAAACCCAGCACTATGTGATATTTTAAAGATAAAAGATGACCCTGCTACATGGCCAAATAAAATAAATCAAAATGTCAGAGATTATTTAGTGAACAAAGGACCCCCTAAGATCACTGTAGAAAATTTTCCGCAAAATGAAAAAGGGTTACATTTTTCGAAATTTCACTGTAAAAGAAAATTAAAAAATGGGGAAGTTATAGAACGACCATGGCTAATATATTCTGAATCATTTGATAAAGTTTACTGTTACTATTGCAAACTTTTTGACACAAATTCTGATTCTGCACTTGCTACTTCTGGATTTGACAGCTGGTCAAATATTCATACAAGATTAGAGGATCATGAAAAATCAAAAAAACATTTGCAATGTACACTTAATTGCTATGAACTGCAGCAAAGGTTATCTACTGGATTAACTGTTGATACATTAAATGAAAAATTAATAAGACAGGAAACAAAACGCTGGAATCAAGTCTTTGAGCGACTTGTTGCTTCTGTACAGTTTTTGGCAGAAAGGAACTTGGCATTTCGTGGGTCTGAAGAACAAATTGGAAATCCACATAATGGCAATTTTCTAGGCGTCATTGAATTGCTAGGAAAATTTGATCCAGTTATGCAAGATCATATACAGAAAATTATTAACAAAGACATTCCTGATCATTATTTAGGCAAGACCATACAAGATGAAATTATTGATACTATAGGCCAAGCTGTTCTACAGGAAATTATTGCTAGAATTAAGTCGGCAAAGTATTTTGCAGGGATTCTTGACTGCACTCCTGATATCAGCCATCAGGAACAGATGTCAATGGTGCTAAGATATGTCGCTGATGGCACACACTCAGATGTCCCAGCAGGAATTTATGAACATTTTATAAAGTTTATTATAGTTGAGAGCAGCACTGGTGAAAATTTATTTAACACTCTTGTGAAAGAAATTGAAATGCTAGGACTAGATGTTGAAAACATCAGAGGACAAGGGTATGACAATGGAGCTAATATGAAAGAGCACAATTCTGGAGTGCAAGCACGACTTTTGGAAAGAAATTCACGAGCTTTCTATACTCCTTGTGTGTGCCATAATTTTAATCTTGTTCTAGGAGATATGGCTAAAACGTGTTCAGATGCCATGACATTTTTTGGAACCCTGCAGCGTATTTACACCCTTTTTGCTTCATCTACAAAAAGATGGAATGTTTTTAAAAAGCATTTGAAAGGCCTGTCTGTTAAACCATTATCAGAAACAAGATGGGAATGTAGAATGGAAAGTGTTAAAGCTGTACGATTTCAAGCCGCAGAAGTGTGTGATGCTTTAGAAGAACTAGAAAAAAGCACATATGATGCTCAAGGGAAAAGTGAGGCTGAATCATTAGTAAGCCAAATGACAAATTATAGGTTTCTGGTTGCACTATGTTTTTGGCACTCTTTATTGTTTCAAGTAAATTTTACTAGCAAGGAACTTCAAAGCAATACCATAGACATTGCCGCGGGGCTGACATCTTTTGAAAAATTGTTTGATTGGTTGAAGACATACCGAGAGACAGGCTTTGAAGCTGCATTGATTGATGCCAATGAGCTTGCAAATGAGTTAGAAGTTGAACCCATATTTCAACAGAAGCGCTGTTACAAGAAAAAGAAAATGTTTCTTTATGAATCTTCTGACGAACCAATTTTAGACCCCAAGACAGAATTCTGGGTAAATTTTTTCAATCAAGTTGTAGACAAAGCATTGCAATCTCTTCAACCACGGTTTATGCAGCTGAAAGAACACCATAAACTTTTTGGATTTCTATATAATTTTCAGAATATGTCTAAAGAAGATCTCAGAAAACATTCAGCCGACCTAGAAATTGCTTTGACAGACATTACAAAAGATATAGAAGGGTTCATGCTTTCCGAAGAAATGGAGGCAATTAAGCCAATACTGCCCGTTCAACAACAAAAACCCAAAGAACTCTTTAAATATTTGGCTTGTAATGATAGGTCGACTGCATTTCCAAATTTGTTCATAGCCCTAAAAATACTGATGACAATTCCAGTTACAGTCGCTTCCGGTGAAAGAAGTTTTTCAAAACTAAAATTAATTAAAACCTACCTTAGGTCAGTAATTCACCAAGAACGACTAAACAATTTGGCACTAATATCAATTGAATCTCCTATAAGTAGAGAAATTAATTATGAAAAAATTCTAAAAGATTTCGCAAGCAAAAAAGCAAGAAAGATCCACTTTGACTTATAGATTATTTGTTTATTATGACAATAACAAGAACTGTTTTGTTTAAATTCATTGTAATATTTTTATTATTGTTTATTGATTCGTTTGTGGAGTTATGTTTTTTTGTATAATAAATGTGTTTCAATAATTTTATTAATAGTAGTTATTGTAAAAAAAAAAATCGGGCCCCCGCAAGCATTCGTTAAATTGGGCCCCGCAATTCGTAAGGCCGGCCCTGACTGATGGTAATGGTAAACTAACATTTTTTCATGTAAACGGAGATTTACATGAAAAATGTTAGTTTACGATTACCATAATGTAAATCCTAGGTGCGCCACTGAATTCAAACTTTAAGCGTAAAAATGAAGCATTTTTTTTATAATAGTTTATAGTCCTTTACACCAGGTGTTTTAAGACTCTAATGGCTGTATGTAGGAAGCACTTAAGTACTTCCTGTCGTGGATCAGAATTTGATCCTTTTTACTTTTCCCTCCTCCTTTCTCCAGGCTTGGGACTGGCTCGCAATTAGCGAGGCGGAGTTGAAGTACTTTGATACTTTTCGACCGAATGCTGGTACGGTAACTGCTGACATTTTGATCCATCCGATCGGTGCCGCCCATACGGACGTTATATTTTTTGATTGCAGAAGGCTGAGTCACCAAGATTTTTTTCTTGGCAGTGCTGGACCATCGCTTGGCTTTGTCAACTGGCTGCACGCCATATACATTAGATGCAATGGTTACTGGACTGTTGTCATGCCAACGGATGCCATTTCCTTCTAGAAGCGACCTGCGTATGAACCATTTTTTAGCTCATTCAGGCTTAGAGGTACGATCTCGAGGCGTGAACTTCAAATCGATATAACTTCATTAATATAACTCGTAGAACAAAACTTTTGGTAAATTTCGTTTTCTGATATTATTTTCTTTTAAAAAAATATAAATTTTAATAATTTATTTTTTTTAAAGATTTTTTTAAAGATTTTCCGTGCGACAGCTTAGTATACGGTGTGCCTACGATCCTTTATAAAGTATCGACAAAAAGGCATTTTTTTTATACAACCAAATATTCCCCGTGCACGAGCAATAGACAAGCTGACTAAGAACACTTTTAAGTAACATACAAATTAAAAAAATTCTGGTTTTCAAGAAAAAGAAAAATTTTATGGACCAACTTTTTTCTTGATTCCATAATAAAAAATTGAACTTCAAAACGTATCTAAATTCCAACCAAAATGAAAAATATAAATAAAACAAAAAATACTATGGTTTTCAGTAGATATCTTTTAATTGATTTTTATTGAGACATTGATATTAAGTTGAAAATTTAAAAAATTACAATTAGTTTTCCATAGATCCTTTATAAAGGACTGTCGGCTTATATGGGTTAATATCAAGTTTTAGGCAATGCGAAATCAAGCTTTAGGAAAAGTCAGTTTGATAAACAATTTTGTTTTAGAAAATAATAATCTCCCCGTCGGGGAATTGAACCCCGGTCTCCCGCGTGACAGGCGGGGATACTTACCACTATACTAACGAGGACTACGGAAACCGGTTCTGCGTTTTCTATTAAGTTAACAATCATTTGTAATTTCTTAACAGCAGTCTATAAGTTTATGACAATTCATTTTACAGAAATGCAACGAGACACACAAAAGTCGAATCAAGATTGTTTCTTTTTCTTTATTATTAGGACAACCAAAATAATAAATATAAACAAATAAACTTTACAAAAAATATTTTTAAGAAAAAAGACCAAAATTTTAAACGTACCAATTTACAATAATTGATGCTCACAAAATTAATTTACTTATATAATTATATAAATATAAATAAATAAATTTTATAAAAAGTTTATAAAAAAAAATTGAGTATGTAAAATAGATAATTATTTGACAAAAAGCATCTAAACATTCTAAAATGAAAAAATATAGCAAACAAAATTTATCAGCATATCCAAAAAAATGCCTTCACAATAGACGACTTCAAGCTTAAATTCAAATGTTGACCTTCTAATGGCTGATTAAAACGACGACGACGACGACAATGATGATGATGATGCTGATGATGCTGATGATGATGATGATGATGATGACGACAACGACGATGATGATGCAACCTTTTATCTCAATGACTTTACTGCTTCGATATCATCTGCTAGATCTTCTTTTCTATTACCATAATCGTCATCATCGTCGTCGTTGCCTGCAAGGTGATGCAAGGAGCTGTTTCTTGAATTGTTGACAGATTTCTCATTCTTAGCTTTTGATTTTTTTAGAATTTGACTTTCTAAGAGAAACTGTGACTCTTTTTCATCAAAGTCGTACATCAACTGAGACTGGCTGAAATTAAAAAAAAAAAAACGGTTCATTCAAATCTTTATATCTGTCCGTCATTTGTAAACTTGCTGCAACGGCAATCGTTCATTCAATCAATCAGTTAATTAGTATGAATAATTAATTATAGCTCCTCCCCCAAAACTTGGAGGCACTAAACACCTCAAAACCTTTGAATGAAATTGATGCTCTACTGATGAGGCGATTGTAGATCATGTTTTGATTATTAATTATTATTGAAATTACAAATAGAAACTTGAGCTATTAAATGAAAGATGAGATAAGGTAAGAGCTGAGACAACAATTAAAATAAAAAACAATTTGTTTCAAGCTACAAACCTCATTTTAGGAATTGAAGGATCTATGATGAAAAAAAAAACAGAAATAAATTTTAAAAACAAAAAAGCAATAAATTCTTTTCTTTACATTAAATAAAAAGGAACCAAAACTTAATCACTCACAATCCGCAGATTGTCGCACGGAAATCAACTCTTCCTTGTCACTTCGAGCACTGTCCTTGTTAGAGCATTCACCACCAGAAGCTTGAAATAAGATATCTCGTTTCATCCAATTAATATCTCCCAAACATTGAATAAACAGCAAACAACACATATTCTTCATTTAATAATAAATAAACAGCTTTTATACAATTCGTACCCAGCAAGTGTGACCTTCTTGAACTGCTGCTTGGCCTTGAACCAGCTCTGCTACTTTTGCTACTTTCATCTGCAAAATGTTTTCTAAAATTGTCACCATCATCATCATCACCATCAAAAGATGTGGACGATTTCGATTTCAATATCGATTTCTTTGGAGCGTTCATCGGCACGAGGACCTCGATCTTCAGATTGGAACGCCCCAGCGGACTCTGGGCGGCGGAACGTCTGGAGCTGCGGACGCTGCTTGCGTTCTTGTCTTCGTCTAGACTTTTATTATTATTATCGACATCGGAACTGCTGCACGCATCGTCGGCTAACGAAGAAGCACAAGACGTCCTACTGTGATTTCTACTCTCCTGGGGGCTGACCAAGGTGATCGATCGACCCGTGACCGACAGCACCGCCGGCTCCCCTTCTCCCTTTTCGGGCGCGGAAAACCCCATCGACGGTGCGACCATGGTGGGCAGTGGTTTTATGGCCTTCATGGGAAACGCCTTACCGGCAGTTCTCGATTGCTTGGGAGAATTCGAAAGCTTATTTCTGAAATGCCCGATAGATGGCGAGGTCGAATCCCTGTCTTTCACGTCCGGAGAGAACCTGATCTTTTTTCCCTTCTCCGAATCGAGTTTACTCAGCGGAGAAAAGTAAATCTTTTCGATCTTCGAAGGCCTCCTGGGAAACATTTCCGACGGGTCGACGACCTCTCCCGAAGCCGAACTGGAAACGCTCGACTTTCTCGAACCGGTCGGGCTCTTCCTCTTCCCGTCGGGGACTTCTCGCTTTCTGTCGGAATGAAGAAACTTCATTATCATGTCCTCCTCGTTCAGGTACGTCGTCATCTTCGGACTTTCCGATTTGTGATGGTTTTCCGGCGCCTTTGCCTCCATGACCTCGCTGAAAATAATTTAATAGTTTTACATTCGATACCAATTATTCTGTGACATAATTTTAATAATTATTAATTTTTTCTATTAACGAATAAAACAATAATAACATTTTACTTTTTATTTGGCCGGTTCGTCTCACTGAGAACAAACGAAAGAACGTTCTGCCGATCCGTTGGAGGATTCGATTCCACTCCCGAAGTCCGGAGGATTGCATCGCCATCATCATCATCACGACCTTTCTCTCTAGCACTATCATCATCACAAACTTTCTGTCTAACACTATCATCATCATCACAAACTTTCTCTCTAACACTATCATCATTGTCATCATCTCTATCAGCTTTTACTCTTTCATTATCATCGTTTTCGAGATATTCGTCATCTTTCTCGTGGCCGATTTCATTCTTCCCGACATAATTCAAAGAAGCAGATACTTCCTTAGTGTCATCGTTACCACGGCGATCATCTGAACCATCACTCCAACGAAGCTCATCAGTTTTCGCTTTATCATAACTTTTAATCACGTTGATGCATTCCTCATCATTATCATCGCCACCGAGGTCGTTTTCAACTTTCTCGAGGTCGTTGTTTTCCAACGTCGTAAAATCCTCGTCAACGTCGCCGACATTTTCTCCGTCGACTTCGTCCAAGAGTTCCTTGACGGACCGACTCGTTGCCATGACATCGTCGTCGTTGTCGTCGTTATCGTGACTCGCGTCGGGGTTCCATGTCCTCTTGCATTGTGTATAAACTGAAGTGTACAAATATGTTATATCTTTATTATTCTAATTAAATGGTAATAATTATAATCTACCTAAGTGGTTGCTAAACACTTACTAGATCTTTTCTGGTTATTTATTGTTTATATAAGTTTGTTTGTTCATGACATGGCTATGTAGGAAATAGAATAAAACTTATATATATATATATATATATATACATATATACATATATATATATATATATATATATATATATATATATATATATATATATATATATATATATACATCTATATATATAAAAATGAATGTTTGTATATATGTATATATGTTAATGGCATTTATGCATTGCTACACCATTCATCCGATCGTAATGAAATTTTCACACAATCTTGAGAGTCAAGGGGAATCAAATATAGAGAAAAAATTTTTGAAATCCGTCACAAAATGAGCGGAGCGGAGCGGGTGAGCGAGCGGGAACTATATATATATATGTATGTGCGTATGTATGTGTGTATGTATGTATGTGTATGTGCATGTATGTGTGTCTGTGTCTGTGTTTATGTATGTACTAGCGGAGATACCCGGCGTTGCCCGGGTTTTTTAGAGGTTTTTCTAATGTTTGTCTCTTTCTCTCCCGTTTCCTTTCCCACCTGCTTTCCCACTCCGGTTCGCTTTCCCGTTTTCGGTCGTTTTCCCGCTGCCGGTCGCATTCCCGCTCCCACTCGCTGTCCGTTCCGGGTCGCTTTCCCGTTTCTATAATAGACAAACTAACCCACAAACATTCATATATATATATAGTCTTAGCAAATCTATTTTACATTTTATAGGCTAACAGAAGTTATGAAAGAATGGAAAAGAGAAAATGAGCGTGAACGGGGACGGGAACGGGAGAGCAACCGTGACCGGGAATGGGAGAGCAAGCATGACCGGGAATGGGAGAGCAAGCATGACCGGGAACGGGAGAGCAAGCGTGAGCGGGAACGGGAAAGCGACCGGGAACGGGAAAGCGACCGGGAACGGAAAAGCGACCGGGAACGGAAAAGCGACCGGGAACGGGAAAGCGACCGGGAACGGGAAAGCGACCGGGAACGCGGAAAACGACTGGAATCGGGAGAGCAAGCTTGGAAGGAAACGCGAACAAGAGAGAAAATCGATAACAAAACTTCTGAGCGGGAAAGCGACCGGGAGCTGGAAAACGACCGAGAGCGGAAAAGCGACCGGGAACGCGACGAAAACGGGAAAGTGGAGAAGGAAACGGGAGCGAGAGGGACAAACATTAGAAAAACCTCTAAAAACCCCGTGCAACGCCGGGTAACCCCGCTAGTATATATATAAATTTATACAAACATACATATATATATATATATAACAAAATAATAAAAACTGAAGTGTACAAATAATACTAACTGCAGTGTACAAATAATACAAACTGCAGTGTACAAATAATACAAACTGCAGTGTACAAATAATACAAACTGCAGTGTACAAATAATACAAACTGCAGTGTACAAATAATACAAACTGCAGTGTACAAATAATACAAACTGCAGTGTACAAATAATACAAAATGGAGTGTACAAATAATCCAAAATGGAGTGTACAAGAAACCACAATAACAATAACAATAAATTTCTAAATGTTAAATCATATACAAGAAATTCTAGAGTTCATTGAACCTTTAAGTATACATCCAAATAATGTTGCGACAACAAACTCGACGCAATAATTATGTAAACAAAATTTAAATAATTGCTAGCAATTAAATGCATTTAAATAATAGCTAACAATTAAATAAATTTAAATAGCTATAATAATAATTTAGCTAGCAAATAGTTAAATTTAAATAACAGCTAGCAAAAATCCTATAAATAAATTAAAAAAATAAATTGACAAACATTGATTGCTGATTTTAAATCCTCCACTTTTTGGCCTGCCTGACCTTGGTGTTTCTCCTCTGAACGACCTTTGGCTTTCTCTGTGCGACCTCTCGCCGAAATTCTGCCCTCGGTGTGAACTCTGACCTTTACCCTCTCCCCTGAATGATCTCTGGCTGGTAATTCCTTCTGAACTTCTACCCAGAGAAGCTGCACAGGTGAGTAAACCAGCTTGGAAGAAATCTTGCAAGCTGGTAGAATCAGAAGTTTCGGGGAGAGTTTCTTGTTCTTCTGCTTCTGCTGTTCTCGCGATTAATTTAACTTCTTCGCTAACTCTCTTTGTCAGCTGTCCGCTTTCACTGAAGTGTCAATATCGAACCCGTTTACAATAAATATTAATATTAATACTGATAATAATAATTAAAAGTATTTTAAAAATATAAAATTTATATAATATACATGTTAACAATAATAAATATTTTCATTATTACAATAGATTTTGATAATATATGAATAACAAGTAATTTGATTTAATCGTTTAAAAAGAAATAAATTAAACCGAAAATTTGAAATGTGCACATAAATAAAAACCGACCTCTTGACACGAGCGGACGCGATCCTACTCGACGGTCGTGCGGATTGCTTCATCGCCTCGTTGTTGGTTCTCGAGCTGTTCATAGACGTCCTTCCGCTCTGCGACAGGGCCGACAGCGTTCCGCTACGACAGGTCGTCTCTTGATCGTCGTCGTCTGACAGCTTGTAAAGGTCTAATGGAGAAACTGTAGAAATGGTTTGATACGGAGGTGGCGATGATGACGATTAGGATTATTGAAATGATGATGATGGTGGTGGTAATGATAATGATGATGAGCACCCTTTAAGTAACTTAGTAAGTTCCATAGGTAATGTCTTTATTATATTACAGTACATGGATGTAACTGTTTATGCTGATGATAATACCATGCTGATAGCAATGCTGGTGATGGTAATGATGCTGGTGATGGTAATGATGCTGGTGATGGTAATGATGCTGGTGATGGTAATGATGCTGGTGATGGTAATAATGCTGGTAATAATAATAATAGTTGATGTGTAGGCTGCATTTGTGTTCTGGAAA
>OZ022243.1:37504350-37507515 GCA_963978895.1 Erpobdella octoculata | reverse complement strand
GCACTTCCGGTCGAGATTGCGGTGAGTTTCGAAACGTCGTCGTTCGATAATTGACCGAGCTTCGTTAGTGGTGGTGGTAGTAGTAGTAGCAGTAGCAGTAGTAGTAGTAGTAGTAGTAGTAGTAGTAGTAGTAGTAGTAGTAGTAGTAGTAGTAGTAGTAGTAGTAGTAGTAGTAGTAGTAGTAGTAGTAGTAGTAGTAGTAGCAGTAGCAGTAGCAGTAGCAGTAGCGGTAGCGGTAGCGGTAGCGGTAGCGGTAGCGGTAGCGGTAGCGGTAGCGGTAGCGGTAGCGGTAGCGGTAGCGGTAGCGGTAGCGGTAGCGGTAGCGGTAGCGGTAGCGGTAGCGGTAGCGGTAGCGGTAGCGGTAGCGGTAGCGGTAGCTGTAGCGGTAGCGGTAGCGGTAGCGGTAGCGGTAGCGGTAGCTGTAGCGGTAGCGGTAGCGGTAGCGGTAGAGGTAGCAGTTGCAGTAGCAGTATTAGTAGTAGTAGTAGTAGTAGTAGTAGTAGTAGTAGTAGTAGTAGTAGTAGTAGTAGTAGTAGTAGTAGTAGTAGTAGTAGTAGTAGTAGTAGTAGTAGTAGTAGTAGTAGTAGTAGTAGTAGTAGTAGTAGTAGTAGTAGTAGTAGTAGTAGTAGTAGTAGTAGTAGTAGTAGTAGTAGTAGTAGTAGTAGTAGTAGTAGTAGTAGTATTGCTGCAACAATTATCTGCCATTACGAAGTTTTTCTTTCTTTTTTATTCTTCTTTAAGATGTACGAGAAGATGGAATGGCGAGGGACAGGAGAAAATTAAAAAAGGACATCTTGATAGATGGAGAGTAGGAGAGAGATAAAGAATGAGAGAGGGAAAGATATATATAAATATATAGAAAAAGAAAAACAGAAAGACAGAAATAGACAGAGAAAAAGAAATAAATATTTTTGTTATTTTTATTTAATTTTGCATAAGCAAAAAAATGTTTTTGATTATGGTTTGTATTTATTTTATAATTTTTTAATATTTCACGTTTTTATAACATATCTGGTGGGAATTTGTTTACTAATAATTGAAAATTGCATCAGTGTGGATCAAAGCGCTGCAACGGAAATCAACGCAGGTATATATCCATCCATCCATCCGACCCAACTCCATCCGACCCGACTTCATCCGAGAAGAATCGAGAAGGTTAAAAAAGATTTTATCCAACAACTGAAAATTGAATTGTGAAAGTTTTGAAAACCGAAAAATAGGTTATAAGACTTGTGGTTTTTTAACTTTTTTCTGACAATATGTTGAATTGTTTTTCTTTTTAATTTTTATTTTAGAATTTCTTCACAATTTCGTACAAGTAGGTACATATGAACACGAATCAAGTCATTTCCTTCTCCACGTGCATTCAACCTTTCTGAGCTTAAGCTTCAGCGACTTGGAAATTCCAGACAAGAAAGAAAGAAAAACTGTGCTAATTTTGTCGGCGCCAGCCTTTACAGTTGGAAAAATATTTTCACCACGCTCACGTTACCTCAACAAGTTGTAGTCACTTTCATTTCAGAGGCGTAGGCTAGGGGTTATTGTCACCCCGGGGGACGAGGTCTAACAAATGTGCCCCTACAAATTCCCATCTGTAAAGTTTATTCTAAAAATAGCTGATGACTGTGGGGAGGAGGTAATCGTAGGTACTTTCTCGAAAAAATGTGTGCGCCCCTTTAAAAGTATTTTTGTGTCTCCTACCTAATGGTGCCCGGGGACACGTATCACCCTGCTCCCTAGCTATGCCTCTGATTTCTTTTTAAATTTTTAATATTTTTCCGCCGTTAAACTTTACAGACTTATGTGTTTTAGATGATATTCTCGGATTTAAAAACTTTTATATTATAATCGCCATTGTAATAAAGTTAATAAGAAATAATACGATGTAAGGCTGTCGGCTGGTTAAACCGAGTGATAGGCAATTAGACATCCCTTTCATATAAAAGTTATCAAGACGGGTCAGTGGGCTTGACCGAGGCTGTTGTTCAGAGCCATGGGATTATACGCTTGTAGGTACAAACCAGCGACGGATCTAGGATTTTCTGGTGGGGGGATGATCTAACCAAAACTTGAAAAGAATTTTTTACAAGTCTGTAACTTCGTGTCTATGATACGGGTCAGACCTCAAAAATATCAGCCAGCTCAAGGCTTTAGTTTGCTTACTAAATAACTTAAAATTAGAAAACAAAATATTTTGTGTGTTCGTTGTAAGGTAATCTGTAAATGAAATCTGCAGACTTATATATTTTTTTTTTCTTTCAATTAGATTGATTTTGTGTTTTCTGTTTGTTTGTGGTTATCCCCTAGATGGGAAGTAATTCCCTTGGGAGACTCCTTTTGGGTGATGTTTATTTTGTTGTACTTTTTCTTGTGATCTGTTTTTTTTTGCTTATCATCATCCCAATAAACAAATTAAACCAAACTAAACTAAACTAATTATTAGATATCGGGCGAATAAGTAATTTTCAGACCTCACTAGAAGAACTAACCCGTGCTGTTGTTTGTAGTGAAATTATTTTATTTGTTTAGTGCATTTTTATTATAAGCTTGTTTTGTTACAAAAATAAAAAATATCTATAAAAAATATTACTATATTTTTTTAGTAAATAATTACGTAATTAATGTTACACAATATTACTCATTTCTGTACAAAGCAGAGGTGTACATGGGTGGGTCCAGTGTTTTCAAACATTCGCTAGTTGGGTTGGGTGAAGTTGAATAAAAAAAAACCGAAAAAAATTAAAAAGAAAAAATTGTCAACTGTTGGTTGAGTTGACAAATTTAATTTTTCAGGTGGGTCGGATTAGGTTGGGTTGAAAAAATGTCGGGTTGGGCTGGGTCAGCAGAAATAGACCAATGTCCAACTCTGGTAAAGTTATTATTTTAATTATTAGAGGCGAATAAATCTTAAAAAATAAAAGTAAAACTAATACTGTTTTTTTATTATATTTTTATTATTGACATTATTGTCACTATTTCGAAATATCAATCTTCTCGATTTAAAGTTTTGGAAGGGTAAAAAATTACAAAAAAAGATCTTAAAGAAACACCTTTGTCTCTCGGTGTACAGCGGCATATAACTAAAACTGAAAAGTAAACGCGCACGGTGGGCTGCGTTAAGTGTCTGTTTTTTAGTTGTAATACTTTATAATAATAGATTTCATT
>OZ022243.1:37476850-37499350 GCA_963978895.1 Erpobdella octoculata | reverse complement strand
TTTTTATTTTTCAGTTTTAACAGCCAAAAGAAATTAATCAATAATTATACTATTGAATATTAAATTGAATAATAAATAAGTGAAATAGCTGAATTCACATTTTTAATTTTTTTTTAAAACTTAAAATTATTAAAATGTCATTCAACTTTGTTCCTGTTAACGCATTTGGCTCCGGTTCCATATCAATATCTTCTTCAAATGCTACTGTTATTTATTCAGCAATGCTTCATTCTACAGTTTAATGTATTTGATTAGTTTTATGTCTGATGGCAAAATAATCATGATATATACTCTGCCGTATTTATCTGTTACGGATATTAAGCATTCAACCGTCCTTAAAATTTGCGGTTCGGAAAGGCGGAAAACTGTAAAGTTGTTAAGCTGTAGTAAAAGGTGATTTTATAATAATTTTGGTATATTTTTTTAGAATACGTTTTTCCGTAAATCCATATAAAATATATAATTAAAACTTGAATAATTAAAAACATGCTTTTAAGGAGAGTGATACAACTTTATAGCGTCATCGTATTGTAAAGATATTACCCCGGCGAATAGTAAACAATATACGTTTATAGTTACTATGACTATAAAAGTTTTTGTCGTCATTATCATTATGCTTCTTTAATTTTTTTTATTCATTAACCTTTGCTTCCTAAATTTTTTAAATTTTATTTTTTGTTTAACTTCAAATTTTTTGAAGCGGGTAAATTTTTGTTTTTCTAAACTTTTCAGCACATCCCATAGACAGCCATGGCATCGCTCCACCTTCCTCCGAGCTAAGGTCTGCACAGCACATAAAATAAACCCACCAAATTTCAACTTGATTGGATAACGGGAAGTTGGTATTTTAAGTGGTAATAGGTGCCAAAATATGGCTCAAGCAAGTAAGCAAGCAAACACGGCGAAGTTTATATACAAGATTTAACAATTTTGGTGAGATAAAATTTTAGCGCAGTCCATCCAGTCCATATCTTTTTTTCTTAGATTTACAAATATAGCATGGAAATGCAAAACATTTAATACCGACGAAGCTAATTATGATTTTGACCATAAAATAGAAAGACGTTATTTTTTGTTTTATAATATTTAAACAAATTTACTATAAGCTCTTATGGCATTGGGTTTTATTTTTCATTTTTTCCTTTAAGAAGCAAATTCATCGAAACAATTTCCGTTAAAGGCAATACGACAATGGGTTAAGTTATTCCTTTTCGCTTGTAGACAAGGGTTATATAAATTTTGTTTAACATTTTCTTTGCAATTCATGCTTTCATTCTGATGATTCGAATAAGAACAGTAGTTTTCAATAAAATGATCTACATACATAATTTCTTATGTCTGTATGTATGTATGTATGTATATATGTATGTATATATGTATGCGGTGGTCAGCAGTCAGCAGATGATAAAAGTTAGTGCGCGCAGGCGTGTAATAAAAGTTATTACGCAATTGTACAATACCAGTTCCAAAGATAAAAAAGATGGCGCTTCAATCGCAAAATGATATATAATGAGATTTTAAACATCCGTCATTTTTAGTTCAAAAATAAAACATTGATTACATTGGCGACATCATAAACAAAATTATATTTCTCACTTTTCACCAGTGGTAATTATTCATTGATGAAACAAACACCTCTGACTTGTGTCTTATTTAGGCTTAAATCAGTTCACATCCCTTTTCTTTCGTGCTAGCTTATAAATTGATAGACCTCTACCCTTTGTCGTCTGTAATAGAGTACTGAATTAGTGCGATTTAGTGTGTGATAGAGAACTGAATTACAATTAGTGGTTGGATAACTCAGGAACAGAGACTTGTTACATCATTTAAACAAAGCCGTTTGCGAGAATGTGTCATTTAAAAAACTTTGGTATATAGAATAAAGTTTCACAAACATTCGGAATGTACTGCACAATGGGTTAATTGAAAACTTTTGCTATGTAGAATACAGTTTCACAATCTTAACAAGCATGAATCCGATTTAGCGATAGATTTGTATTTTAATTTTGAAAGTCGGCAAACAGCCATGTTCTCAGATTTCAAATAAGAAACCGAATGAGATCACATAGAAACAATAAGCTATAGCTTTTAATATTTTCATGAAAATGTCTGAAGTTTTTCATCACAAACATTTATTTCAAATACACTCGATTTAGAAACACGAAAAATATTCAAATAAGTTTTTCGGTTGTTTTTTTAATTGAATCATGTATCATCATCCAATATAAAGCTATGCTGAAAGTTTCAGTTTCTTAGCTAATCAAAAAGCTGGTTAAATTTGATGTTGTTTATTGTAGAACACCTCCGACTCGTGTTTTCACTAAGATTAAAACTACTCACTTTTAAGGAGAAGTGAGTTCGCGGTGAGATTTAATTTACCAAAATGTTGAGTATGGAGATTAATTCAGTAACTGTTGATGGTGCAGTCGAGTTGTCTTATTGTGTTTTTGAACACGTATTAAAGCCTGGGTATTTAGGTATCAGTTGATAACTATTCATTCAAATCAAACGGCAATTCAAAGAGAATCACGTGACTATTTCAGACAACCTCGTGCAAAAAGATTACTTTTTCATACATTTAAATGAAATACATTTGTAATGTTAACTCCGCCTCGCTAATTGCGAGCCAGTCCCAAGCCTGGAGAAAGGAGGAGGGAAAAGTAAAAAGGATCAAATTCTGATCCACGACAGGAAGTACTTAAGTGCTTCCTACATACAGCCATTAGAGTCTTAAAACACCTGGTGTAAAGGACTATAAACTATTATAAAAAAAAAAAAATTTGTAATGTTGTAAATTGTAAGTTAGTTGACGTTTACGTTTAAGTCTACATTATACAGTTTTTAAATTCAGTAACGTAAGTCAATTAAATTAACGTAACCATAATGTTAGCTGTTTACGTTAGCTTATACTTAGCAATTTGTTTTAAGGATTATAGACATCGAGGTTCGGGGCTAAGTGTTTGAGCTTTATGGTGATGAAATTTGAAATATTTTTCAAATTTTTAATAATAGAAACAAAATTTAAACAAGTAAATTAAAAACGAATTTTTAAAACCAATGCTCTTATATGTAATTAAAACACAAATTTTGCAATCAATGTTTTCTTATATTACTCTTTTATTTTATATTAAAGTCGAAATATCTTAATTATATCGAAATATCAAAATTAATTAAAATTAACTAAATTAATTGACTTATTGTAAAACTAATAATTGAATATTGCATTGTCTTCTATTTTGAGCATGTATGCAAAATTTGAAAAAAATCTATCATCAGGAAGTGATTCAAAAATTGATTGCAAGATTTGAAACAGACAGAGAAACAGACAGACAGAGAAACAGACAGACAGAGAAACAGACAGACAGAGAAACAGACAGACAGAGAAACAGAGACGACGAGTTAATAAAAACATTGGTAAAAAAAATATACTATCTATGCATTTCTATTAATTTGTCGCCTGAAAATAAAACATAAGAAATAACTTCCGTTTACATGAAAAAAATGTTAGTTTACCATTACCATCATGTGAACTGCAAGTTGAAAAAAAGCAAAAAGTTATATTTTTTTTATTGATATTGTTTGTATTAAAAACATCTTTCATGATTTAAATGGTTCAGAAATTGTGAAAAACGTTGAATTTTTAACAAAACGTTTCCAGCATACAGTTTAAAGTTTGATTTGAACTGAAATAATTTGAGAAAACTTCACAATTACAAAACGTGACCAAAACCGTCATCATTTGATTTGGACAGATGTCTTAAGTCACAAACATTGTTAGATAAAACAATTTCTCTTATTTAATTTCTTTTGTTTAAATCGGAAATACACTTTGCAAAAAATAGCGTACAAAAACTAAAAATAATTTTCGAACTAATTTATTCATTTTTTATTCATAACTTTCAGCCACTCATGAAACACCTTTGCCTTGCGTCGCTTCCATGTTTAAAAGAAATATATTCATGGCGGTACGTGTTCAAACTCCGCCTTGCTAATTGCGAGCCAGTCCCAAGCCTGGATAAAGGAGGAGGGACAGTTAAAAGGATCAAACTTTGATCCACGACAGGAAATACGTATGTGCTTCCTACATACAACCAATTCAGTCTTAAAACACTTGGTGTAAAGGACTATAAACTATCATAAAAAAAAAAGGCGGTATGTGTTAGCATTACTGAGTATATTCTTTAAATAAAGTCAAAAAATAGAAAATTATTTTGTAGACGTGTTTTATTCCTTTTTCTCTGTGTTTTTGTTGTCATGTCGCTATATTTTTCGGTTGAAAAATTAATGTATCTGGAACCACTACTTTCTCTTACTCACTCTATGATAGAAATAATGAACTGAACCAGTTTAGTTCAACTGCGCACTGAATTTATTCTCAACGCAGTAAAATACATTTCGACAAAAATACAATCTTTACATGTATTGAAATTAAATATATACCTAACTAGCTACAGTACCCGCAATTGCACGGACTTTTTTAACCCTAAGGTCCAGGTCCTGCTCCCGTTGTCTGGATTTTTAAAGGGTTTTTATTTGTAATCACCGTGGAAAATGAATTTGTAAAGTTGTTGTTGTATGTCTTTTGTTGGTAGCAAAGATCCAATTTTGTGATAGATCTGTGTTTGACCTCTGAGTGTTGGCATGAAACCCTGTTCTCGAACACTGAATGTGGAATCAGATGATGTCATCTAGAAGCAATATTTATAACTTATAATATTTTCAAGAAAAACATATGGGAATCTGGTGACCTCACAGGCGTTGACTGCAATTCCATGTTGAAGGTTATTGGGACTTATTTTTCGTTATGTTGTATTCTTCCTCTTCCGCATTCTGGAACTACGTTATATGAGCTCTTTTTCTCTCTGTTCATTTTTGTTTCCAATTACAATTGTACGAACACAGTTTAAATTAAATTATTTTTTGCGACGTCTCAATTCACTGTAATATTGTTTCTTATCTCTTTACTGTCTTTCGTTTATTTTTAAGTAATTACCATAGCTTATAAATATCAGTTTTTGAAGAAACAGTAAGCCGAATGTAAATTTTAATTATAATAATAATAATTCCATCATAATAACCCGTATTTTTCGCCACCAAGCTACGGCATTATACAACAGCTCTAGTGGCTTAACAAAAGTAGGTACCCTACCTACCACAACAAAACTCAGCGGAACTAATTAAAAGTAACCTAATTGGTTAGGTTTTAATTTATCATTAAACTTTTCAATTAAATAAATATATCGGCTAATATCCCAAGTTTTTAACTAATAAATTAATAGTTTCCTTATTTTTGTAGTTAAAGAGTCTTAAGTTTTTCGGTAGATGTCGTTACTACTTGGCTTCACTTTCATTTAGAATAGCATTTGACAAACAGAGCTAGATTCGTGTCTGCTTTATATTCGTTTTTGATTTTTTTAATACTGTCATAGCTATTCTTTGCTCTTAAATTAAGCAATGTTTATAAAAATTTCTTCTTTTTCTTATACCTTCTTCAACTTCGATTGAGCGCCAATTTAGAATGGACGAAACGGAAATTAAAACAAAATACTTCATAATATAAGACAACGATAGCACCTCGTTATAAATATTATTAACATATTTAAAGTTTTTTTTTAGCAACTACTTTAAGTTTATAAAAATAAAATAAAACTAACAACACATCAAAATCTTGTTTATTTCGTTAGTAGTATAGTAATACGTGCACCATAAGCTCTGCATCCGCAACGACTATCGTATAAATCTCCGCAATAATGATACTAACAATAAAATCTTTCTGCATTGTTTTACAGCCAATCATTCTCTTCATCATCACTATCATAATCAACACTATAAATTATAATAAATTAAAATATCTTAATGATTACTACCACAAAAAATTATAATATTATAATTACTGATCCACGTTATTAACAAACGATGCAAATATAAGTGTATAACATTCATGAAGTTATTCCCAGACATAAGCAAGCAGACCTTTTCATAAGCACATGACGTATATGACATAGCACATATAAATAGTTTGAAGGAAAAAAATGATAGGTATAACATATAACAAGCGACAACGTTTTCGTTTCTAATTCTGTCAACAGGCGGCCAAGCGAACCAGCTTAGATCTCTATCGAATAGAATAGAATGGAATATTTAACACTATTTACAAAGCTTTCATTGTTTCAGTTACGAAAAACAAGCATAGATAATGAAAGAAAACATGTATTTAAGGTAAAAAATGTGAGTTATAATTTATATTTTAGACAAAAGAAAAACAATTGAAAAGCATCTTTTAGACAAAGTAAAAAAAACATTAGCAAGTTTGACGGTTAACAAAACAACAGTGCACTTAAAAACCAGTGAACAACAAAACCATTTTAGACCTTAAATGAAATAATTTACCACATGTTTATGAAATTATCAACTAAATAAACATTTTCAACCGAACCCTGAGCGCTTAATTCAGATGTAAACTGCATTTTGACTGGCTGAACGGTTACGGAACGGCTATCTAAGCTATAACAGCACAACATCTTCACCTGGGTTTGTAGTTTTTGATTAGAAGAAGAAAATTTCAAAATGGTTGAACATTTACCTCTGTTTTGCTCATAAAAAGAAAAACAAAATATAAAGTAAATCGGATATAAAATGAATGTCAAAATCCGGAATAATGTGTAAAAGGTGTTTACAACATTTAAAATGAGCCAAGTACTATACTCAGCTTTAGAAAAGATGACCGTTATATGGGAGTACAAACAAACATTACGAGTATAATAACTTTTTTTTTTAATAACATTAACATATTTGATTACATTCATTTGAATATTCAACAAGGAATTCCATGCTTTCAGACGTTTTCAGTACAACTTTTTTTACAATATATTCTACTTTCCAACGAGGCTACTTTTTGACTAATTTATTTTACACTGAAATGTTAAATGATATACAAACTGTGTAATGAACGGTTTCAAAATGAAAAATGTTATTATCGTACCTTGATACACGGATAGTGTATGCATGCACATGAATGTCATGAATATATGCAAAAAGGTCTGAAATAAGCTACATCAAGCAAGCATAGATAGCTTTTAAGACGCCGATAAAGCTTGCAAAAGTTGAATAAAATGGTTGTGGAGTTTCATTTACAAATGTCCGACGATATTACCCGATCGCTGATTGACACCTTGTCGCGCGGAGTCGACTAAAGCTGATCGGCTAGTTCAGGGGTCGACTAGCCGCTAGCTGATTCGAAGCTGAAAAAAAACCGACGAAATGTACCAACTCGTGTGCCTGTGAACTTTTTCGTAAGACAAAAATCTTCAATGAAGTTTGCAATTGCAACGAGAGTAAGAATGAATAAGACAATGACTGGTCCGGTGTGAAACAACTCCGTTATAGTTACATCGATTCGCTGGCTCATTAACTTCTGAACTTCTGTAGCTAGGAGAAAGAAGGAGAGAAAAATAGAGGGACAGAGAGAGAGAGAGAGAGAGAGAGAGAGAGAGAGAGAGAGAGAGAGAGAGAGAGAGAGAGAGAGAGAGAGAGAGAGAGAGAGAGAGAGAGAAAGAGAGAGAAAGAGAGAGAGGGAGAGAGAGAGCGGATCACCTCCACGCCTCTGGTGTTAGTTTTAGTATTGCCTGAAAGACTTTCCCTCGAAATGGACCCTCTTCGTCGCCGGGTTGCCGACACAGTGGTGGGTAATGACGACGTCGTCGTCTTCTTCGTCGTCGTCGTCGATGAAACTGATCTCGTCCTCGTCTTCGATGTGACTGGCGTCGAACGGTCCCTGCTTGCACCTGACGTTGACGTTCGAAGCGACGGGAACGGCAGTTCCCAAGTACGGCTGCGCCTGCATGATGAACTGGCGGGCGTTAACCGGGCTGATCAGCATGTCGGAGGGGGGCGGCGGAAGGTTGGGCTGCTGCTGCTGCTGCACCTCTTCGAAGACCCCCTCGTCATCTTCAGCCTGGGCATCTTCTCTCCTCAGATTTTCTTCATTTTCTCCATCATCATCGTCATCCTCCTTACTCACCATCGAGTCTTCATCGAGATCAGCAGTTGTTAATTTGAGCATCTCCTTCCAGGCCTGGCTCTGTTTGGTTTTCTTCTCCTCGATCATCTGCATGACCGATGCCGTTCTATTGACGTGCACCTCCATCTTTCTCGACCTGGGAAGGGTCGACGAAAGAGGCCACGACATCTTTCCTCCGTTTTGTTCAGCTTGCTGTTGCTGGTTGTCATTGTTGAGGTTGTTGTTGATGTTGTTGTTGTTCGCCAATTCGAAAGGTCTGACGACTTTTGCACTTTCGCCGAACTTTCTCGGGAGCGATCCGTACCTCGTCTGTAGGTCGACAAACGGCGAGTCATCGGTGACCGAGGTCGCCGGCCTGTTCGTCTTTAGAGTCAGGTTATCGATGTCGCGTTCGTCCGTGACCTTGACCTGTTTGCCTCGTATCGAAGAGTCGAATGTAGACAATCCGATGCCCGGTGATCCGATCTTGTAGCGACCGGATTTGGCGGGAAGGTTTTGGCGCCAGTTCCTCAGAGCCACCGCTACGACAACCGTAGTCAGGACCGTTAGTAGACCCGCCACGACGACTACCAATCCGACGGAAAGACCGCCCCAGAACGAGGAGCCCCTCGTCGTGCCCAAAATCTCTGCGTTCTTGTTCAGCCTCAGATGTTCCTGTCGCGAGAGAGATGACTTCGACAGAAGACCTTCGTCCGCCTGGAATAGCTCGTCTGTGTAGTCGGAAAGGCGTGGAATAAATTATACGCTCGGCGAATAAGTTTGAAAATAAATGACCTGCTGAAAGTGGAAGCGAAATAAATGAAAACTAATAAGCGAATCATATGAATCATATTTAACGAGGTTATTAATACTTATTAAACATTTTTCAGGACCGAATGGCATACTTTAACTCGCGAAATTTGCGTAACCAACACTTTCTCCACAAACTTGCTTATATGGTGGATAATGAAAAAAGTGTCAAAAAATAATGTAATAAATCATTTTTATAGCCAATTAGTTATTATTTTTACTAGGAAAAAAACCACACCTCTCCGTCGGTTCTTACCGAATATAAACTTCCCGGTCTTCACATCGAACTTCACAGGCTCACTTTCTCCGACTTGATTTCGCGCCGACACGAGAACCAGATACTCCGTATCCGCTTCCAGTCCGTTCACAACGATCGGCTTGTCTGGAATTCGAATAGAAAAAAAATTCAAAATTTAAATATCGAAAAAAAATCTTGTTGTTTTATATTAGTGGTTTTTTTTTCAGCAAGACGTGCACTACACAGCCGCTGTTGGGGCTACCCTTTAAAACACTGAGCACCAAGCAAGATTGGAAAAAATTGGAGAGGAAACTATAAGTATTCGAAACAAATACCACACGGCTAGGCCAGAAACATAAAACTGGTACCCGCATTTAATTTATCTAAGCTTCGTCTCACTACAAGTGCGTTTTTAATAACATGTATTTAATTAGTTAACTGACTGCGTGGAGAAGACCAGTCTTAAGCTACAACGTCTTAAAGCATATCTAATCGAAAGTTATAGAGTTAGTTTAATTATTACCGCTTTCGTAGTTTTTCACGGAGAACTCTATCATTTTATGGAAAGATATTCCAGCACTCGATGGTGTCTTCTTGAATTTGACAATCCACGTGGTTGCAGGTGGAAACGCAGCCGAGTGCGAATTCTCCGTAGTTTTCAGTGAGAATGAGTCGTGAGTGACGTTTACTACGCTTACATTCCTGGGTACTTCAGGTGGATCTGACAATGTAGTTATGGCAGAAATGTCAATTTCATGAAAATACATCCAATTTTTATTAACTTAGAAAAACTATTCTGTTTATCATAAGCAAATTCAGAACTACATAATTTTCACTGTGTTAAAGGCAATCTAGAGATAAAATAATTACTAAGAATAATTTCAAATTTAAAAACTATTCGAAAGATGGCAGAGTGGGCGGTGTTGGTAGGGTGGTAACGCATTCGTCTGTAAGAGCCGAAGGTCAACGGTTCTAACCCCGTCGGCTTAACCGGCGTTCTTAGGGTTGTGTGTAGGCACCCAAAAATAGCTGCCTCTGGGTTTTGCAAAATCAGCCAACAAATGAGAAAGTTAGATAGATAAGCTTTTTGTGAAGTTTAACGACTAGCACCACGTCCAAACAAACTAGTACCAGTACAGAGATGTAAAAATCAACTCACAAGCTCTTTTCACAGTAACCGTTTTAGAATCGAATCCGTGAGAGTTTTTGGCCATGCATGTGTAATTAGCAAACATGGAGGTCTCAAGCTGCTCGTCAACTACCAGCTGAAACCGAACAACGGCAGAAGTTGATATAATTCATTATACTCACTTTTTAAATATAAATTGATTAGTAACTTTTTTATTTAAATTTTACGACAAAAAATAAAACATTTAATCGTTTTCTTCTGATTTTTAAAATCAACCATTGATGTTGTTACGTTTTCCAATAAATGTGTTCAAAATGTAAACAAAACAACTACTTTCTATATTTAATTGCTTAGTTCGAAATTGCTGTTTAAAAAAAGATAATGAAACAAATGCTTTCTAATACTCGCCCTGAGCTTTGTAGACACAGAATCTGGTCCCTCTTTCTGTACTGTTATGGTGTGGTGTGGCGTTGAACCTAAGTAGGTCTTCACCCCTTTGATCCAGCCAATCGTCGGCAAGGGCTGTCCGAATGCCACGCAGGTCAGTGTCCTCTCTTCTCCGCTCCAGGAGTAGATCTCGGGATCCGACTTCAAGTAGATCGTCGGTAGAACTGTTTACGTCGTCGAAGATGAAATAGAAGTTAAATAAGCACAAATAAGTAATTAAGCACAGTTCTGAGATAATTCACTAAGTATCGTATTTTATGCATATTATGAAGTGCCTGGAATGGTGATAAAAAAGGACGTGGCTCTAGAAATTAGGACATGTAAAGTGTATTCTCAACAATAATTTAAATACATTTTACCAATCAATTGTTGTTTATTTATAAAGCCACGTCTTTCTACCATCTCTCCGATTTTCTGGAATACATGGGTAAAATACGGTAATTAATTTCTTTACAACATGCTTTTAGGACAAGTCAATTAACTTAATAAAGAAACATTGTATTGAAATAATAGTTTTAACAAAAAACATACAAACATATTTCTACTGATGTGAGGTTATTGATGATCAACCTAGAAACATTTAAATCGTAAATATCCGTTCTGGGCATTGCTTGCCTAAGTAAGCTAAGTGCAAACAATCCACAACAGCGCTCCTTAATTCAAAACGAAATCTTGTTAAATAAGAATAAAATGGATGACTCACAATCTATAACGACCCGGATGTCTTTGGAATCCGACCCAGCAGAATTGTGGGCAGTACACGTGTAGTTTCCCTCGTCCGATCTCATCGCACCTTTGACTTTTAACCTGCTGACCCCGGCGCTAGAAGTTGCCACGCTAAACCTCTCCTATATATTTATAAATAAATAAATAAAATAGTGTTTCATTTCATTCACTAGATTGCTAGATTATTCTAGTTTACCTTGAAATAACCGAGTTTAAATTATTAACACTGTCATTATTATTATTATTATTATTATTATTATTATTATTATTATTATTATTATTATTATTATTATTATCATTATCATTATCATTATCATTATCATTATCATTATCATTATCATTATCATTATCATTATCATTATCATTATCATTATCATTATCATTATCATTATCATTATCATTATTATTATTATTGGCGTTGTTGTCATTATTTTTAAAAAATAAAAATACTCATTTAATTACACTGTATTTCTACAACTAACTAACTAACAGCTGATGATGTCTTGCTGACATCGGCGTGAGTGAAATAGGAGACGGTCTTGTTTCCATGGCGTCTGCTCCAGTGGAACGTTGCCATCGGAGAGCTGACAGCCTCGCACGGGAGAATGAAATTCTTTCCCTCGAGTATTGTTATAATTTCTTCCGGGACTTTCACTCTCGGAGGAACTGGAATGGGAGAGGCGGCGTGATTATTTTGCTTCTCGTTTTTCAAAATCGTAATGCAAACAAACGAGTAGAATATTATTATTAAGTGCAAATGTATACAACAGAATTATTAAGCGCCCCATCTACCGAGTCGCACAGTAATAAGTAGCTGAAATTATTTTCGTTATTTTCGGCAATAGAGTTTCATTTTTGAACGAACAAACTTTTATTAGTTGTGCAATCATTACAAGACATTGTTATTAGCCAATAATAGTTCGAAAAGAATTGGAGTAATAGAATTATTAATCGACTCAGTTATGACTTAGCAAAACTCTCGACTGGAATTTACTTGAAAGTTCAATATACTTGAACGAACATACATGAACATCAATACAATTTTACTCTTATAACACGATATGCTCTGCTTTTCCGGATCAAGATATAACAGAGATGATGTGGCATGGCCGGGGGGCTCTCTGCCGTGGCGGTGTAGGAGGGGGAGACTTGAAAAGGATTAATCCCAGTACATATTGTGTATGTATATATATATATATATATATATATATATATATATATATATATATATATATATATATATATATATATATATACTGCTGGCATACAAAAGTTTAATATTTTTATGATAAACGAATCACGTAATGTTTTCTGAAGTTTGATGCCAACGGCGAATTAGGCAGACCTGATCGATCAGGTGCATGGAAAGGTGAAAAGTTAATAATTCATCGGTCGGCAATTACTTTTCAGAATTGTAAATCAACAGATGTAATAACCGAGCCCAGGGTCAGAGTTCGTGACAGAGTTGAGGAGAGCGCTGACGGAAGCGTACGCCAGTGTCAGCCACCTTGGTACGAACCGAAACTGTCCGACACGATAAAATTCATGAAAGGTTTTACCAAAGGGCATTAAGTTTATGCGGGCTTTCTGTCAGAGAATAGCCCCCCCCTATAACTATCAAAATCAATGTAATTTGAAAATCAACTACAACCGGACAATGCGTTGCTGAGAAAAATACCAATTGCGTGCAGATATAAACAATAAAAAGTTATATTTCTACTTCAAGTTGACAAACCTGAAACTCTGAGATCAGCTGTTCCTTCTTGCGTTCCGTACAGGTTGCGTACGACGCAGGTGTACTCCCCCTCGTCGTCCTCGCTCACCTTTCTTATCACGTAGTCGCCGGTGGTGCCGCTGTACAGGCTTTGTCCGCTCTTCGGATTTCCCTGTTGGATAATCGGTTTCGGTTTCAGTTTTAAGAGAAGAGTTCTGAAAACGATTCCTTACGAAGATTTGAATTTCTGCGCGGTACGAAGTTAGAAGTTTATGCACGAAGAAAAACGATTTGTTAAAATGTCGTTTTTTTTCTTCATTTCTAAGCCGTAAAAATAATTTTCAAAAAAAAAAAATACGAAAAAATGTTCAACCTTGAACCACTGGTACACGACGTTCGGATTGCCCTGTGCGTGACACGTTAGTTTGGCGTCAGTTCCCTTCAGAACGGTCGGCGAGTGAATTGGCAGACTCAATATCGGAGCGTCTAAGAGGTTTTAAGGGAGAAAGTAGTCTTCAGCATCATCATCATCGTCATCATCATCGTCAGCATCAGCATCATCATCACTGCAACTATACTATCATCATCATTGCAATCATTATACCATCATCGTCATCGTCACCATCACAATTATTATCACCACTACAATCTAAACATTATCATCATCAGGACCGTCAAGCTTCGACTAACAAAGAACGTTCAGCTCGATGTTGGTGGTCTTGAAGTTTCCCTGACTCATGACCTGTGCCCTGCATTCGTAGGTTCCGTTGTCTTCAATCTCGACGTTTCTTATCCTCAGGCCGCTTCTCAAGATTTCGTAGTGACCTTTGACTGCTCAACAAATATATACATATACATAAATATATATATAATCTTGTCGCCACTATTTAGCGTGTCAGCCTAAATGACTAAGTACTTTACTAATTGTGTTATTTTCTTTAAGTGTGATAAAAAAATTATAATTTATAGACAACAAAGTCATTGACAAGTTATTGTGTCTAATATATGTGAAGAAAATAAGCAAACTAGCGATTTTGAGAAATCAACTTCAGCCTTAAAACTTTTGAGTTAAAAGTAAATTCACCTTCTTTGGTTAGCTTCTTGTTGTTAAACTTCCAGTAGACTTCCGGCTGAGGGTTTCCTTCAGCTTCGCATTCCAGCAAGGTGTTTCTTCCTTTCATCACTTCGACCTGCTTTGTTGTGCTCTTTAAGCGGATGTCAGCTGGAAGAAAGGAAAAGAGAAAGATGAAAGCGGCTGCCGAGGAGCTAGCTGGTGGTTGGTGGTTGTGTAAATTGAAAACAAGTTTTTTTCCGTTGGTAATTCATAACCACGACCAGGCCAGGAAGTTGAAAATAAATACGAGACTGTGGTTATGATGATGATGATGATGACGATGACGATGACGATGACGATGATGATGATGATGATGATGATGATGATGATGATGATGACGAGATTAGGATGATGATGATGACGATGACCGGATGATGACAAAACAATCTTCTAGCATAAATCACGACACGAGATAGCTAACGTCAAACAAAGCACATCCCCGTCTAATTTCTTCATCAGATCGAAAAACAACCCCAGCCAATGCTTGTGCAGGCACAAAACAGACAAACGAAACCGAATCCACAAACCGGGTGACAAAATCATCAAATATTCAACTCCCATCTCCCGAAGCGGCGTAACCTTCAATTATTCAATTATCGAGGGCGCCTCGTTCGAGTGACCCCCAACCACCTATGACCCTAAATTTTTCCATTCCGGGCACTTCTCGAAACCCCCTGGGGACCGGGCTGGAAAAAATGAACGCGATTAGAGAGAGAGAGAGAGAGCCACCTACCGAAGATGAAAAGATTATTCGATGCGATCAGCATGAGGCCGTCCAGCGTGTGAGCCTCGCAAGTGTACAACCCGGCGTCGTGCTCCTCGATGTTCGTCACGTACAGGCGGCTCTTGTACGCGTCTATTCTCTCCGTGTATATCCTGCGCGTGTGTGTGTTGTCGAGTTGTGCGTGAGTGTATGCTTGTGTGTGTGTGTGTGTGTGTTTGTGTGTTTGTGTGTGTGTGTGTGTGTGTGTGTGTGTGTGTGTATTTGTGTATTTGTGTATTTGTGTGTTGAATTTAGTGTACTTTCTATTAATATTATTTTTCTTATGAAATAAAATGTATATTGATATTTTAAATATATTATGTTTAAATATATTATATTTAAATATAATTTGTTAATACCCAACATATGAAACACATAAGATATTTATTTAAAAACGACAAAATTTCTTAACAAGTTTTTCTTTTAAAAGCTTATAAAAATAATTTTATCTTGTCATCAGAAAGTTAAAAATAAATAACGAACAACACTAAACCTTTCCTGGTTTTCAACGACCAGGGCTTGATTGGGGTCCTTCCACTTGATCTGGGGCCAGCCGCCGCCGGTCTCTTTACCCACAGCAGGACCAACGACCCCCCTACCTACGATGCACGTGAAGATCAGACTGGAGCCCAGCTGTTTGTACTGGTAGCCGGCCGGTACGATTGAGATATCGGAGGATACTGTGAAAAACAAATGTTTGAATATTTTATGCTAAAATAATTCGTATTACTCATGCGGAGATGAATAATTAATAACAATTATTTAAATTAGAAGTTATTTTAGCCTTAAATCCCAAAAGCTATAGGCTTCTGTGTTATATATTTAATATTTATTGCTGACAGGTGTGCGTAACAATAAACAATATATCCGATTACAATACAGTGCATTAGGAAACTCAAAATGCACTGGTTTTGCAGTTATCAGTGTCCATCAGTCCATCCATCCACCATCCATCCACCCCCTATTTACCAGAACAGAATCCACATTCCGTATAGAATTTCATATCAATTCGCGCTGTATATTGTATACGTATCAAGTTAGGATATATATATATTTATTATGTGTAATATTAATAGTAACAGTGACTGACCTATGCCCCAAAATCTTATTTAGCACAAGCATTATACACAGCATGACAGTTCCCTAAATGTTTTTGATCACAATAATACTCAACACACGTTTTTGATCACAGTAATACACACCACACCAATCCAACACGTGTTTTTGATCACAATAACCAAAATACACAAACACACGTGTTTTTTGTTCATAATATAAGTACACGACGTACCGATAAAACACATGTTTTTTGTATCATAATAATATTACAAAGAATACCACAAATTAAACACCACGTGTTTTTGATCATAACAAAACGTATAATGACATAATAGTACCTGTTTACCTGTTGTATAATGAAAAGGCATGCTCCGTTAGTATGCATACATGCATACTACCCTAACCAACCACCCTAACCAACCGGTTTCATCCCAGGTGTGTTCCAAACACCGATACAACTGATGTAATAAGTACTCACATTCACATCCGTCGTGTACACCACCGCATCTTCACATTCACATCCGTCGTGTATACCACGCACATCTTTGTTTATTCCGATGTGCGTGGTTTATAGTTTTGATTAAAAACGTTAGACGTTTTGGCGCGTAATTGTCTGTGTGCTTATTAGTAGCACGTGCACGTTGAAATGAATTTATAAATTTATGAGCATTTATTAATTTATGAATATTTATGGACTATGAGTATTTGCGAATTTATGAATATTTATGGACTATGAGTATTTGCGAATTTATGAATATTTATGAATATTTATAAATATTTATGAAATTTTTTGAAACTGCTAGCCATTTATGGGCATCTTCATAAAGACAGTGACGACTACATCATCGTTAATTAATAGTTTTTTTGCTGATATTTGAGCTTTTAATTGTAACAAAATGACTTGTCGTCAAAATATAGAAAAAAACCATTATTAAAATAAATGACGACGACGATGATGATGATGATGATGATGATGATGATGATGATGATGATGATGATGATGATGATGATGATGATGATGATGATGATGATGATGATGATGATGATGATGATGATGATGATGATGATGACGACGATGATGATGATGACGATGACGGTGATGATAATGATGGTGATGATGACGATGACGGTGGTAATAGTGGCTACGTTTATGACGCTGATACTGATGATGATGACCACAAAAACTGCAATAATGTCTTTACGGCTGGATAACACGATTACCCCCCCCCGCCCATAAAATAACGCCACTTGAGCAATCCAATCAATAAAATATATTTCAAGTTCGGCCATCTGTGTGGTTGAATGTGAAGAGGCGATGATGATGATCTCGTAATGATAAGGATGGTGATGATGTGAAGATGGTGGAGTGAATATGATGGAGTGAAGATGATGGAGTGAAGATGGTGGAGTGAAGATGGCGGAATGAAGATGGTGGAATGAAGATGGTGGAGTGAAGATGGTGGAGTGAAGATGATGGAGTGAAGATGGTATAGTGAATATGGAGAGAAAACGAGCAGTTGAAATGATGATGGAGGAAAGAGGATGGAAAGAAGACGATGGAGAGATGATGATGATGATGGAAAGAGTAGAACGGACAAACAAAGATGGATGAGAGGTGAGCGAAAATTTGAAGTTCTTTGTCCCTGGCTTGCCTGCTGATGCTGTGATGACTGACGGACGGTTGGATGGATGGATGGATGGATGGATGGATGGATGGATGGATGGATGGATGGATGGATGGATGGATGGATGGATGGATGGATGGATGGATGGATGGATGGATGGATGGATGGATGGATGGATGGATGGATGGATGGATGGATGGATGGACGGACGGACGGACGGACGGATGGATGGACGGACGGATGGACGGATGGATGGATGGTTAGACGTATGAATATATGGATGTGTGTATATAAATTAAAATTTTATACACAGCGCATTTGCACACAGAACTTTCTAACGCTCATATTTTCCAGCCAACAAGCTTAAACAGCAAACCGAGTCGAATTAAGCATTCATTTATCATTTGCTTGACGTGTCATGGCGGCTCAGTCAGACTGTTCAAAAGACATGCAACTAAATAGCTGAGCTTTATATGAGAAAAATTCATTAATATTGAGTGGGGACCGGAAAGAAAATGGCGCCAAGGGATGGGCGAAATTCTCTTCTAGCGACAGAAAACTTATCAAATTAATTTCTAACGACACTCTAGCGGTGAACACGCTTTTGTCAAATGGAAATAAATCAATCAACTCTTTCTAATTAAATAATTAACAATTAAACTCGATCACATGGTGTGACTCATTTTTCGCTTACTAAAATCAATTCTTCACAATTAAAAAAAAATTCTCCGAATAAAAAAAATATTTGACTGTATGAATGCACAAATCTAATTAAATTACCTTTATACAATGCGCTTAAAACATATAAAATCAAAACAAATCGCTTGCAGGTAAAGTAGTGTAATTTAAGCTAGCGGAAACTGTAACGGAATTATCCGTTAACGGATTTAAAACAATTCCGTTAGCTGAAATTGAAACTGAAACGTACATTGTTGAAAATACGGAAACGAAATTGAACTAGAGAAAACTTTGTTGAAATTGAAATAGACAAAACTTTATCGAAATTCAATTAGCCAAAAGGAAAATAAAAAATTAAATGGGAAAAATTTATTTATAATTTTCATGAATTACAATGTGCATGAAAACGGGAATTGAAATTGAATTTTAAACTGAATTTTATTAGCAATAAAAAAAAACTGAAATACAATTAAAATTGAAATGAGCTGAAATATAGATATTAAAAAATAAGTAGAAAGTAATTCCTACATTAGAATAAACAACATATACTGAAATTGAAATTTGACTCTGACTTAGAAAAACGTCGCCCTATCCAATTCAGTTAATTTTAATTAATTCTGGTCGTCTACCGATAGCTGAGTATCAGTTCTGCTTTAGTTTATTTATACGCGTGAGTTTTTCCAGCCAGTGGTGTCTTGCTCGAAAATACCAGAGAGGCCTAATTTTTTTTTTAAATTTTATATGAGTGCTGCTACTGGCGCTAGTCCGCGCCAATAAAAAGTTGCTTACATAATGTAAACAGATGAAGCATGTACTTACTTACTTACTTAAGTGCAGTTGAATTTCGGTTGGTTCTGGTTATTCGAAATATAGATATGTTACAAGTTACAAGCTTATCGTAGCTTCATGATTAAACGACAGCAAAAAAAAACAGGAATAACTTTTGACGATTGGAATGCTACTTTGCTGCATTTCCACAAAAGGAGGTGAACCAAACTACTCGGAATCCATCAAAGACACCAGAATCCATCAGCCCCAAAGAAATAGGTCGGGAGCCTCTGAGAAAACAACTCCATCGTCAATTCTTTCCTACTCTCTCAGATGTGATGTTGTTTTTAGTCACAATGTAGCTCAGCTCGCTCACCTGAGAGATTCTTACTCGCAATCCCACAAAGTGGTGCTTAGATAATTTTCACTATTTTTCACTCCAAAACCAGAAGTGCCACAACGTGTAGTGCAGCTGAGGTGCATATTTTAACTATTATTCTGTAGTTTTTTGCTTCGTAATTTTTTTAATTTTAGACATAATGTATATTATGTTATTATGAATGGCTTAATGTGTACCATATTGTAAAGTGGCTTCGGGTGAACTGTTTAGAAATAATTTTCAATCGTCTTCACACACACACACACACACACACACACACACACACACACACACACACACACACACACACACACACACACACACACACACACACACACCCACACACACAGAAACACACACACACACACCAGCTGGTATGAGCCCGCACGCGAGCCAGCGAAAACAAGCACGCCGCTTAAAAACACGTCTCATCTATTTCTGTTTACTTTGACGGCAGTTTTTTGACGTAGATAAACACAAACGAGAAACTATCTGTATAATAAAGCAGCAGCAGCAGACAATGATAATAAAAACATTCGTCTCGCCCTGCTCGGCCTGCAATAAAGCATGTAACTGTTTTAAGCCGAGGCTTTCCAGATAAGTTGTCTTCTCTTTTCCACGAGGAGCGAACGAACGGAGAGCAAGGAGAAACGGGGGCATTATTTTTCTGTGTCGAGTGTGGGACGATGATTAATCCACCGCTCTGATAAACTTAGTTGAATTTTTTTTTCAATTAGAAAATTAGATTATTCGGAACATTTAATCGGGTTATCGCCTTATGTTGTTGTGAGAACAATAACATAATAATAATAATAATTAAATTTATAGTGAAAATAATAAATAATAATAAATAATAATAATAATAATAATAATAATAATAATAATAATAATAATAATAATAATAATAATAATAATAATAATAATAATAATAATAATAATAATAATAATAATAATAATAATAATAATAATAATAATAATAATAATAATAATAATAATAATAATAATAATAATAATAATAATAATAATAATAATAATAATAATAATAATAATAATAATAATAATAATAATAATAATAATAATAATAATAATAATAATAATTAAATTTATAGTGAAAATAATAAATAATAATAATATTAATATTTAAGAAATTTGAAGAAGGCGTGAATCCAGCACTTAATTTCTAAGCTTCCAAACACTTTATTTCTCTTTTAAATGGGCCATATTACAAAATCACCAAGCCAGTCAACTGAGACTGAAACGTTTCCTCACAACACTTACGAAGCTTTTTTGACATCAGCTGGAAGCGAACAGCTGACTTTCCGAGGTATATACCTGCACGTGGAAACCTGAACGTTATACAATATACATACAACCTTCCTTCCTTCACCTGATTTTTCCCCGTGTTTAATTCAGTCGCCGACTTCCCAGCCTAGCCTGAACGTCAATAATAGCGTATGCCGTTGGAGTGGTGCAGATTGCAGAAGATGGAATGAACAAAAAAATGCTGTGTGACTCATAGGTCTCTCTCTCACATCTCCATTGAACGCGTTGAATACCCTATCGAATGACGAAGATCAGAAGATGGAAAATTGCTTTTTGCGTCCTCGTTTTTGTGCGTCCGTTGAGCTTTTCCGCTTGGTTTATCGCCGAATTCGTCGAGCTACTCCATTAGACGGAGACGAAGCTGCCATATTAAGTTTCCATCTCCTTCCTTCCAACGTACAAGACGAATTTCCACTAATAATTAACGAAAGACACCTTTCAACAACATTGGATAAGTACTAAGTACTAAGTAGTAAGTACACTCATTGAAACTCTTCAACCTCACTATTCTCCATCCAACATGTTATTGCCACATATAGTTCCAGCTTCCTTTCAACGATTTTCAAGCTTTTAACTTTTGATTATGCTACTATTTCAATGTTATTTTGTTTTTTTGTGTGTTATTTTGTTCGTATGGCATTTCAAGATTTCTAGGCATCCGGCTATAATCATTCCGGTTAATATTAAGCGAATGACCGAAATATCGAGTCACGGAAGGCAGGTGCGATAGACAAACAATTTTTTTTTTTAGAAAGAATGCACAGACTGAAGATTAGAAGGTACAAAGAAAAGTGATATTATTTTCACAGTTTATTGATCGCCAGGGGGATCTGCGTGCGAGAACTTCCTGATGGCGGATGGAAAATGCGAATGTCATAAATTATGTTAATGCAAGCAAGTGACTAGTATTTTAAAACCGCACAAAATTACGACAAAATTTTCTATTTAAATTAGCCTAATTAATTATTCATGTGGTTTTAAAATCCTCCAGCTTCATAAGTAGATTAAGTAGTTGTAACGTCGGTTGTCCGATGAGGAAAATCTTCAACAGGAGCCGGCGTTCAGGTTCTTATTTATTTAGACACCACAAGTTCGGAGGTACCCACAAACTTTATCAGCTCCCAAGGTACAACGCAGAGAAATCAAATCAACAACTTAGCACGAAGTCAGGCACGAAGCACGAAACAATAATTTAATAGCACAAAGCAAAGCACTAAGCACACAGCAACAATTTATTAGCACGAAGCAAAGCACGAAGCACACAGCAACAATTTATTAGCACGAAGCAAAGCACGAAGCACACAGCTACAATTTATTAGCACGAAGCAAAGCACGAAGCACACAGCTACAATTTATTAGCACGAAGCAAAGCACGAAGCACACAGCTCATATCATAATCTTTTAAAAACAAATCCGTCATATCGTCACATAGCATAGAAATAAAAGATAAAATAATAGATATTTAATTTAATACCCCAGATAAAAAAATAAATAATAAAAAAATAAAATAATTATTTACGAATTAGTAAAAATTAGTAACAACCGTTACAGTAGTAATAACAGAAAATAATATTTTTAATTTATTTATTAATAATTTATTTGTTTTTAATTATTCATCTGTAGTTTTTATCCTTGCAAAATAATCCAGCTGAGAAATCAAATCGAATAAATTAACAGAAGAGACTCGTCAAGAAATCGAGCAGCAACGATTGCGTCATTGATTTTCCT
>OZ022243.1:37451850-37471850 GCA_963978895.1 Erpobdella octoculata | reverse complement strand
AGTAAACACGACAACGAGAAACACTGACATATTTTTATTTATTTTTTATAGAAGGCTCGGAAGTAAAAAAAATACTGTTTCTGCTAAAAGTTATCTGAGAAAGTCTATAATTTCAAAATAACTCGAGCTCAAAATAATTTTTGTTATTATTATCCAAGTTATCAATTTTTTTTACAGAATTGCCGCAAGTTTCCAACGTTTAATAAAACATGCCATCCCATCAGTTACTGCAGATCAAAGGAATTTCATTTAATACAAATAAAAACAACAGAAGACACATTATAACACGTGTTGTCCAACAAGTGGAGAAACTTTTAACCCAACAGATGTGACGAATTGTGTCATGTGACGTGGGGGAGGTGTCATGTGACGCTTGATGGACATTCGAAACTTTTTAAACGAGGTGCTAATGTTTACACCAATATAATCTCATCGTCAATAATGAATGAGGACAGAAAAGTATACGGTGCGAATACTTTGAATATAAATAAATAAAATATAATAATAATAATAATAATAATAATAATAATAATAATAATAATAATAATAATAATAATAATAATAATAATAATAATAATAATAATAATAATAATAATAATAATAATAATAATAATAATAATAATAATAATAATAATAATAATAATAATAATAATAATAATAATAATAATAATAATAATAATAATAATAATAATAATAATAATAATAATAATAATAATAATAATAATAATAATAATAATAATAATAATAATAATAATAATAATAATAACAATAATAATAATAATATTTATTCCATGATCGGCCTTCATCATAAAATGTCACACCCACCCTCAATCTAGAAACCCATGAAAATTATGAATCTAATTCCTCCATCCGTAATGAAACGAAACAATTAATTTTATATACTTTCTAGTTTCTAGGCGCTTGTCAACCGGCTGTTATAAATGGCCTGCTTTTGTATATTAATATTTTTAAGGTTTTCTTTCTTCAGATTTTGAAGTGAGATGCTCAGAAAATACTAAAAATACCTTGAACTGTGTTTTTTGTTGTTAGATTTTCATGTTTCAAGTTGCATTATGAAATTAGGCACACTCGGGACTACTGTACATTGTCATTGTCATCCGGCGTTCGTGCGTTTACGTCTGTAAATGTCTGTTTGCCGGTCTGTGCGAATGGCTGTCTCTGTGCTTGTCAATCTATGTGCTTATTATTCTTCGTGTTCTGGCAGTCTGCGTGCATGTCTTAATGTTTATTTGTTAATATGTTTAACTGTGCTTGTCTGTCTGTCTCTATTATTCGGTGACTGATTTCATAAGATCTTCAACGAGTAGAAGAACAAGAAGCTAACATCAGGGTCAACATTAGTTTATAAAAAAAAATAATAAAATAATAAAGAAATAAATCTTTTTTGTACAAGAAACGATCACGAGAGACAAAAACGTCGCCTAAAGAATAAGAATAGGTCAACCGTACAAGCAATTATACTCATTCGAGCATAGCCTGCTTGCTTCGGTCAGCTTGACCAAATACCACGGCCATCCTTGATGTCACACAAACAGCCGGTTATAAATAAACTTAAATAGCGTCATCACTTAAGAAGAAAAAAAACAACGCTAACCCTTGCTGGGCTGTTTCACGTTCGGGGCAGAGTAGCACGAACAGAGAAAGAAGCAGACGAAGTAACTGATTGTAAACTGGTAAAGAGTCCAGATTGATGATGATGATGATGGTGATGGTGATGATGATGACGATCTCCTTCTTTGAGACATCTTGTTGATAAAAAAAAAACTGGAGGCTTTCTTATTCTCTCGCTTTTCACTTTTTTTTTAGATTTTCTCACACTACATTAATTTTTTAATGCTAAAAAATTAATAAACTTACTCGCATATGGGTTATTTATCGGACGTAAATGTAATGTTATACACGCTATACCTAGAACTGTTTAAAAATTGAGAGCTCTATATAAATGAATCGACCCATGACTTCCTTCCTTTTCAAGCGAGCCAAGCACCGACTGAATGAGAGGAGACAAGAGAAAGAGAGCGAGATACAAAATAAGGGAAATGGAGAGAGTGAAAAGGGAAAAGAGGGGTGAGGTTTCCATGAACGTATGTAAAACGGCGCATGTCTGAGCGTGTTCGCAGTGCACACTTGCACGTACGCGCGGTCTAATGAGTCGAGAGCGTACGTGTCTTTGTGTATTGTTGTATCGTGTAGTACGTTGAATACGTCTTTATGTGTACTCATCATCTGCATGTGTGTGTGTGTGTGTGTTTGATAGTATGTATAAATGTATTTGTATGTACGCACAGTGGCGTATCTTTTTTCCGGGCGAGCTAGGGGGAGCTTCAGGTCGTGGACAATCGTGACAAGCACTTTCCATATAGTAGTATAGTAGTTTTTTTTACCCCAGCCATTTTCTGTATTTGATATATTTATTGAAAAATAAACAAATCACGTTTCCAAAAATAAAAAACTTTCTTTATTATTAAAAATAAAAATTACATTCTCAAATCTATTGAACTTTTTTTAATAAATGAATCATCCTAGGTCAGATGCTTTATAGCAGCTTGTTTTGATTTTATAATATGCTGACATTTTCAGAACTTTTATTCTTCTTATTATAAACAAAACTGGTTATATCGTAATTTTGTTAAGTTTTACTGAATACTGAGGACTTACTTAAAGCCCATCCATATATCTACTTTTTCTGCTTCTGGTCGATCATTGGAAGATTCAAAAGTTCATTAAAATGAACGGCTCGCCGTACAAAATTACAATTTTAATGCAATTTACATTCAATCTGAGAAATATTTTATTTGCTTCACAGCCAATAACGTTTAGCTAATCGATCTAGAATATCTAGATAGTTCATCCATGATATCGAAATGATAATTGCGGTAATGATGAAATCGATGGTCATGTTCAGGATGACTTGCTGTGCACTCATCTAGAAGCTCATTTACAGGGGTGGTGACGACACGAGAGTAGTGACCCATAAGTCATATACATGTCAAGTGTAGAATGACATCCCGTCCATGCGGTTCTGCCCAATGTTTAGAAGTAACCATTTCCGTCGTCAACGCAGCCACATTACCAACTGCCATATGACACCCTTAATGCTAAACATTATACTGCGCCAATACATGAAACAGCAGCGACAACCACATCGGCTGCTACTACCACAGCAGCTCCACGTCGCGTCCACCACAACAGTAACTTCCACCGCGACGACGACGACAACAACACAAGCACATACTGGGCGACCACAGGTACCTGCTTCAGGATCGATTGCCTTTTCCGAACAGCAGCCGCAGCTGACATGCAAATGTCAAGGCCACTGTATACCCTCTTTCATTTTTTTATTTATTTATGTTTAACTTTTTCCATTCTCACTAACTGCAAATTTTAATTATATCACTTCAATTACAAATTAGCAATAGAAAAACAAAACAATTTTTTACTCCATTTTCTTTATGTTTTCCATGTCTTTTACAAATAAGATATAAATTCTTATAAGTCTGGTTTCCGTAGCTGTAAATACTTTGTTTGTTTGTTTGTTTGTGTGCGTGTTTTTGGTTTCACACTATCTTTTACTATTACAATTTTTGCTAGCTTTAAACTTTTCAAGGATATTGTTGCGAAACCTCAAAACTACTGTCATCGCCATCGCTGCCTGAGGCTATAAATGCCAGTCCGTTAGTACCACGTATAATTGTAAAAAACACAAGATTACAAAATTGAAGATATATTGAAGGGTTTTTAAATAGAGGAAAGAAAATGTAAGAAGAAATGAAAAAGAGAGAAGAGGAGAGGAGAGGAAAGGAGAGGAGATAAGATAGCTTACAACCACACGCGCGTGTGTGTGACAAAATTATTCAATCAATCAATTAACATCGTACTGATCGTACTAAGCCTTACAATAAAATAATTAACCTAAAACGATTTTAAATTGAAACAAATTAGACCAATAAGCTGGACCGATAAAATAGGTTGTCCTGTTTCAAAACCCTCGGGCAATGAATTGTGCAGCACATCAAATAATTGGGTTGCATTGACAATTACAATGCACCGCAATTACATCAGTCGCATGTTCTATTTTTAAGATAGAAATGCAAAAGATATAAAAAAGGAAGAAGAAGGAAAAGGAAAAAAGAGAGAAAGAAAGAGAGAGAGAGAGAGAGAGAGAGAGAGAGAGAGAGAGAGAGAGAGAGAGAGAGAGAGAGAGAGAGAGAGAGAGAGAGAGAGAGAGAGAGAGAGAGAGAGAGAGAAGAACAAACCTTAAATCAAGGTGGAACGGGCCGAGGTTTTTCACCAAGTATATAGACATTTTAGTGATTTTAGGGTCTTCAGACGGGCCGGACTAAACCTGAAGTCAAGGTGGGACTGGCCGAAGCTTTTCATCAAGTATATAGAACTTCTTCTAGGCCTGTAAAAACGAGCCGGGCCCCAATTAGACGGGGCGTACCGGGCCAGGAATTTTGGTTTTTGAAACGGGCTGGGCCAAGTTGTCGACGGGCCGAGCCGAGACCTAAAAAATTGATCCGTGCAGTACTTTACTATGTATGCACGGTTCAAATTCTCTAATTTCATGCGAGCGAAGCCGCTACGGGCACTGCTAGTCGTTTATAGTCCTTTACACCAGGTGTTTTAAAACTGATACCACTATACTAACAAGGACTACGTTGGGTTAATCAGTTTTCCTATTTCGGAATAATTACAATAATTGAAGTTTATTTTAATCTTAACTAAAAATGTGATTAAAACCTTTAGAATTGTTTGAAAAATTCATGTTTAAATTTTTATTGTTATCACATTAATTATGCTATGTAGAGAGAATGAGATTTTGTTAATAAACAAATAATTTTGAAGAAAGTTAACTTTAATATTGTACTGCTGATGCACTCTGAGAAACAATGTAAAAGACACTCCCCGTCGGGGAATTGAACCCCGGTCTCCCGCGTGACAGGCGGGGATACTTACCACTATACTAACGAGGACTACGTCGTGTTAATCAGTTTTCCTATTTTGGAATATTTACAATAATTGAAGTTTAATTTAATCTTAACAAAAAATGTGATCAAAAACCTTTAGAATTGTATATATATTATTTTCATTTCTCGATGTGAATGAAGATGTAAAAACTTCGATAAAACACTTTTTTGTCGCTGGAGTGTTTCACATACAAAACCGTAAGCAGTTGGTTTTGTATGTGAACGACATTGAGCATAGTTTCTGAAGTGCCTCTGTAATATTTAACACTTGAAGTAACGTGGTGATTTGTAAGGGCCGTTTGAAAGGCCGTTCCTATCCATCCACTCACGTAAATTCTGGCTGTTGAACTTTTACAAGCGATGAACCTTCCTGATCCGAAAGTTGGCTGGCAGTAATCGTTGCAACTCTTTAGAAAGCTTTGAAGTAATTTAAAATTATTCATAATTATCTACGGCTTTTCGGTCAATGTATCGATCTGGTTTTCAGCTTAATGAGCGCACATTTTAACTTCATATTTTTCATTTAATGCGACCACGCCAGTCGGTCGGTAAGTGAAAGCGCAGGCAATGAAACAAAATCGCATCAACTCTACGCAACAGACGTGTGCAAGTGTGCAGTTATTTATGTATGTAACTGCGTTGTAGTAGCCTATTTCTCAGAGTATAACACTCACGTACAAGCACATGCACCCCTCCCCCTCCCGCCGACTGTGGTAACACTCCGGTTCTCTGGCCTCGACGTCTCAGGGCGCTCCGGCATGAGATACTGCCGCACTCGACCCCGTATAGGAACACAGAGGAGCCATCTTGGAGTAAAGAAATCATCCATTGAAGCATAATCCTCTGTAATGGAAAATATTTTCCACTATTCTGCATTCTCTATAGCGATTGAGGCAAATTGTATCTTATTTTTTTTCTTTTCTTTTTTCATTCTATTAGAATCTTGAAGACGTTGCGCAATACGGATGCCTTGTTGTATTCCTTATTAGATCCATATAGACTGTATCGGTTGTATTGATCAGACCGACTAGATTAAGAAAAACACAACGTCAAGAGAATAGGAACCAGGGAGATGCATTCCTTCCACCAGATTATCAATAAAACTATTTTCGTGCTATAATACTCAATATCTTTGTTTTAATTGAATTAATATGAGAAACAATATAAAAGACACTCCCCGTCGGGGAATTGAACCCCGGTCTCCCGCGTGACAGGCGGGGATACTTACCACTATACTAACGAGGACTACGTTGGTTAATCAGTTTTCCTATTTCGGAATATTTACAAGAATTGAAGTTTAATTTAATCTTATCTAAAAATGTTATTAAAAACCTTTAGAATTATTTGAAAAACTCATGTTTAAATGATTCTCTTGTTATCACATTAATTATGCTATGTAGAGAGAATGAGATTTTGTTAATAAACATATGGTTTTGAAATAAGTTAAATTTAATATTTAACGTTAGATGAAGCAGTTTTTTTAATCCAAAATATTTACTCTCGTGGAAGTTTAATTTATTTATATACCAAAATGTATTTTGAATAAATCGGTTAATATGCCTCCAGAAATGTTTGAAAAAAAAACGCGTTCAAGTTCTCCCATTTTTATCACATTAATTATACTTACGAGGATCACAGTTTTATTTCCAACGATTCAACCGGCATGTAGTAATTATAACCAACATTTTAAATGGTCATTCTTTTAAGGACAAGGTCTTGTTGTACAACAGAAAGATTAAATGCAACTTTCAAGTGTCAGCTGGATGATCTCTTTTTTTTTATTAACTCACATAAAAAAATAAAACTTCTGAGTTAAATACTCACCTTGGCTGTGCCTTTGTTAGATAATGAAGATATTTTAACTTGTTTCTTGGTTGAACTAAAAAAGTTTTATTAGCTTTAAGCTGTAATTGTCATATAAAATGACTTAGGTTAGGGTATCAGCAAAACGATAGTTTTTTATTAAGTCGAAAATTCAATTTATTTCTAATACAAAAGTTTTTTTCAATTTTATTTTATTTTACATGCAAATTCCATCATTAAGTTTTTTTTCTCGTATTTATTTTTTATTTTTTTTAAATAACAAAAAATTAATAAATTATTTTAAATCAGAAAAGTAACATTAATAAATTAGTTTTGAAAAATGTAACTACGTAACAGTAAAAGATTACAAAAATAAAATAACAAATCTAGGATTTTTAGTATAAAATATAAATAAACTCTCCTGGTATTTCATCAGACCGTTGTAAAATCTTATTTTTCAGTTTTTCAGGTGTGACAGTGAGATACAATTCTGGGTCAAGACTTGTAATATAGGATATCATTATGGCTTGAAGTTGCTTTAGCTGACGCGGCAGGCGCTGACTATCTCCAAAATTAAAAATATTGTGCTTAATTAATAAAAATTTTTTATAATCTACTCATTTAATAATAACATTTTAAATAAAAAGCCAGAAAACAGAGAAATTGTTCAAAAAAGCTGGTCGGCGAAAAAGGACCACTCCGCCCTACCTCACTCGCGTCCCATCTTGGGCGCACAAAAAACGTATACCTGTTTGCATAATGTTTTAGAGACATGGGGTGAATGGGGTGAATTATTTACTCGCATCAGAAAAAAACGAGGACATGGCAATATGAATAATTGCTTCATGCAAATGGATAGCATCTAATGGAAAGGTAATTAACACTTTCATCGGAGTTTGTTTTTCTTCACATTCCCTCTATGTTTTTTTCTTTTTATTCTCAAAACAATTAATCATGTAAAAGCCTGACCCGTAGAAACCAAGTTATGTATTAATCTATAATCATTGTCGTCGTCACCACCATCGTCGTCATCATCATCACTAGCACCATCCCTACCACCGCTACTACCACCACCACTACCAGCTCCACTACCACCACCACTACTACCATCACTACTACTGCCTTTTCTTACCTTTTTGAGAACAAAATCTTCACTTTAGAGTTATGATATATAAAATTTAGTGATGCTACAAAATTAGGTTTCGAAACATTCCCAATCCCCGATGCGCGGCCTAACTAATTGAACAACCTCGGTAACCGCGATCGCTACACAATCCTTTTTTGTGTACATTTGCTACAAACGGCGTATCCAGGAATCCGGTGAAAAGATGCTCGGCAACGTTTTTCTCCAAAGAATAGTCCATGACCGGGAAGGGAAAGAGTAGTCAAAGCCCATTTTCTATAAAAAAAAAACATCACAAAAATTAGTCAACTTTTTCTTCCACGGATAGTTGATGACCGGCAAGGGAGAGGGAGAGAATAGTCGTTTTTTTAATGCATTTCCAAAGAGTAGTCAATTTTTTCTTCCAAGAATTGTCAATTAAAACAAAGATATTGAGTATTATAGCACGAAAATAGTTTTATTGATAATCTGGTGGAAGGAATGCATCTCCCTGGTTCCTATTCTCTTGACGTTGTGTTTTTCTTAATCTAGTCGGTCTGATCAATACAACCGATGCAGTCTGTATGGATCTAATAAGGAATACAACAAGGCATCCGTATTGCGCAACGTCTTTAAGATTCTAGATTCTAGAAGATTCACACTCATAGTGCATCAGCAGTAAAACAACAAAGTTAACTTTTTTCAAAAACATTTGTTTATTAACAGAATCTTATTCACTAAACATAACATAATTAATGTGATAACAAGAAAATCATTTAAACATGAGTTTTTCAAACAATTCTAAAGGTTTTTAATAACATTTTTAGTTAAGATTAAATTAAACTTTAATTATTGTATTAATTCCGAAATAGGAAAACCGATTAGCCCAATGTAGTCCTCGTTAGTATAGTGGTAAGTATCCCCGCCTGTCACGCGGGAGACCGGGGTTCAATTCCCCGACGGGGAGTGTCTTTTACTTTGTTTCTCAGAGTGCATCAGCAGTACAATAACAAAGTTAACTTTTTTCAAAACCATTTGTTTATTAACAAAATCTTATTCTCTATACATAGCATAATTAATGTGATAACAAGAGAATCATTTAAACATGAGTTTTTCAAATAATTCTAAAGGTTTTTAATAACATTTTTAGATAAGATTAAATTGAACTTTAATTCTTGTAGTAATTCCAAAATAGGAAAACTGTTTAACTATCGTAGTCCTCGTTAGTATAGTGGTAAGTATCCCCGCCTGTCACGCGGGAGACCGGGGTTCAATTCCCCGACGGGGAGTGTCTTTTACATTGTTTCTCAGAGTGCATCAGCCGTACAATGATAAATTTAACTTTCTTCAAAACTATTTGCTTATTAATTATTAAATTTCTTTGTTTATTAAAAAAAAATGTCATTTCTCGCTACATAGTATAATTTGGCGACACGAAAACTGAGTGGCGGTGGCTTTGAAAATATCTGACGAACTACCAAATTACTGTGGCTTCATCTTACTTCACGTTTAATGTACGTCGGCTGGAATATATTTTATTTTACTGGCTGCAACTTATGATTTCATTTCAACAATGTATAAAAACAAGCTGGGTAAGTTGAGAATTTTTGTGTTTGTTATTTCCGTGGCTAGCATTATTGCTAATTTCTGCACCAGGTGGTGATGCGAACAGAGTTATGACAACGTTTAACCTGGCAATTCAACGCCAATCTTTTAACTTTTCAACTAAGATAAATAACTACAACATCGGACATATTGAGCTATACACAGCCTGTTATATAAATAACCGAACCACAATAAAATCAGGCGACATCTAGAAAGTATTTATTCGATGAAGAACAGATAATGACGACAATGAATAATAAATAACAAATATTTGTTCAACACTTAATATATATATATATATAATTATTAAAGAAATTTGTTCAATTTTAACAGACGTGTTACAGCACACAAACCAACCTGCTGAAAATTTGATTTTCAACCTCAAGACGAATATATCAACGTCGACACATCGAAACCATAATTGAATAAAAACATCAAGTAAGGTTTAAATGGCAAGATAACAATAAGAATGTTAAAACGACCGTTCATGACACACAAGACAACCTATCTATTCATCCGAAATCTCCGATTGGGTTGTGGGGGTTGAGAACAATGATCAACTGTCTATTGAAAAGTAAGTGTAAGTTACCAATATAATTAAATGGTCGATCGATCGATCCATCAATCAATCAATCAATTTATCAATCAATCAATAAATCAAACATTTTCAATTATAAATTATCTAACAATTTTGTTGAATTATAAATTATCTACCAATTTGATTGAATTATAAATTATCTACCAATTTGATTGAATTCATAACTTACTTTTTTTTCTTTTGAATTATTCAACTCATCAGCTATAAATCCATGAACAAAAATATCGACCCACATTTAAACAAATGAACACAGACGCACACAAAAAGAAATTTCACTCTCACATACTGCCAAACAAACAAACAGACAGAGAATGCGCATCTGATTTGACGCCTTTCTCGTACGTCAGCATAGAACAATCTTCAATTTCAAAGAGAAAAGATATCCAATGGAATAGAAAAACTTGCTTCTGACAACAGACAGCGGTTAAAAAAATAAACAACTTTTTTTGGGGTTAATTTCAAAAACAAAAAACAAGGATTTTAGAGGAAAAACAAAACAAAACGGAACGGAACGGACAAATCCAGAACATCGGAAATGTTATTGTCAATACATTACGGAAATGTTATTGTCGTTACATTACGTAAGGTTTCTATGACGATGAATGGGATGACAACATTAACAGGAAAGTAGAAGATGATGATGATGATGATGATGATACGTCTGCATACTAGCTAACTCGTTAATAAAGATTTTGAAAACACAAAATGAAAAAAAAAGTAAACGTGAAGACAACAACAACAATAATAATAATAATTTAATAATAAAAATAATAATAAATCACATCAACAACAACAACAACAATAAGAAAATAATCATGCCTGCCACACGTATCGGGAACGCAAAAAAAAATAACAATAGAAAAAAATTAGAAACAAAACTGGAAGACGCGACTTGTGTCTCTGTGAGTAAGTAAGTAAGTAAGTAAAAAGAAAATTAAAATTTTAAGTAAATAAGTTAAGTATTGAAAGTAAGTAGTAAGTAAGTAAGTAAGTAAGTATGTAATGTGGCAGCGATGAATTAAGCACCAAAAAGCAGAACAAAAATTCTCAAATAAAATTTCACAGGTTCTTCGAAAAAGACGTACAGATATTGAGATTTAAATAAACATATATATATATATGATTATCTAGTTTAATCTTTCGTGTCACACATTCGATGAAAACGAGTTTGATTGCAAGAAATCACGTATTGAAAACGATATTTAAATCTTTCATCATTATTGTCATCGTAAATTTCCACACTCAATGCTGCTACTACTGCTGCACGCTCTCCGGACGATTCGAACCCGAATTCGGAGAAGTCGCGATCGAGCGGAAAAAAAAAATACGAAAGGTCGAAATAAAAGACTGCAAGCAAGAAAAAATCCACTAAGCTATCTCGACCGACAAAACGCAAAAAAAAAAAAAAGAAAAAAAAAGTTCGTCATTTTCACGACGCTACGCTCGCATCTATATAACAAAGAACTCAGTCCGTCTAGGCGATCTATGAATAAATAAACAAACAAACGGAAAAAGAAAAACGAAAAAGATTTGTAAGTAGGAAAATCTAAACATGTCGTATTAAGCCTAATGACAATCAAGTATGTTTCCCCCCCAGAAGCAGGCCCCGGTCTTCGACGTGCGACGGCAAAAGCCGCGGGCCGATCGCTGGCCCGAAGAGAGAAGGTGTGAAATGAAATAAGCAACTAAAAAAAAACTGTTTTTTTTTTAAATTATAAATTTACAAAAACAAATAACAAAAAACGACGAAACAAAATGCCGATGCATATTTCTGTTTTTAATATCCGAGTGATCGCTCACTCTTCCGAAGAGTAAAAGGTCAACTTCCGAAGAGTTGAAAGGTTAACGATTTCAGTCTGACAATTATTTTTTTGAATAATAATTTAAAAAAAAAAGAAGAGAAAGAACAGCGAATGAATAATTGTGAACATCTAAAATGCAGATGGAAGATACGAGTCGACACTCTTCAAGGAGAGAGAGATCGGTGGAAAACAATTAAGAGTTTTGTTTTGCTTTTTTTTATAGAGAGAAAAAAAATAATGAAAACTTATATATCTAAAATTCAAATATTAATTTGCCTTCTTAGAGAATGAACTCGTAAACGAACGTATCGCAACAACTACCAGAAAATATTTCATAGAGACTACCAGTCTCTGCCAAACGTTTAGATTTTCTGGAAGGAAATTAATAGAAAAAAAATGAAATATTAAATTGATGAGGATGTTAAAAATCATCAATCCAAAGAATAAACATATCCTCTTTCATTTAAGGAAAATCCGAAATAACGAATGAACCATTTTCTCTCAGTCGACGGAAGGTGTTCCTCTAGTTACTCATCCATACAAGCGTAACTATGATTTACGATGCACAGACAGAGCAGTACAGAACTGCTAACAAATATATTTTTCACTCCAAAGATCTTCTCAGATTGAATCCACCCGACGACGGCGATGACGACGATGATGATGATGACGTTGCAAACGACAACCTTAACTCAGAGACAAACGCTAACAGATCCCACACAGAGAGAGAGAGAGAGAGAGAGAGACATTAAACGATGACATCATTAAATAAGTAAATAATATAATTTGTATTTGAGAATATTTATAATCATAACTAATTAACTTGATTATGCAAATCATGAGTAGTAGCTTCTCAGAATTTCTCGACCCGGCTTCTTCCTTCCTCTCGGTCGGTCGCGGCTACTCACCACCGTAACGAATATTCAACACTCTTTGTTTGCACGCGGGGTCTTGGTGTGAAAACCCCCCTCGTCGCCTCCGTCACCCCCGTTGTCGTGGCACCTCATCGTCGGAGGAGAGGAGTTGTGGTGGTGGTTGCTGTTGCCATGGTGATCATTGGAGTTGCTGTCGTAGTGAGAGGGGAAGGTCATTTGGGGTTTTATGTTGTCCTGGTGACCTTTGAATGAATGTTGGTGGAAAATTATAAACAAAACTAGAGTTTGATCGGTGCAAGTGTCTGTCTTTTTTAAATTTGATTATTTCAGAAGGCCTAATCTGAATCATATGCTTCAAGGTGCATTGGAGCAAACAATTATAATTAAAAAGATAAGTTTCTACAAGAAAGTCTACAAACCCCACTAGAAAACAAATGCCGTAAGCAAAAAAGTCGTAATTTACGTCAAAAGTAGTCAAATTTTCTTTAAAATTTGGTCAATTTAAACTTTTTTAAACTTATTTCTAGTTTTAAACCTCATTTCTCGTATTAATATTGTTATAAATTTTTTTAATATTTGAAAAAGTAAATTTTGAAATCCACGGGGGGGGGGGGGCATGGCATCCTTAACACCTCTGACCAACGGTCCCTCATCATTAACAACCAATTACCAGCCTTGAGTCCTTCATCATTAACACCTGTGACTTAACAGCATCTGGTCCCTCATCATAAACACTTGTGACTTACCAGCCTTGGGTCCCTCATCCTTAACACCTGTGACTTACCAACATCTGGTCCCTCATCATTAGTTTCATCATCGTGGTTGTCTTCCTCGTCATCATCTTGCTGTTTCGTCGAATACTCGCTCAACGAGTTACGATCGCAGTCGAAGGTCTGCCGTTTTAAAAGAGTTACAACATTCGTTATTTCAATTTATAATCGCTTGATTTAACAGTAGTTAATTAACATTGTGTAATCTATTATAACTGTTAAACACAATAAAATAACCTTAATTTCTTTATTAAATAATCATTGAAATAAAAAATAAACAGATAATAAAACAAATAAAACCTAAAAATATAAATAAACAATTATAATTATTTACTAACAGTTGAGGTGGGTGTCGAAGTCTCAGATCGAGAATCGCTTCGCCCCACTAGGGGCTTTGACCCACCCTGTCTATCGGGCGAGTAGGAACCCGGGTAGGCCACCCCTCCGTTGTTGCTGCTGCTGCTCGTCTTCATCTTTTTGGCTTTCGGGGCTCCATCCTGCTGGCTGTTGTTCACGTCCACCATCGGCTGGAGGATGCGACGTCTTGCATTTATGAACCTGTATATATATATATATATATATATATATGAAATTGGGTTTTAAAGCATCACTTTTTGTAATGAATCAATGCAGAAATGTGTTGAACAAGTTAAAGATAATTTAAAATATAAAAACATGCTTTTAAGATGGCTGAAAAACTTCATAGCGACATCGTATTGTATCACCCGGTGAATAGTAAACAAAAAGATGTTTGTAATTACTATGACAACGAAAATTTTTGTCATCATTATTATAGGCTTCTTTGATTTAGTTTTTAATAATATTCGTTCCTTAAATTTTATTTTCGTTTAATTAAACTATAAGTCGTTTTCAATAAGGTAAATTTTATAATGATCTTCCAACATCCCACGGACATCTGGACAAGTGAAAGTTAATAAAACCGTACAAAAAAAAACCAACCAGTTGTTAACTTGAAGAATATTGAGATTTGTGTGCTCAGCCAAAGTCTTTTTCTGCTCCTCCGTGGGGTACGGGTGCTGATGAGAGAGGAAATATTCCGGTAAAAAAATTAACGGACAACAATAAATACATAGGATTTATAATACAGCAATAAATAAATACGAGCTATAAGTTTCTTCTCGCAATACCCCAGATGAACAAGTTAAAATGAAAATAAATTTTTGACAAATAACAACTGTAATGGAAAAACCATAAAATTCATTATCCAAACCACAATCAACCGTATTTTTACAGCATATCCATCCAAGTCTAATCTAGTAAGCCAGCCAAGCGAAATAATCGAGAATAAAGTTGATAAAAATTAAACAAGTCCTTGTTTTATAGCGAAGGGACTTCAGCACATTTTGACTATTGCAGCATTAAAAGGCTTAGCTTTCCTTTATTTTATAAATGCTTACGATTAAAAATTAGATTAGTCAGTTTTAGAATTTAAATTTTAAAATTGAAAAAAAAAACGTATTTTTTAAAATTATCGCTCGGTGCTTCCGTACATTGTTGTTGTTAAAATTGGGTTAAAGGGAAACTGAATCTCAATGATCTTTTTAATTTTAATTATGTCAGTTTTATAATTTAATCGACTAATATTACTGGTATTTTAATAATAACAGCTGAGACAAACAAAATTGCCTCTGGAATAACTTTTTGCCACAAATTTTATGCAAAAATTCCCAACTCTCTACGTTGTCTACTTTCCGAGTTTATCTTCCTACCAGCCAGCCAGTCAAAGTGTTTTATTGGGCAGCCTTTAAAAAAAAACAAGTTTGCAAAAATGAGCTAAAATTAAGACATAAAACAAACCATCAAATTCTGGAAGAGCCACGCCTTGAGCACTCTGGTTGCTTGTTTTGGAAGGACCCCTCTTTTCGTTTTCGTCTTCTGATCGTAATCTCCATCGTCCAGTGCTTCCAGGGAGGCCAGGACTGTTGGACTGACTGGAAGAAAAGCTGGATTTACTGGTTGAACATGCAAGAAAAATTAAATTCGATCATTTACATTTGTTATTTTAAAATAATATAACTTTATTCATTAACGTGCTATTTTAAAATAATATTATATTATAATTAATTATAACATAACTTTATTTGTTAACGTACTATTTTGAGTTATTGAATTATGCAAAAAATAAACATTAAAAAGACATGAAAAAATGAAAAGAAGAATAAAAAAATGGCCAAAAATAAGGAGGGGAAAGCAAAAGAGAAAATGAAAGATGCTCCCAAAAGAGAGTTAAACCATTTGTTGCAATTGGCTTGCTTTTACTCAAGGGTTCTGCGCTATTGTAGGGCAAAAAAAAAACATTTTTAATGCATAATATGCAATAAGACTGTTGATGAAAAGTCTTTCAGTTTGTGATAAAATGCCAACGTCGGTAAGACGATTTTTTTTTAAAGATAAGTTTTATAGTGGTTTTTAAAACATCGTAATTCGACCGTTTTTCTTCCTCGGTCATGCGACTGGTTCTTAATTGAAACGAAAGAGAACAGTAAGATGTTAGTGTTAGTGTGTCACAAAAGTTGCCATCACGACCAGCCCTACATTCTTCTTATTAATGATGATTTGTTTTATGACACATAGACGGGATATAATTCAAACAATACAACATTCAAACAATTTTTGCAAAAAAAAAACAAAACTACTTTAACTATTCATATAAACACATACGTGCATGCATACACATACACACACACACACATACACCCACAGAGACAAGAAACACGTTTGAACACGAAACTCATCCGTCAACAGCGCTGTTAATTACGAAATAATTAAAGCACAAACAAAAAACATTTTTATTACAAAAAAACTACTACAATAATAATAATTGCATTTAACATGCAACAACTATTCTTCATTTCAACTGAAGAACAATTAAGATGCTAATAAATCACAGCTACTTTTTATATCACCATCATCACCGTCATATTTCTAATCATAATCATCACCATCATATTTCTAATCATCATCTTCACCATATTTCTAATCGTCACCATCACCGTCATATTTCTAATCATCATCTTCGCCATCATATTTCTAATCATCACCATCATATTTCTAATCAAAAACATCACTATCATCATCATCATATTTCTAATCAACACCATCAATATTATCATCATCACTTTGTAGTTGGTATCAACACTATTGTTGTTACTGGTATTATGTATTACACAAATGTGCACAGACGACATTTGCTTGTGCAGCAATTAGCGGATGCGAAAGCACAAACAAACAAAAGGAAACAAAACACTCCCACCAATGGTTCCCATGGATACAATATAACAAATGAAAAACAACGAAGGTTGTAATTGTTTGCAGGATGACAAAACAATGATTGAAAATATCTCCTTATTCAGACATAAATGTTATATACAGCAGCGGATCTAAAGGGGGAGGGGGGGTCCTGCTGTTTTCAGTTATAAGTGAAATAGTGAGAGAACCAGTAATGAGTGAAATAAAACTTCAATTTGAAGAGATTTTTTTTTCAAACAATGACCCTCTTTTGATAGTCCAAATTTTGAAAAAGAAATTGACCTCTTTTTAGAGAAATTATGAAACTTTCAGTATCCGACCCCTAATTTCTAATGGTTTAAGGTCCGAGTGTTTGCCACCCCCTCCCAACAAGAAGGTTTAAATCCACCACTGGTATATATATCTCTATATATATATATATATATATGTATAAAAGGCTTTGTCCGTATGTACGTTTATATATGTATATTTATGTAGCGCCAGATAAAGTCAGAGGCGCTTATGAAGGTTCCTTTGGAATCGGAAACTTCGAAGAACACGCATAGACATGAGTTAACCCTAGATAACGCTGAGTTGACGTGAGCACATGTGAGTTAGTTTCTTGCTCAAGGAAATTACGTGCCCGGACCAGGAATCGAACCCGAGTCCTACGACTCTCAAAGCCAGTATCTATACCACTAGACCAACATGTCCCTATACCAACATGTATGTATATATGTTTTATGCAAATCATAATTGCTGAACCAATTTTAATTAAATTTGGCATGGAGGTAGATCTCAAAGAGTACAATGACATAAGGTAGTTTTAAAGTTTTTTATGATAAAAAACTTTCCAGGCCAAAAGTGCCTATGTACCAACATCAAAGGTATTGCATAACCAAATTCAAATTTAGTTTACGTAACAAAGTTTGAAGGCTTCAAACAGCTTTTAGCAAATTTATTTGATGTTTTATGAGCAAAATGAAGTTTGGAGAAAGAGGAAGAAAGAAAAGAAACGGGAGAAAAGCAAGTTGGAGCGAAAGAGCGAGCGGGAACGGGAGAGCAAACGAGAACGGAAAAGCCTGTGGGGAAGGAAACGGGAACGATAGAAAAACCTCTGAAAACCCTGCTAGTATATATATATATATATATATATATATATATATATATATATATATATATATATATATATATATATATATATATATATATAGTGGAGTGCCCGGCGTTGCCCGGGCTTTTTAGAGGTTTTTCTATCGTTTTTTACTCACGCTCCCGGTCGCTTTTCCACTTTTCGACCACCTAGAGCTCTAAAACTTTCAGGAAAGCTTTATTCTGGATGACAATACATGAATTTAATGTTTCCGACCTGAATAAGGCCTTAAATCAATTAAATTAACACTATGACACGAGATTTATATATATATATATATATATATATATATATATATATATATATACATATATAAGATATAGTCATAGATATAAACATATTAGACTAATTATGAAGTTCTTGAAGCTATTTGTAATAAAAACATCATTAGAAGATAATTAAGAAATGTTGAAATTTCCTACTTAATTGAAATTCTCAATAGATTTTATTAACTGTCTCATTTGTGAACAGATATGATCGATGAACATATTATGATTTTTTTTTCCAGATTCAGAAGAAGAAAAAATTAACGACGCTATCCTTCCTTCAGGCTATCCTTCCTATGTTCATCCTACCCTCGGTCTATCTATCCTTTCCTCCTCTCAGTACATCTTTCCCTCGGTCCACCCTCCCACCGGTCTATCATACCCCCAATTCATCCTACCCCTGTCCATCCTACTCTGTGAAAATATTTTAATGCAGATGTGCTAATGGGAGTGCATGTGATCATGGGGGGGGGTGTACAGAGACCGTTTGTTGTGAAAATAGGAAGGCAAAAAGTGCGGATGGAGTTTCATAGAACAATTCAATAACATTGATGTCATGAAAAATATCAAGTTTACATTACATTTGGTAATATAACGTGAGATGTTCAAGCATTAAAAGATTTCTTTTCAAACATTAAATTAAATAGAAAACAAATCAAATCAAAGAAACAATTATATTAAATTCGATATTAAAAACTAATAAATAAATAAATAATGAAAACAAAAGAAGATGATACTAATCCATTTGATCAAGAATTACAGGCAGTAAAGAGAAAATGAAACGTATAATAGCCAGCCAACAACAAACAATTGCAAGCCAATCGAGCCTACCACTTAATAGGTTTTTTTTTTTATATAAATTTAACGACTCTGAATTCCCATTTTTTTATCGTTTTAAATTACTGCCGTGCGATGGAGCAAAAAAAAATGAAACAAAGTGAAACATAAAAACAAAACGATGGAAAAAACTAAAAAACAAAACAAAAAACCGGCCGTTGAGTCATAATAACAGCGATAGATAGATAACGGCCAAGGAGCATACCTGCACCCATTCTTGTCCCACCCAAGGGAAGACTTGCATTGGTTTGTTGCATGAGTAGTGAATCAGAGTGTTGCTGTTCTGTTTGAGGGTAGTCGTGGCCCGACGGCGGGTACATCTGCAGGGGGGTCTAAAAGTGTAAACATCATCTCAGAATGGCAGAATTGAAATAAAATCGATACTGAAATAAAATTGAAACAGTGACATGATACAGATATATAATAATCTAGCTATAATATTGAAAATCTTATAATATAAATATAAGAAAATAGATAAAATGATTTCACGTGATCAACTACAGTTTGAACGGGGGACACGTGTCTAGAGTCGACGATGCTCACGATAGAGTTAAATAACGGCAAAAATTAAAATAAAACTTTTAAAACATTTCACACGGAAATGGCACTGAAACGTGAGAAGTTGAACTAATAATAACCAATCTCGTACCTGAAGATCCTCGTTTTTAGTGTTTTTGTGTCTATAATAAGGGTCGTCGGGCAGTGCTTGAACTTGCGACCTGTGCTCCATTTCCCTGGGTGCTGACCTTCTCATGCTGCCCCCGTCCTGAGCCTGCACAAAGTGGGAGAAGAGATTTTTGATTAGCTTGTCCTGTAGAAAGTTAATTGCTCGGAGTTATACGGCACGCGGACGCGCCCCCCACCCCTTGTCGACCAAACACGACTTTCCGTTTTTCCAGCTGGAATGCGTGCCGGGGGGGCGTACGCAGAGAGAAGTGATGGATCAACA
>OZ022243.1:37421850-37446850 GCA_963978895.1 Erpobdella octoculata | reverse complement strand
CATGTCGACGACCCTGATGTCCGAGCCGTGTCTCACGCTGCCTATTCTCATGCCTGCTTGAGTGGCAAAGCGGTTAGTACCGGCTTGCAGACTGAGTTCAGTGTTGCTCTCTTTCTTCAAGTCATCAGCGCGGATGTCAGCGCAATGTCTAACACTTCCGATCCTCATGCCCTTCTGCGTGGCAAATTTGTTCGAACCAGCCTGGAGTCCTACGATTCCATGTCCTTGTCTGAGCTTGTCCTTGCCGAAGTTACGTTTGTTCTCTTCAGTGAATTTTGGTCCAATGGTAGCACCAGTGAATCCATGTCTTTGAGCCTTGGATTATTGACCACGAGTAGATTTTTAAATTTATTCAGAATAATTAATACACTTTTAATCAATCGAATGTAATTAAAGCCAAATTTTAAAATAATGCTTATGTTAGCTGATTACCTCGCTACCCAAGATCTGAAGGCAGGAAATTACTTGAGGCATATTTCTACCCTCAAACAAGTCAACAGTCTGGAATATGCCAGTTCTGTCGACTCCGTAGTTCGTGCAGAATGCCAAGAAAGTCTGAATGTTTTCCATCTGTTGAACAGAAATTCATCAAACGTTTGTTATAAATTGACCATCAAATATTTCAGCATATAATAAAATAAATGGACTAAAAAGCATATTAGCCTGCTTGTAGGGGATATCTTGGGTGTTAAGTCTCAAGGTCTGTTTCTTAGCCTTGGCCGGGCAGTTGGGACTGTCTTTCTGTAAAACTCGTACCAGCCTAGTAATAAATAAATAAATAAACAGTAGAATAACTTCAGTTAAGTTCAGGGCTTAACTAATATCGAGTATTTTAAAGTTATTAAACAAAATTAAAAGTTAAGTTTTGTTTTGAACGGAACACCGGCAAATAAAAAGACGTTATACTTGACAAGGATCTGTCCATCACGAAGACCGTTCTCGACACTTGATGTACCAGGCTCGATGTCAGCTTGGACGAGCTGCTTCAGCCAGCCCAGCACCTCAGACTCGGCTCTTGAGTCGTAGCGGGCCGCGATCTGTCGAAAAAGCCAAGAGGTTACTTGCGCTTGGTAACCGTCAAAAAAAAAAATGAATTTAAAAAATAAAATAAAATAAAATAAAAACGAGATTGTTTCTATTTCACAGTTTAAATTTTATTTATTAATTAGTTTTTTCTTCAATTACGATCAAATCATCATAATCATTTATAATTTCCTAAGTAATTTATCTGACAGCCATCCGATTTACGGTAAAATACTATGAAGCTAAAAAAAATAACTAAATACGAGTATGCAATATTGGTAATTAATAAATAAATAATGCTTTATTCATTATTTTATATGTCATCATTATATTATTTTTATGTCCATCAGAAACTAGGGCGAGAGGGCTGCAATTACACGACCGGACAAACAAATTGTTTTCTTGGCAAAGCCCGACGATCACCATATAATCGAACTACATTCCATGATAATGACACGCTACAATTAACCGATCATCCAGCCGTGTGCCCATGACAAACACGCCTGCCGATGCCGCTCAATGCCGGGGGAAATCGCCCGCAAATATTGCTCGCGTGACCGTGGCCGGTTCGTCCTCTAATTGCCGTTGGTTTTTCCGTGCCGATTGTTTCTTAATCTATACTTCGTGGTTAGCAGGCGTTTCTGGGCCCGATAATAACCGATGCCTTTTAAAAGTTACACGACAAGTCTCTTAGCGTCTGACTTCTTGTTAAAATACTTTCATTAATTTGTAACAACAGTTCGAGAAAGAGTAATCTACAGTGCTATTAATCCAAGAACGAACTTTTTTCAGTGTTTTAATATCTCCAATGTAAATTAGCAGTAAATTAATTACCTTGTTTCTAACGAGGACCATATCACCAGCTGCTTCTGCTCTTTTCGACATGTTTGTAGATTCCTGTCGTCAAACAAAACTAGAAGAAAAACAAAGTACGCCTTACAAGGAAAAAAAATAATCAAAGAACTTTCGGTGACGGAACGAAGTTCTGTTATAGGACGTTAGAATCTTTTAACAGTGGATGTAAAATCCTGTTCGAAATATAGCCCCCTATTAGTTGGGTTTCCGCCGCGATTGAAACTCCGGACTGCCTGGCCGACAACTTAGTTTTAAGCCAACAATCTCAGCCTCTCTACTTCTCTATCTCGTTGAGTAGAAGTTTGCTGTAGAACGCTTTCGAGCCTTCATTTATTGCGCTTGGCCTGCTGCAGAAAAAGTTCTCGTGCTGCAGTGGAGAAGAAGGAGAAGGAGAAAAATTCTCTCAACTTTCCACGCTCGGTCGAAGCACAGTAGCTGCTTGGAAATCCTATGTATATCCGCGCGCATGCCTCTCGCTCTCTCTCTCTCTCTCTCTCTCTCTCTCTCTCTCTCTCTCTCTCTCTCTCTCTCTCTCTCTCTCTCTTTATCTGACTATCTCACACCTGTACAAGCTGTTGTTGTTGTTGTTTTAAGTAATGATAGTGGTATCTATGTTGCGTCATGATGATGATGATGATATTCATCTCGTACGCTTATGCTGTTGTTTGTATAATTGTTGTTGTTGTTGTTGGGGATCGTGATGGTGATTTTAGATTGTACTCTTTCTGGTCATGATTGTGATGTTTGTTTTTTTTATTTCCGTAGTGTTGTGGAGTTTGTTGCGGGAGTTGGGCGAGTTGTTCAGACGATCAAATCCGAGTTTTCTATCAAGATTTTAATTTTTTCGTCTTCAAATTCTGAAGGATGGTTCGTTTCGCCTGGAAAACTACCACCACCATCAAGCAACACACGATCACACACACATACACACACACACACACACGTGCGCACACACACACCAGGAAACGTGGAACGTCGGATCCGGTAGACTGGACGAGCTTTTCGGTATGGGCACATAAAAATGATGATCCCAGTTCCCTCTTGGAGCATTGCTTGAATTGTTCCTATGATAATTTCACGGCTTTTCCAGCCCATCCGCCTAACAGACACACACGCGCGCGCGACTCTGCGGAGAGGATGGTTTGAAGAAACGAAAAAATGAGGCGGTTTATTTTCCTCCAATCGGTTGCTACAAGATGCCAGAAATAGTTATGCCTCTCTGCACACGTAGGCATTTAAAAACGAGAAAAAGTAGGAGAGAGAGAGAGAGAGAAATACAAGGAAAGAAAAAAAGAGAGGGATAAAGAGAGAGAAAGAGAGAGAGAGAGAGAGAGAGAGAGAGAGAGAGAGAGAGAGAGAAAGAGAGAGAAAGAGAGAGGAAAAGGAAGAGGGAGAGAGAGAAAAAGGAAAAAAGAGGGAAGAGCAAAAGAAGAGAATTATTAGAAAATAAACGGGACGAAAGCTTATTTGAAAAAGAACAAAATGCAAGCGTCTGTTGAAAATGAATTATTTTGAAATGCACTGTTTTTTTTTGCCGTCTGCTATTATGCACTGTCATGCTCTGTGTATGCACTGATCGCTGAATGTTTTAAAAACTCCTTCGAAACACTCAAGCAATATCGGCAGTGAACAATCATGCTCAATTCATCAATTGCTTTATTTAGAATTTGATAAACAGTTTAATAAAAGTAATTTCAAGCAATAATTCACTTTTTATTTTAAAAAGAGGATGGATTTTTTTGGCAAAATTCAATTCACTACAGGCGAATTAAAATTATTTGTAATATGAAGTTAGATTATTGTGCCGAGATTAGCCTTACAAAAACTGTGTAGGATATTTCTAAAAAATATAAAAATTGTTCTTGAATATCGATGTAACGGATATTTATTTGTGTACATAAAATGTAATATGCGTTTTTCTATATTTCTTACAAATTTTAAAGAAAAACTTAAGAAACACGTATGAATCGTGTGTATGTGTACGTTTTTGTACGCGTACACAATGCGTACACATTCAAGTACTTCTTTCCCTAACTCAACACGATCTAGCATCAAATTTCCGTGCACGGTGTTAATGCTGGCGCTCTTTATGTCCGAGCACATAAATTGGTTCGCATTTCGCGTTATGTCCGAGCACATAAATTGGTTCGCATTTCGCGTTATGTCCGAGCACATAAATTGGTTCGCATTTCGGTGTTCGCTGATTTTCTTGTCTTTGTACAAGCATTTTTGATTTACTTGTACAGACGAGGATTTCCTTCGACGCATCCACAAAGCAGAGATAGTTCGGCAGTTTTCTCCAAATCTTAAGAAACAACTCCATCGAAACCATCCACTAGTTTCCGAACTGCTTGAGAACTTTCTTTCTCCGAAGCTTTGCTTTCGTCCATTGAAATTTTCACGTGTACGATTACTATTGGTATTCATTTTTTTAAAACATAACAACCATCACCCAACGTTTAGTTTCTTTTGCAGATATGGAGCTGGAGTACCAAAACATATTCATCAACCTGGCTGCTTATGACTGACTCTAAAGTTTGCGGATCGAACGCCTTACTCTGCTGCAGACAAAAGATATAAACTGTCTGATTGCATATACATCCAAATGTTTTCCCTCGTATGTGACTGTATGATCAGAACGTGACATTCTAACTATTCTCATCTCGAGTCGACCAAGCAACGTATAAACAATTTAAAAACTGTTTTTTCTGATTAAATTAAATAAAAATAAAATTTTTAAACTGTTCTGTCTGATTATCTTAAAAAGATTCTTCCACATCTGCTATTTTAATCTGCTTTTGATTTGATCTGCTATATAATAAAACTAGCAGTGCCCGTAGCGGCTTCGCTCGCATGAAATTAGAGATTTTGAACAGTGCATCCATAGTAGAGATCAATTGTTTAGGTCTCGGGTAGGCCCTTCGACAACTTAGCCCAGCCCGTTTTAAAAACCCGAACTCCTGGCCCGGCACAGCCCGTCTGAATTAGGCACGGCCCCTTTTTACAGGCCTAGAAGTTCTATATACTTGATGAAAAACTTCGGCCCGTCCCACCTTGACTTCAGGTTTAGCCCGGCCCAAATAAAACCCTAAAATCACTAAAACATCTATATACTTGGTGAAAAATCTCGGCCCGTCCCACCTTGATTTAAGGTTTGGCCTGGCCCGTGTAAAGACTCTAAAATAAAGGCTTGGCCCGGCCGGTGATAAACTGTACTTAGCTACTTTTAACCGGCACAAAACTTCAAAATACTAATTTTTACATTTGTAGCACTTACAGTTTTTGAGTAGCAGTTATTTTGAAATCAAATAACCCTTATTTCTACCCCACATTTGAGGTCCTGGAAACCAAATTTTTAAAAAATGTTGAAACACTTATATCATTATTTTTTGAGTATATACTAAATACTAATTTTGACATCTGTAGCATTCACAGTTTTTGAGTAGCAGTTACTTTAAAAACCAAAGAAACCTTTTTCCATCCCACATTTGAGGTCCTGAAAACCAAAATTTCAAAAAATGGTGAAACACGTATATCATTATTTTTAGAGTAGAAACTAAATAATAATTTTTACTTTTGTAGCATTCACAGTTTTTGAGTAGCAGCAACTTTAAAAACCAAGTAATCCTATTGTCCACCCCACATTTAAGGTCCTATAACCAAATTTATAAAAAAATGGTGAAACACGTATATCTTTATTTTTAGAATAGAAACTAAATACTAATTTTTACATCTGTGGTATTTACAGTTTTTGAGTAGCAGTTACTTTAAAAAACAAATAACCCTATTTTCCACCCCACATTTGAAGTCCTGGAAACCAAATTTTCAAAAAATGCTAAAACACGTATTTCATTATTTTTGAAGTAGAAACTAAATACTAATTTTTACTCCTTTATGATTCACAGTTTTTGAGTAGAAGCTACTTTAAAAACCAAATAACCCAATTTTCCAACCCACATTTGAGGTCCGGGAAACCAAATTTGTGAAAAATGGTGAAACACGTATATCTTTATTTTTAGAAAAGAAACTAAATAATAATTTTTACATCTGTGGTATTTACTGTTTTTGAGTAGCAGTTACTATAAAAGACAAATAGCCCTATTTTCCACCCAACATTTGAAGTCCTGGAAACTAAATTTTCAAAAAATGCTAAAACACGTATTTCTTTATTTTTGAAGTAGAAACTAAATACTAATTTTTACTCCTGTAGCATTAACAGTTTTTGAGTAGAAGCTACTTTAAAAACCAAATAACCCAATTTTCCAACCCACATTTGAGGTCCGGGAAACCAAATTTGTGAAAAATGGTGAAACACGTATATCTTTATTTTTAGAAAAGAAACTAAATAATAATTTTTACATCTGTGGTATTTACTGTTTTTGAGTAGCAGTTACTATAAAAGACAAATAGCCCTATTTTCCACCCAACATTTGAAGTCCTGGAAACTAAATTTTCAAAAAATGCTAAAACACGTATTTCATTATTTTTGAAGTAGAAACTAAATACTAATTTTTACTCCTGTAGCATTAACAGTTTTTGAGTAGAAGCTACTTTAAAAACCAAATAACCCAATTTTCCAACCCACATTTGAGGTCCGGGAAACCGAATTTTCAAAAAATGGTGAAACATGTATCTTTTTATTTTTCAAAAAGAATCTATATACCAAATTTCAGAAAAAATTTTTAGAAAAAATGTTTAGAAAAAAGTTTGTTTTCCAGTTTTTTTCCCTCAGGAGCAAAATTTTCAAAAATCTTTTCTTAGCGGATGTTTACGCTATAAAAGTAATATAAGTTCCAAATTTCACGTTCCTAGGATGAGGCGTTTGAGCTCGGCGTTGATTATCAGTCAGTCATCTGTCAGTCAGGACATGTTCTTTTATATATATAGATTGACGACTTCTTTTAGAAAAAAAAACTAGCCAGTATTACTACAAAGAACAAATAACGAAATATTACAGCTTGATGGTTATTTCATTAAAATGTCTTGATACTTCTTGAGCACAACAATTGCTGTATAATTCTATCTGAAGAAGGTTTACTGGGAAAACAAATGCATCTCTTAGTATTAGTAGTTTATTTTTTATTCATCGAAGCTTCTGTGGGAAATTTGTTAACAAAAAAACTCTGTCAATCAAATGGTTCAAATGATTTATACGTCAAATAAAAAATATCTCTGGCCAATCTGACGAACAACCAGGGACGTAAATTGAGGGGGGCAGGATTTTCAAAATTTGATTTTTTTTTACCTAGAGTTTACTATATATTTATTTAATTTTAACTTTACTTAACCTAGTGATGATGCAATGCGTATTGGAATCCTTCTGGCGTGTATAGACAATTCGCCCCCCTTGATTTCCAAAATTAAAATTTTTTTACTTAGAGTTTACTATATAATATGGTAATTTTAACTTTACTTAACCTCGTGATGATTCAATGCGTATTGGAATTCTTTTCGCGTGTGTAGACAATTTTATATCTTAGCTCGATGCTAGATTTACCAATAACTGCAGAGTAATAATTTGTGTATCAGTGTTGGTCCAAAGATTAGCTGTTTTCTGTGCCAAAATACAATCAGCGATCTCGTGGAATTTTACCCTATTAGTGGTATTGATACAATGTTGATTCCCTCACAGCTGTCTACATCAAAGTTATTATTTATTACACAAAAATAAAACAAAATTATAACCACCCCATTTTGGACATCTCTTTTACAAACTTTTATTTAGGTTACAATCTCTGTTTGTTTGTTTGTGTTATAGAAAAAAATGAAAATAAGCTTTTATTTTATTTATGTCTACCTCATTAACAAAGACTTCCAATTTCTCTTCCCAAAAAAGCTAAGGTCGTTTTCCAAAAATAAGGTATTATACACAAAAAATTTCAATTGATACTCTGATGGGGGATGCATTTTCGCATCCCTCTCTGCTTGTACCTACGTATTTATATAAATGTAAAAGGTAATGTGTATGTGAGAGCATTCGTTTATCACATCCAAAATGCAGGAGCAATTTTAGCAACATTTGGCATGCAGGTAACTTCATTGATGAGAAAATTTTGAAAAAAAAATCTGTTATTTCTTTGACGTTTCATTGGCAAAAACGAGAAAAAACTAAGCACAAAAAACCCGGACAACACCGGGTAACCCTGTCAGTAAGCTATATAATAGCGGGAAAATTTTGCCCCCCCCCCTGGAAAATGCTAAATTTACGTCCCTGCGAACAACGATGGCATTTGTACAAACTTGTATTACAAACTTTTCTTTAGGTTACATTTACGATGGCATTTGTACAAACTTGTATTACAAACTTTTCTTTAGGTTACAATCTCTGTTTGTGTTTGTGTGTATGTGTGTGTGTGTGTCTTTCTCTGTACGCAAATCTTCCAAGTAAAATTTAACCAGCTTTTTGACTAGCTAGGAAGCTGAGACTTTCAGCATAGCTTTATATTGGATGACAAACATGATCTTGTAACAATATCCAGCGGAAGAAACAGATTACAAAATTCATTAAGATGTTTTATTAGATAAAATCAGATAAAAACGTTAAAATAAACAAATTATAAGTTAGTATTTAAAATTTTTGCATTCAAAGTCGTTAAAAGTTTTTTTCTAATGTCAAGAAACCTGGCCACAAGATGAAGAGCAGTTCTCTTGAAAATATTCCAATGAGCAAATGTTTTTTTCTAAACTTTTTGACGAATTGATACAATCGGGTCGGTAATAAATTTAAAAAGTTAACTATTCGCGAAACTGAGTAATAATAACAAAATTTTGCTGTGTGTGTTGCTTTCCCGCTCCCGGTCGCTTTTCCGCGGTAAAGCGACCGAGAGCGGAAAAGCGAGAGGCAAGCGTGAGCCTAAACGGAAAAGCGACCGGGAATGGGAAAGTGATCGAAAATGGGAAAGCGACCGGGAGCGGAAAAGGGACGGGAGCGGGAAAGCGACCGGGCGCGAGAAAGGTACCGGGCGCGAAAAAGCTACCGGGAGCGGGAAAGCGACCGGGAGCGTGAAAGCAAGCGGAGAAGGAAACGGGAGGCGTATTTACAAATGCTACATAGGTTCAACGCGAAACTTATTAAAATTTATGTAGGGCCTAGTTTAGCCGCTGTGGTGCTGCTAGACAAACCAGATATATAGGTCAGACTTGTTGCTTAGTTATGAATATATTTAAAAAATAATATAAGCCTAGCTCATCATTATTAAAAAAAAGTTATCATTTAAAGTTAAAATACGGAATTTGAGTGTTGTATCGAATTAACATACACTGCGAGAAGTATCGCAAAATCCGTATTTAACTTTTTAGTTTTGTGGAATTTTAAAACATTTTTTTAGAAAGTTTCCTAATTTTAGCTTCTCTTCTGATTATAGATTTGACATGTGTAAGGTAATGTTTCAATGTACATTATTATAAGTTTTTTAACGGCCTCAGGAACACTGTTATTGTATGATCTCTGGACTCGTTTTGTTTCTTTAAGTATGACAATTACATAACACCATCAAAGTATATATTTTTATTTCAAAAAAGCAATGCAAAAATATACAGCAGTAGATAAAGAAAGACGGAAAAGATATGCAACTTAAAAATTTAATTGGAACTGAACTGCAATTACTTATAATATTTAATAAAAAATAAACGAATATAATCAAGCATCTAAAATAGAGAACAATTAAGTTTCACGTTGAACCTAATTGTTGCCTAGCTGGCTGGCCTGATTAGGCCCTACCTACATAAATTAATATTAATAAGTTTCGCGTTGAACCTATGTAGCTTTTGTAAATACGCAAACGGGAGCGAGAGAGACAAACATTAGAAAACCTCTAAAAACCCCGGGCAACGCCGGGTACTCCCGCTAGTCTATATATATAAAAATGAATGTTTGTATGTTAATGGCCTTTATGCATTGCTACACCATTCATCCGATCGTAATGAAATTTTCACACAACCTTGAGAGTCAAGGGGAATCAAATATAAAATTTTTTTTTTTGAAATCCGTCACAAAATGAGCGGAGCGGAGCGGAGCGGGTGAGCGAGCGGGAACTATATATATATGTATGTGCGTATGTATGTGTGTATGTATGTATGTGTATGTGCATGTATGTGTGTCTGTGTGTGTGTTTATGTATGTACTAGCGGAGATACCCGGCGTGGCCCAGGTTTTTTAGAGGTTTTTCTAATGTTTGTCTCTTTCTCTCCCGTTTCCTTTCCCACCTGCTTTCCCACTCCTGTTCGCTTTCCCGTTTTCGGTCGTTTTCCCGCTGCCGGTCGCTTTCCCGCTCCCGGTCGCTTTCCCGCTCCCGGTCGCTTTCCCGCTCCCGGTCGCTTTCCCGCTCCCGGTCGTTTTCCCGTTCCCGGTCGCTGTCCCGTTCCCGCTCACGTTTGTTCTCCCATTCCCGCTCACGCTTGCTTTTCCGTTCCCGCTCGCTGTCCGTTCCGGGTCGCTTTCCCGTTTCTATAATAGACAAACTAACCCACAAACATTCATATATATATATACTAGCAGTGCCCGTAGCGGCTTCGCTCGCATAAAATTTGAGAATTTGAACCATGCATACATAGTAGAGTACTGCACGAATCAATTTTTTAGGACTCGGCTCGGCCCGTCGACAACTTGGCCCAACCCGTTTCAAAAACCGAAATTCCTGGCCCGGCACGGCCCGTCTAATATGGGCCCGGCCCATTTTTACAGGCCTAGAAGTTCTATATACTTGATGAAAAACTTCGGCCCGTCCCACCTTGACTTCACGTTTAGCCTGAACATCCTAAAATCACTAAAATGTCTATATACTTGGTTAAAAATCTCGGCCCGTCCCACCTTGATTTAAGGTTTGGGCAGGGCCGTATGAAGACCCTAAAATAACGGCTTGGCCCGTCCGTCCGGTGATAAACTGAACTCATTTACTTTTAACCGGCACAAAACCTCAAAATACTATTTTTCACATCTGTAGCACTTACAGTTTTTGAGTAGCAGTTATTTTAAAATTAAATAACCTTTTTTCCACTTCACATTTGAGGTCCTGGAACTGGAAACCAAATTTTCAAAAAATGGTAAAACACGTATATCATTATTTCTGGAGTAGAAACCAAATACTAATTTTTACTCCTGTAGCATCTACTGTTTTCGAGTAGCAGTTACATTAAAAACCAAATAACCTTATCTTCCACCCCACATATGAGGTCCTGAAAACCAAATTTAAAAAAAATGGTAAAACACCTATATCTTTATTTTTAGAATAGAAACTAAATACTAATTTTTACATCTGTGGTATTTACAGTTTTTGAGTAGCAGTTACTTTAAAAAACAAATAACCCTATTTTCCACCCCACATTTGAAGTCCTGGAAACCAAATTTTCAAAAAATTCTAAAACACGTATTTCATTATTTTTGGAGTAGAAACTAAATACTAATTTTCACTCCTGTAGCATTCACAGTTTTTGAGTAGCAGCTACTTTAAAAACCAAATAACCCAATTTTCCAACCCACATTTGAGATCCGGGAAACCGAATTTTCAAAAAATGGTAAAACACGTATCTTTTTATTTTTCAAAAAGAATCTATATACCAAATTTCAAAATCTCCTCATTTTTGGTTTTCGAGATATACATTGTTTTAGAAAAAAGTTTGTTTTCCAGTTTTTTCCCCTCAGGAGCAAAATTTTCAAAAATCCTTTCTTAGCGGATGTTCACGCTATAAAAGTAATATAAGTTCCAAATTTCACGTTCCTAGGATGAGGCGTTTGAGCTCGGCGTTGATTATCAGTCAGTCATCTGTCAGTCAGTCAGTCAGTCAGTCAGTCAGTCAGTCAGTCAGTCAGTCAGTCAGTCAGGACATGTTCTTTTATATATATAGATAGTCTTAGCAAATCTATTTTACGTTTTATAGGCTAACAGAAGTTATGAAAGAATGTAAAAGAGAAAATGAGCGTGAACGGGAACGGGAACGGGAACGGGAGAGCAACCGTGACCGGGAATGGGAGAGCAAGCATGACCGGGAACGGGAGAGCAAGCGTGAGCGGGAACGGGAAAGCGACCGGGAACGGGAAAGCGACCGGGAACGGGAAAGCGACCGAGAACGGGAAAGCGACCGGGAACGGGAAAGCGACCGGGAACGGGAAAGCGACCGGGAACGGGAAAGCGACCGGGAACGCGGAAAGCGACCGGGAACGCGGAAAGCGACCGGGAACGCGGAAAGCGACTGGAATCGGGAGAGCAAGCTTGGAAGGAAACGCGAGCAAGAGAGAAAATCGATAACAAAACTTCTGAGCGGGAAAGCGACCGGGAGCTGGAAAACGACCGAGAGCGGAAAAGCGACCGGGAACGCTACGAAAACGGGAAAGTGGAGAAGGGAACGGGAGCGAGAGAGACAAACATTAGAAAAACCTCTAAAAACCCCGGGCAACGCCGGGTAACCCCGCTAGTAATGAATAAACAAACAAACAAACAAACAAACAAACAAATATGAAGACATCCGCGACAACAAGTTTATTCCAAACCCAGAGTGAATTTTTTTATTGAAATGTTAAAAAATCAGAGTAAAGTAAATGAAATAAAAACTGAAAAAAAAACTGCTTTTACAATAAATCAATCAATGCAAATATTCATAAAGAGTCTTCAATTTAGCTTTAACTTTGGCTACTTGGCAGCAAATCAAAGTTAAACTTCAAACCTCACGTGGAAGAAATTTGTTCATATTTTTTTATAATGTGGTTTGAGTTTTTTTTTAATGAATTGCTGAGTTTTCATTTCTTGTCTTAGTTTATCATGTTTTGTTAAAAACGTTTTTATAGGTTTTGTAAGTTTTCCTGACTTCAATTTGATAAAATTTAAAATTTTCTCAGCTTCTGGAATAATACAGCCATTGAATTTATAATGTTTGTCATAAGCCGTGATTAGATGAGAAATCAATATCGAATTTTCAATATATCTGTTATCGACACTATTGTATGAAAAAACAATTGAAACCCAGCCGTGTTTTGGCGATAATAAAGGTTTCCATATAACATCGTCCAGAGAACTAAGTGCAGATGTTGTGATTATATGGTAAATCCAAGTAGAGCTATATCTAGAACACAACATTGCTGTTATACATTTATTAAGCTCACCGCCGTTTTTTGAGTCGATTTTGGATATTTTACAAAAAAACTTTAGAAAATCGTGAACATATATCTCTTTGCGCTTGGGATTGTAATGATAAAGTCCTTTGAGTATAAATTCAGTAATAGTTGAAAGTTTGCTTTTTAGTTTTGAATAATTTTTCTTTTCTGCGAACTTTGTCAAAAACAAATAGCAATGTCTATAATGTGATGACTCCCAAAAACTGCTTTTCATTGACGCTATGACCTCATCAAATGTGTCCAAGTTCCTTCCAACTTCAGAGCTTATATTTGAAAGAATTTCAACATTAATTTTTTCAAAACGTAAACCCAAATACACAAAATTCCTCGAGTGCGTCCACGTAACGGGTTCTTCAAATCTAGTAAAAGAATTGCTGATGTCTAAATAAACTAAATTAGGCAATTTGTCTATCATTTTGTATATTAAGTTTAGATTATAGTTAGTAATCAATTCAAAACAAATGTTTTCACTCATGTCAAGCCACGTTAAATTAGATAGACAGGATATTGAATCAACCAATTCTTCCAATGAATCACCAACAAACGTATGTATACCCAATTTTTGCAGACTAACAAAACTAGAAAATTTCCTAATGATATTTCTTGCATACCAGCAATGAGAAATAATTAAATGTTTTAAGTACTCAAAAGGAAACTCAATTTTTAGCATATCAATTAGATCCTTTTCGGTGGGATCATCATCATCATCATCGGCACAAATACAACGCAGGGAAAGTCGTAGTAATTTAGGGCACAACCACCCAGATTTTGTTTCCATCTTATTTTTAGAAAACGTCTGAAAATTTGAACAACAACAAACATCTAATTCTAATTCTTCTAATCTCAAAGAAAAATTTGGATTTTTCCAAAAGTAATTATAAATTATTTCTTGTTTAGAAAACATATTTGACTCAGTGAACGAAACACGACTTAAATTTCCTCTAGCTATAATAGTTTTTAGAGGTTGGAAAAAATTAAAAAGTTCAACTTCTTCAAGTATTAATTCATGAAAGCATTCATATTTGAGAACAAATGGAATAATATACGTAGGATGTAGTTGTATTCCTGTTTTTTGACCTCTTAAAAGTATTTCTCCAAAAATATTTGATGAAATTTTTACGCAGTCTTTTACCTGAAAAGGAAGATGTTTAATCTTAGAAGAAGGTCTCAGAAATGTTTTTTCGAAGTTAAATAGAACAAAATCTTGGCAAATATATGTTAATGATAGTGAATGATGTAGATAACTCATTTTTGCAAAAATATTTAACTAAGTTTTGCAAATATAATTATCAACAATCTATATTGTATCTTTTATTATAAAAATTCATTTTTCCTAAGCTAATTTTTCAGCAATATTTAAGCAATGATAAGAATTCGAGTGCATTATTTATCTATTATTTATGTCTGTTTATATATAAATAAATAAATAAATAAATATATATATATATATATATATATATATATATATATATATATATATATATATATATATATATATATACAGACATAAAGTCATTTATCTATATACATATAAAAATTAGATTATGTAAGTAAGTAAGTAAGTATCTTAACACACAAAAGCAAACAGGAACGGAGAAGCAACTGAGAGCGAAAGAGCGAGCGGGAGCGGGAAAGCAAGCGAAAGCGGGAAAACGACCGAGATCAAAAGAGCAAGCAGGAACGGGAAAGAGACCGGGAGCGGGAGAGCAAGCGGGGAAGGAAACGGGAGCGAAAGAGACAAGCATTAGAAAAATTTCTAAAAACCCCGGGCAACTCAACTTTGAGAGCCATATCCATAGGAGTTCCACAAGGGTCAATCCTAGGCCCACTACTTTTCAACATCTTTTTTAATGACATATTTGAAACTTCTAAACTGCTCTCTACAATATTATATGCTGATGACACTAATTTGTTCTATTCTGAACATTCTATAGATCAGGTTACAGCTGTGATAACACTAAATTAGAAATATTTTCCCAGTGGTTTTCTGCCAATCGTCTCAAAATTAACATCAACAAATCAAACTACATGATATTTGGACCAAAAATTAAATTAAATGCTCTTCCTCCATTTCGTATAAAATATGGAGGTATTTCACTGCCCAGAGTGGGGTTCACATAATTTCTTGGTGTTACCATTACGGAAAGTCTGTCCTGGACAGATCATATAAATGCTGTTGGGAGAAAAATGAGCAAATCTATTGGATTATTATCAAGGTTCAGAAATCGTTTGAATCATGATATTATATGTCATCTTTATTGCTCTTTGTTCTAGCCACACATTATTTATTGTAACTTGATCTGGGGAAACAGTCCTATGTCTTCTATACGAATCATTTCAATAATTCAAAATCGTTTTGTTAGAATGCTCTACGGACTTGGAAGAACAGACAATGTTGAAAATTATATCAAAACACTGAATATATTAACACCAAGACAAATTCATTGCTACAGCATCTTGGTTTTCATGTTTAAGCTCATTAATAAAATACTTCATTGCTCTGTCTTTGATAATTTTATGTTATCATCAGATATAATGAATAGACAAACAAGACATACAGGTATTTTTCACTTACCTTACTGCAGATTGAAAATACTTTCTACTAGTGTTTACCTTACTGGACCAAAAACCTCTTACCAAATGACATCAGATGTGGATCTTCAGTTTGCATCTTTAAAATTCTTGTCAAGAAATTTTGCCATTGGTATAAAATCTAAACTCACAAATTGTGAATCTTACTGGTTTAACCAGAAAAAATGTAAAATTGAATTTTTTTAAAATCAACTTGGCATGGATAATCAACTACGTCAAGATTCATCGGATTAACATTTCTTATACTGGGTGCAAATACCGCTACTGTTAGTAGTGATAACATACATTTTAGTTTTTCAGGGGCCGTATGCATGACGAGCGAGTAAGCTACTCGTAGAGTAAGCACTACTCTCTGATTAGCTATTCTCGGAGCAGCGGGCGACAGAACTTGGTATGCATGATGTCCGAGTAGAGCGGGGAATAGTTAATCTTTTGACTGACACGTTATGAGTCGCGTTACTCTGCGAAACTGCGAACTTAAACGTTCATAATTTAGTGTTAATAATAAGATCAAGTGGTTGATAGTTGTTTTAAGAAGTGTTTAAAATATAAGTTAGTGTTATGTTTAATTGATAAACATTTTGAAAGTTATATATTTCAAAATATATTAAAAACTTTATTTATCAACACTGTTCTTTAGTTTTGAAATCTAATCTGACATAACATTTATTCAGCCAACCAGTGTAAATAATGTTAATTATCACTGGAATTTACAGAAAACATATTAAGCCAACTAGTCCTAGACACAAGCAAATATGTGTCAAGCATATTTTATTTATTTTATTTTTTTTGTGGAAAGACATACGCAATAAAGTTTATGGGTATTTTTGGTAATCTGTTGGCAGATTCAAGTATTTTGAGATCTTTTAAATTTTCAGCATGAAGTGAAACGCATGAAAACACGTTATTATATAAGAATGTTTTTATTTTATTGTAAAAAGACATGTTTTTATAATTGTTTTTTTATATACATTACTAGTTTTTAGTCTCCTTATGATTTGCCAACAAAGCTTTAAAGTTTGATACCAAGTTTGTCTAGTAAAACCATACCTAATTAAATCGTGCGTATCTTTCGTATACTTTTTTATAGTGAATAAAAATGTTTGATACATTTATTGCCACATGAAATGCAAATATATGTGTGCAAAATATTTGCAAAGCAGCTGGTCAGAAGATGAGTGACGATTCGATTCTAAGATTCTACCCTGACCTGATATAAAACTTGTAACCGTATTCAGCTGAAGAAACAGGTTTTAAAGCTCATTAAGATATTTTATTATATAAAGTCAGATAAAAACGTTGAAATAAATAAATTATAAGTTAGTATTTCAAACTTGCATTCAGAGTAATAATCAATGCGCTAATACAAAAGTTAACTTTTTTTCAGATGTTAAGAAAACTGGACAATAAATTAAACAGCAGTTCTTTCAAAAATATTCCAATGAGCAAATCAAATGTTTTTTCTAAATCTTTTGACGAGATTGACTCAATCGCGTCGATTGTCTCCCAACAAAAAGTCTGTAATAAGATAGATAAAACAAAATTATTTGAAATTGTAATAAACTGAAAAAATAACAAGATATTTGCAAGACTCAATACCAATAAAATAAACATTTTTTTCTCAAATTTTTGTTGGTGTTGATGTCATTAGTGTGGCTCTCGGTTAGAACACTGCACAGGCCAAATTTGTGGTCCAGATTTTCAGGACCAACTCAGCCCGTTTTTACAGGCTTAAAATCTATCTACTTGACGCAAAAAAATCTTGGTAGGCCAGTTTAAAAACTATAATCTGCTGAGTTAGTTATTTATCTGCTGTCAAATAAAACAATTGAAACAACTACTCTAATGAACTTGCTGAGATCAGTTTTTTAAAAGTAGATAAGTTTAGAATGTTTCAAGGTGTTTATAAAATTAAAATTTAAAATTTTGAAGAAAACAAAATGCAATAAACAAACAAAAAATTGAATAATTGTCAATACGTTAACATATTTTTTTAAATCCTACATATCAACTTTACTGTGTTGGCTTGTTTGCTTACTTGAGCCATATGTTAGGACCCTATATCACTAAAAACTTACTTTCCGTTATCCAATTGAGTTGAAATTTAGTGGGATTTATTAGTCGCTGAAGACCTCACATTATATTAAATTTTCAGATTTATTAGATAAGCCTTAAGTAAATTTTGAAATAAAATCACTTTATCACTTTTTTCAATTTACAAATTTTATGTGAAGAAACGAAATCCGAATTATTAGTTTATATAAAAAGCGACTTTCAATGTTCAAATTAAAGATTTTAATAAAAAAAACTGTTTATTCTATATGGATTCGAAAGTTTTTTAAGTTTTCAATCCTAACATGCTTAACATATTAAGTATTTAAATAACTCACATATACCAAGTAGAGTGAAGAAAAAAATTGAGAAAAAGTCCATCTATTTACAAGGCCTAAATTAAACAAAAAGTAAATTTCCAAACCGATTTTGCTTAGTTGTTGTCGGTGCGACGGTTTTTGTAGGCGTTGTTGCCGGTGTGGTTGTTGTAGCGGCTTTCGTAGTCCTGGTGGTTGTAGCGGCTTTTGTAGTCGTGGTGGTTGTAGCGGCTTTTGTAGTCGTGGTTGTCGGTTTGGAAGTAGTTGTTTCTTTAAAATTTCAAGATAATAAATCTATCAATCACAATTTTGCAAAGGTCTTTTAGCCAATAAAACCCCAATTAAAAATCTATTGGAAAACTCTTCAGCTCGATCGGAAAAGACGAAATTGTGTCAAAAACTGTTAATATCGCCACATATACCAATTAGAGTGAACAAAATATTGAGAAAAATTCCTTTTATTTATAAGAACTAAATTAAACAAAAAGCAAATTTTCAAACCGACTTTTTTTAGTTGTTGTCGGTGTGAAGGTGGTTGTAGTGGCTTTTGTAGTCGTGGTGGTTGTAGTGGCTTTTGTAGTCGTGGTTGTGGGCTTGGAAGTAGTTGTTTCTTTAAAATTTCAAGATAATAAATCTATTAATCGCAGTTTTTCAAAAGTCTTTTAGCCAATAAAACCCCAATTAAAAATCTATTGGAAAACTTTTCAGCTCGATCGCGCAAGACGAAATTGTGTCAAACATTTTTAATAACGCCACATATACCAGGTAGAGTGAAAAAAAATTGCGAAAAATTCTATTTATTTACAAGAACTAAATTAAACAAAAAGTAAATTTTCAAACCGACTTTGCTTAGTTGTTGTCGGTGTGGTTTTTGTAGTCGTATTTGTAGGCTTTGAAGTAGCTGTTTCTTTAAAATTTCAAGATCATAAATTTAAATTTAAAATTTGTGAAGACCACAAAAGTAATAAAAAAATTGGAGATGTTAAATCATTGTCAATATGTTTACATATTTTTTAATAATAATTATCTGCGTCCTAATTTCTAATTTAACAATTGTAGGTATTGTTAATTGCCACTAAGAATTATCATCTACTCAAAAATGCATTTGATAAATTCACCTCTTCTACAGCTTTCACAACACCTATTATATCCCAGGATTTCACATAATTCTTTTTCATTCCTTGCATCTTGACATCTTATTTTTCTACCATTGTAATTAATTGATCTTGGATCGTCTCCGTAAATGCAGGAATCTAAATGAAATTGTAAATTAGTTTAGAGTTTAGAGTTTTTAATTAAAACTATTGTTTATAACAATTTTTAAGATACCTCTGACTGGAGCTTTGTCATCTGCAACACATTGACCATTTTTACACCATTTTTTATTTCCACATACGGTTCCTTCATATGCCTCTGTGTAGCTTTCAAAGCATTCATTTGAATCGTTGTCGAAACACCAAAAATTTGAACAAATGTGGTCGTAAGTCCTTTCACCGTCTTTTTAAATATATTTGATTTATTAATCAAATTAGTTTTTTAAATCACCCGGCATGAAAATATGTTTCAAATAATCGCATTGTTTTTCAGCCGGATATGCAATACCGATAGGCATTACACTATCGCCATTGAACAATGGCACTTCAGAAGAAATACTGTTTTCTCGAAGACAGTTGTTGTGATCCCTGCAGTTGAAAGAATTCCATTTCATATGATATTTTTTTTTATTTTATGGTTTTTACTATGTTTGTAAGCCATTGAGTTTTGATGACGGCCAAAATGAAAATGATTTGAATTTGAATTTTATTAATTAATGTTAGAAATTTTCAATAAAATAAAACAATACTTTTCTATGTTATCAATGTGGTTTTACATTTCTTTTATGGAACAATTTGAAAAGGTAATATTCGGACGTCCTCCTAGTGACGGTGACATAACGTATTGCCACATAGGACAATTATTTTCTGAAGAATCGTGATGTGCACCAAATCTATAAAACAATTTTCTTTTTAATAATTCGAGATGGTTAAAAAAAATCAATTATTGTAAAGTTCTCACAAGTGACCAATTTCGTGGTCTGCAACGCGAATACTATACTCCATCTTAAAATTGAAGTCTAAAGTAAAGGCATCGGCATTGTTTCGACATACACGATAACCTCTAGTAATACCTACCGTAGCATCGAAGCTTGAGTATCTTTAAAAAAATATTGAGCTCAATTAGGCAGTTTTTAATAATAATTAAATAAATAATAATGTTTTGATAATTTACCTTGTAAACCCTATAATAGCATCGTAGCTTTTTCCATATTTTTTAATTCTATTGCTAGTCCAGATATTGAATAATTTTAGGGCTCTATGAAAATCTATTGTTTGAATATTGGTACCATTTTCTCGTGAAGCGATAGCATATTCTACTTCTGTAAAGTCAGCCATTTTAGGTGACTGTGTCGAACAATAATTAAGCTTATATCTTTAACAATCTTAGATTTAAAAGAAAATCTTTGCAGATTACCTCGGCGATGTAAAAGCCAACCGTTTTAACGGAATATCTGTATTTTGATGTATCTATAGCTTTGAAAATAGAGTCAATCTGCCAATTTTAAAATTTTGTAGATAATAATGATAATATTAAAAGTATTATATATATATATATATATTTATATATATATATATATATATATATATATATATATATATATATATATATATATATATATATATATATATATATATATATATATATATATATATATATATATATATATATATATATATATATATATATATATATATATATATATATATATATATATATATATATATATATATATATATATATATATATATATATATATATATATATATATATATATATATATTCTTTGAGATTTAGCCCAAATAAGCGGCAGCTTAATTAAGCGGAATTGATTATATATTACTAATAAAGTAATAATAACAACAATTACAACAAATTACAACTAAATAAATTAATTAAATAACGTTACAAATAACAAAAAAGGAAAAATTTCAATGAAAATAAAAGTTAAGAATGGCATTATAATCAAACTTACCCCATGCATGACTTGTCCATAATACAGTTTTATATCTCTTAATGTTTTGTTTATATCTCCTTTATTATACGATGATAATCTTAAAAAAGTTATGTCCAATTTAAATATGAATTTCGTTTAATAAAGAAATTGCTAAGAACATACTCTCTAAAAATGCTGTAATCAGTTACAACAAAGGTCTCTATTACAAGGTTCACAGCTGTATCAGCACTATTTAAACCTCTAAATTCTCTTTTATTCTTGAATGACTTTGAATTGAAAACTTTAAATAAAATGAAATAAATAAAGCAATTTTTAAAATGAATAAAATTTAAAAATAATTTCAATGTAGTCATAAGGCAAATTTAAAAAAAATGATTCATTGTAATATGCCTCACGCTGTAATTACAAATTTGAACTTTACCCAGCATTCTTTCCGTATTCATGTTGGTTGTAATAACATGTTGCGTTCCATTGATTGTAACACAAATATTATCAATATTTGTTTTAGCAGGACAATCTCTTTGAAAATCAGGATACAAACCCAGCGAAAATTCATTCGTAATGTAGCTTCCGTACTGCAAATAAAAAACAAACAAATTTTTTTTATGTTAGACTGACTAAAACAAAGCTGACTAAAAATAAAAAGAATCTCACATATTTGACACTTGAAACAGCTCCTTCATCGACCAAAACTGATAAAGACGCTTTGTTTTCAAAATCACGATAGGTGTTGTAATTCTGAAAAAAACTTACTAGTTAGAGTTAGCCAAACTCGTAAACAAATTGTAGTATTGATACAAATTACAATATTATAACAATAAAAAAAATACATTATTGTAATATTGATGCAATTAGACTATTCTAATATTGAAAAAATGAAACATATTTTTAAGAGTAAACAAATTGTAGTATTGATACAAATTACAATATTATAACAATAAAAAAATACATTATTGTAATATTGATGCAATTAGACTATTCTAATATTGAAAAAAATGAGACATATTTTTTTAGAGTTTTACTTGAATTTCATCATCTATCCATTGAACTTGTCCATTTTCAGTTCCTCGGAGGACATCGATATTGTTTGATAGAACCTTTCTCAGTCTCAACTGCAGCAAGACATTGTTTATTTTCGGAAGTTTTAGTAAGATTTCGTCGGGCATAGAACCATCTGTCATTCTGCTATGCTGATCGTATATCCACTGAGCTAAAAATGTATATTTTAAATCATCTTTCAGTTAAATTGTGTGTTATAGTTGTAACTTACTTTCCACGACATTTTCGATATTTTCTAGTTGAACAACTTCAATCCACACAACTGATAAAACAAAGAAATTAAAAATCAACATTTCCTTTTTGCCCATTTTAAGCATTTGCTCAAATTTCAAATGAATATGCTCCTTATTTATACCATTACATTTTCTAGAGTCCATTAAAACAACAGTTTAACAAAAAATATTTCTGTTATCGAAATATGTTGTTTGGCCCAGATTGATGGTTCAATAATTGAACTAAGTGTAGCAAACAATGGTGATACAGGTAACTTGCACTGCACATCCTGCTGCTGTAGGTGTTTCACTTTATTGTCTTTCATGCTTGATGCGCTGAATGCCGATTGTTAAATACCGGTTCCGGCACCCTTCATACCGGCGGAACCGGTATTTGCCGGTATTACCGAAAACCAGCCGGTATACCGGCACAGTCTTAATATATATATTAATGTAAAATCGCTGATTTTACGATAAGTTTCACATTGGTAGACTTTAAAGGACTTGGAATAACTATTATGGACATTATTAATAGATAAAAAGGTATAAATAGCCTTAACAAAGCTTCATTTATTATTTTCCAATAAACTGCAAAACCATTCTATTGAGCCCGGTATACGATTTGGTGATATCGTAACAATATACTGCAGTTTGGTATATATATATATATATATATATATATATATATATATATATATATATATATATATATACCAAACTGCAACAACTCAACATGTGGCATTACTCGGCGCCATAATTTGGCTTTGGGTTTCATGGCTCCGTGACTAAGAAGACACAATCACAAAGTGTTTTCGTAAATGCGGTTTCGGTCTCGGGAAAGCAACAACAACAAAGAGTAATCAGTACTTTATTTTTTTAAAGTCAACTAACAGTCATATAAAAAATTTATGATTTAAAATAGTTCCAGATTGTTTGTTGTTCTAAAGTATTCAAATTAACATGATACAACTCCAAAGACTGTTTAATGAAATGGCTAGCTATCCTACGGTTATCGTGATAACAAGCACACTTTAAAAGCTTAATAACGTATAAAATTGCAGTTTGACTGCTAATGAATCCATCATCCGAATTTGTTGAATCAATGTCTTCAATGCTTTCCTCCCCTTGTTAAACTACAACTGGGACGCCTTTGGCAGGACTTGTTGGCTCATCAGCATCGCAATAGACATACTCTTCAAAATTGACTCCCGCCAGGATTGGATGGTCTACCATATCATCATCAAACTCTAGAACCTCTGTAGAATTTGTGACATCACATGGACCGAAACCGCATTTACAAAAGCACTTTGTGATTGTGTCTTCTTTGACACGAAGCCATGAAACCCAAAGCCAAATTATGGCGTCGAGAAATGTAATAGATTTTTCCACCTGTCGAGTTGTTGCAGTTTGGTCATTGTCCAGTTTACTTACTAAACGACGTAAAAACACGATACTGCTGCTGATAATGCAAATAATGATGATGGAGATGATGGTGATGATGATGCTGACGACGACGATGATGATTATTATTATGGTGATGATGATGTTAAACAAGATGAAAATGAATGTGATGATGATGATGATATCGATGATAATATATGTAATAACCATGAAAATGATGGAGATAGTGTTCACTGTTCACCTTATTGGATGTTTTTTGGAGCAATGATTTGAACGCGAAACTATTGCGTTTTGAAAAATTTGCAAAAAATCAAATTAAAAAGAAAAATTAAATGGAAACGAAATAGAAAAAATCGATTAGCCAAATAAGTTATAAATCGATTATGAAAACTAACAACATACTTGGTTCAAAAAACACTTGGCGAGACCCACATGCACACAATCGCTGACAGGAGAATATACAACATAGACCGATAAACAGACGTACAAAGACAAATAGTCAGACATACAAAGGCAGATAGACAGGCATTAATAAAAGACACGTATACAGTATTATACAGACATCTAAAAAAACAGATAGACAGGACCCTGAGCAAGCACACATAGACAGGCATTCAGAGGAGTCCATTAGAAATACAAATAGAAAGAAATATACATACAAAGCATAACATGCATACATTCACAATAAACACACACTGTGCGTGACACACACGCAAAGATAGATTGACAAACAAACATACTTGAAAAAACAGAGAAACAGACACACAGATATGGGAAGAAACATTACTTCAAAGAGATCGGAAGTTCCTCCAGTAAGGACATCGAGTTGCCGTGTAGAAGCACTGAGAGCGATGCGCAACACAATAAAAGAAGAGACATCCATACGTATCACACATACATAAATGGCTCTCCTCGGTTCACGTGCAGACTAATCGAACCTCGGTGTCGTGTTTTCAATCAATCCTCAACAAAATCAACTTTTTGCAACAAGTTCTCGATTCCATCCTCAACTATTTTTGCAACAACTTCACCAACACATCCTTGGATAAATCAACTTTTTGCTACAACTTTTCGAATCCATCCTCGGGAAAATCAATTTTTTCCAACAACTTTGCCACTCCATCCTCAACAAAAGCAACTGTTCGCAGCAACTTTACTAATCCATCCTCAATTGAATCAACTTTTTGCAACTTCTTTGCCAATCCATCAACAACAGATTCAACTAATGGTAAAAATTTTCAAAACAAACTTTACACGTATCTTTCAAGAAGTCAAAAATCGTCAACATTTTGCAATTCTTTGCAAATACACTTCAACAACCCATTTTCAA
>OZ022243.1:37409350-37419350 GCA_963978895.1 Erpobdella octoculata | reverse complement strand
GAGGACGTTCTGAGCCTGATGTTCAGGAGGAAGAAACTGTCTCGCTCTTTCTTAAGGACTTATTATTGTTATTATTATTACAAACGCGTACTCACAGCCATTAGTTACCTAATTAATTAACAGACGCCTAACTTGAGCCGTTGTGGAGTAACATTATTTATTGAGAAAAAAATTTACATTTATTCGATCTCAAAACTATTTATTTGATATTTTATCTATATTTTATTTAATTTGCTTAAATTCAATCAATTGAAAGCTAAACGTCAATCAAATGGGAATTATATTACTTCTATCGCTCTCCCTCTCTGTTTCTCTCTCTCTGTTTCTCTCTCTCTCTCTCTCTCTCTCTCTCTCTCTCGCTCTCTCTCTCTCTCAGAGTGTGGTCGATAAAGATTAGACAAATCAATGTCACTCAATTCTTACGAGCTTCTTTGTTGGAAAATGATTGGTAGCTATTCATCACAATTAATATAAATATTGGAGCAATAATATAGTCAAATCAAAATAATAAAATTTGAATTAAAGTAAATGGTATAAAACAAATCAATTATGATAAATTTGATAAAACAACTAAAATGTTATAAAGAGTAGAAAATAAATGAAATAGTGTAAAAATAACAATACTTACCTTGATTTTGTATTGTGGTTATTATTGTCGGTAAAAATACTAAATTCTATACATATAAAAATTCACATTCGAATTGTTGGTGCAATCTGTACAAAATTTTGCAAGGCGGTAGGATAATCCTCATAGGGGTGGACGTTTAAGGAAAATTTCGACTTTGTACCTCAAACTCAAACCCAGAAAGAAAAATCAAGAAAGAGAGAAAGCGAGAGAGAGAAACAGCAAGTTTAATACCTCGTAGAAGCCCCCGGACAACGCCGGGTAGCCCTGCTAGCCAATAGTTATAAAGTTATAATAAGAATTATAAATAATGTATAAATTAATATCATTAGAATAAATAAATAATTTATTATTAGAGGTTGAACATAAACAAGTAAATTAAAAACGAATTTTTAAAACCAATGCTCTTATATGTAATTAAGACACAAATTTTGCAATCAATTTTTTCTTATATTACTCTTTTATTTTATATTAAAGTCTGGCCTGGCGTAATATGGTTCGAAGAGCATTGCGATTTCCATTAAGCTCATAAACAAAAATTTTGCAATCAATTTTTTCTTATATTACTCTTTTATTTTATATTAAAGTCGCAATATACAACAAATAAATATAATAAACATATATATATATATATATATATATATATATATATATATATAAAATCCTCAAGAAAATTAACTAAATTAATTGACTTATTGTAAAACTAATAATTGAATATTGCATTGTCTTCTATCTTGAGCATGTATGCAAAATTTGAAAAAAATCTATCATCAGGAAGTGACTCAAAAATTGATTGCAAGATTTGAAACAGAGAAACAGACAGAGAAACAGAGCCGACGAGTTAATAAAAGCATTGGTAAAAATAACGATTTTTTTAAAATTATTATTGTTATTACAAGCAAAATCTTGATATTGTTATATCAAGATATTCCATGAATTTTCATTATATATTATTTTGCACTTACAACATCATTTTTTAAATTATTTTTTAATTGTACACTGACAGTGCACAATTGCGTTATAACTTTCATTACTCGACAGCACGTACTAATTTTGTTAACAGCTGACCCTGCTGACCACCGGGTTATGCGAAATTGCTAACATACATCCACAAATACACAGACATGTTTATTTAGTAGTAATGTTAAATAAGACAAGTATTCTAAAAAATTAGAACAATTCGAAATAAAATTAAAAAAAAATCTTTACGACTCTTGCGAAAAAAAAGAAAAAAAACCAAATAATAGCTCTAAATCTTCAAATAATTTTAGAGAAACCAAACAGCATCGGTTAAAAATAAAAACATAAACAAACTCAAGCCGGAAGCAGACGCGTCCAGGAGTTGTTTAGTGATTATATATATATATATATATATATATATATATATATATATATATATATATATATATATATATATATATATATATATATATATATATATATATATATATATATATATATATATATACTAGTAGTATTTATTTATTTATTTATTTATTTATTTATTTATTTATTTATTATTTATTTATTTATTTATTTATTTATTTATTTATTTATTTATTTATTTATTTATTTATTTATTTATTTATTTATTTATTTATTTATTTATTTATTTATTTATTTTTTACGATAAAAAAATTATAACAACATTATCACTAAAAATACCGTTTAAAACCAGTTATAAGTGAGAAAATGTTCAAGTTCAAGTTGATCAAATTTAGAAAAAAAATTGAATTCTTTTTGAAGAAATTACAAAATTTTTAGAATCCGGCTTTTGTATTCCAGTAAGGTTTGTGGAAAATAATATCAAATGTTTGGTCTTCCCGAATCTTTGCACCCCGCCGTTTTTAGCCCCTCTCGCTATTTTTACCCCCTCGTCAAAGTAGTCTAGATACGCTACTGTATACATTAAAAAAACAAGTCAATAAAGGGTTAACGAATACTTATAAGAAATTTGAAAAAAAATGTATAAGAGTCTATGAGTGCTTTCACTTTCGTTCAGAAATGATGTAAGTTACGCCCTGGAAGAATTAGTTCCACCTGGAATGGTCTGTTCCTCTACTTCCTGTCGGCATTTCAAGGAGTCTTATTGGCCGTGTAATGGTTCTTTTATGTCGCCGGCAATTGATTTACGTCTTAATCGAGATGTTCAGGGCGACTCTACAATGTGGGTGGTCGGTTTTTTCTCAACGTTATGATGATGCTAATGATAATAGCAATGATGATGGAGATGGTGCTATGGTGATGATGATGATGATGATGATGACGACGACAGTGATGATGATGAGGAGGATGATGATGATGATGATGATGATGATGATGATGATGATGATACTGATGATGATGATGATGATGCTGATGATGATGATGATGATGATGATGATGATGAGAGTAAGTTTATAGATATGGTTAAAATGATGATTATGATGGCAATGATAACAGATATGTGTAACGATGGTAGTTATGATGTTGACACTGGGCATAATGATGCTGATGATGATTGGAAGTAATTTCTGTTAAACAGCCTGAAAGTTCTAGTATTTTTTCTACGATTGCTAGGTTATTTAAAGCGCTCCAATTTGTATATTAATTTCTAATATTGAAAGAAAAAAACTGTTTAAAAAATTTTTCTCAAAAGCAAAACTTCTTTCGCACCAAGCCAACGTTTCTTATCTAACAATTCTCATCGCGGTTCCTCGTTTTTCTTTTTAGATTTTTTTTTGTTCCGGAAAAAAAAGAAATTATTATTAACAGGACGTCTGCGACGACGTTGGTGAATTCAATTCATTTCCATTCACTGTTGAGTAATCGAATGAAGGTGCATGAAAGTGCATGCCTTTCCTTTTCCCGCAGGAATAAAGTTGAATTTGCTCTGTGACGGTTTTTAAACGATAAAGTTATGTTACCTGTGTTTTTTCTCCATATTTAGTTTATGGGATTTTTTTTCACATAACATGTTTTGACACTGAAACGGGGAGTGTAGGTGTGTATGGTTTATGTACGTGAGTAAATGTTTGTGCGTGTGATGAAATGTATGAGTTACCGTGTGGGGTATTAGATGGATTTTTTTGGCATGGTAGATGTGTTTCTATCTAGGACTGTTAATGGGTTTTTCTTAAAATAAATGTGGTTTTAGTAGATATTTGGTTTTTAGTGTTACATGGGGTTTTTAGTAGCTGCATCGGTGTTTCAGAGAGTTGATGAGCTTCGAAAAAAGATAATGGGTTTCGGAAGATGTTAATGGGTTTTTGAAAATGTTAGGGAGCATTTGAAAATGTAGGGAGCATTTGAAAATGTTAGGGAGCATTTGAAAATGTTAGGGAGCATTTGAAAATGTAGGTGAATTTTTTGGTGTTAATTTGAAGAATGTTTATGTTCAGCCGATTTCAAATCGAATACATCCATAATACTTTCTCCTCTTAATTGAGTTGAATGGTCAAAAATAGTTGAACTTGCTAGAGTAGCTGTTTTGGCGAGAATAATATCTTCCTTCTTTAGAGGTTTTGTCGTACTCCGGCCCTTCTCTGTCAATAACCACAGAAAAAAATTTTTTCCAGTGCTGAAAATTGATCAAGTTATTAACCGATTTGTTGACATTGTGAAACAGAAGCACCAAAGCAAGAAAAAAAATAAAAACCAGAAATTGATTTTCTCGTGAAAATAGCGTGAAATGTATTTCCATTTTCCCGTGAAAATAGCGTGAAATGTATTTCCCATTTTCACGGCAACTCCGCGAGTAAAATTTCTGCACGCGGTTACAACGATATCCACCACGTTTCCCCCTCAATTGGAGACACCTTCAGTTCAGACCTTTCCTTTTTTTTCGGAGTATTTGCAGTATTTATGACGTTTTCCATGACAATGTCACAAAACGAAGCACAATGAGACGACTTCTATCCCGTGATGGCGTGACAATACATTTTATGCGACTCCATGAAAACATAGAATTTCATCATCGTCAACACATGCCTACATACAACACTGCTGTGCGTGCGTAAAGTATTGATTCGTTTCATTCATTCATTCATTCAGTTATTAATATAATAATTTTTGTAACTCACTTTTTTGAAAGTTACGTTGATACCTTTACCTTTATATCAGCGAATAATGAAGAACGCGTCATCTGTCGATCTTTTTGTGTCGTTAATCACTTTATGAATTAGTTTATTAATTTAATAAATTAATTAGTTTAATAATTTGTATAATAAACAATTTTTGTTTATTTGATTTTTATGAATAGCAATTTTCTTTTCTATTTGTTTGTAAAACATTAAAAAAAAACTCTTGAGAGAGCGCAAGAAGAGAATTATTGGGAAAAGCTCTACAAATGGAGATGTTGAAAGTATATTTTCTTCGATCCAGAGTTCTTTTGTGACAAACCAGGAAGCAATTATTAACTCCGAACCTTGAATTCACCACGTGAACATGGTCATAACCTGCGGTCAATCTACGCAGAGATGGGAACCAACCGCATCTTTTCATTCGGGTTTTCTCATACGGTGATTAGTCAAGTTAAGACCGATCCAATAAGAGATGATTAATCCGGACAACCTCGATGGTGAAAAAGGAAGGTTGAATGAAATTCAGAACACGATCTTTTAAGATCCCAGTAAAAAGTTTATTTAAAGAGGCTCTTCATTTTGGACGAAACTTAAGAGAAACAAGTTTAAAAGATTTAAAAGTTTTAAAACGTGAAATAGCTACAAACAAAATAATTTGTCGCTTTCGGTCGATTTCTAATATTGAAAGTAAATAAGATTAGAATTTTCACCAAAGTTGTTTTGCTATTTTTAATTTAAATTAAAAAAAAACATTGTTTTATTTTTGCTTGACGTTTTACCTGGAAAAGTGAGTTTCTTTCATTCTCGGTAGAGTTTAGTGTTAAACGACGTCAATATATATAATGAGCAGTAATACAGGTATGGCAAGGCACTTCATACCTGTCCCGACTTTAGACTCTATTATTCTAACGTGATTTGAAATTTTTTTAAAACTGATTAACTCAATGGTTGGTAAACTCCACATTTATAAGCTCGTTCGTTTCCAGCCGACTCCATCTCAAAATATAACCCTCTATTAAAATATAACCCTCTATTAAAATATAACCCCTCTCAAAATATAACCATCTCTTAAAATATAACCCTTGACTCAAAATATAACATCTCAACATATAACCCCTCTCAAAATATGACTATCTCTAAAAATATAATCCCTCTCAAAATATAACCCCCTCAAAATATAACTCTTTTTCAAAATATAACTCTTTTTCAAAATATAGCCCCTCTAATAATTTAACCCTGTCTTAAAATATGACCCCCTCTCAAAATATAACCTTCTCTCAACATAAAACCCCCTCTCAGAATATGACTATCTCTAAAAATATAACCCCTCTCAAAATATGACCCCTTTTAAAATATGACTCCCTCTAACACACACACACACACACACACACACACACACACACACACACACACACACACACACACACACACACACACACACACACACACACACACACACACACACACACACACACACACACACACACACACACACACACACACACACACACACACACACACACACACAAACATACACACACACACACACTGCAAAAGCGAGATATATACACATTTGCATGAAATCCGTCGCTGATACGAGTAGCAAATACAGTACTAATCCTGGCCTATTCAATACTAACGGAGCTTGTACTGGAATTGGACGGAGACGATGAGTGCTGCAATCAAACACACACATACACTTACACTTACACACACACACACGTAAACACACACACACACACTTACACACAAACAAACACACACACACACGCGTAAACACACAGATACACAAAACACACAAACACAACGTAAACATGCTATTTTCATTAAACGCCGTCATTCCAGCGACCTGCCTCTCCACTCTACTCCCTCTCTCTCTCCCTCTCTCCCTCTCTACCTCTCTTACTATATAAAACAAACTCGCTTTCTCCTGCACACGCACTCGCGGTAGAAGTGGAGAGCGCCGACCGCGTGGAGAGCGACGTACGGAATTTATTACTTTTCCTGCCACGTTGGTGTTTCTTAATTTTTTTTATCTTTAATTCCAATTATTAGTTTTAAAAAAAAAAAACATTTTTATTTAAAAATTAAAACATTCGGATGAGGTTTGAACTAGCTGGCAAGTCACGTCACGTTAAAAGGACGAGTTTTAGTTCTATTATTATTACGTTGAAGAGTCGTTAATATTTTTTGTTGTTGCTGACATTGGACTACATAGTAACTCTGTAAGTAACAAACAAAAACAAGGCCATGCTACGAAAGTTTTGCTTCTGGGATGACAGATCTTCACCGGCCTCATCGAGTGACCAGCAGAATCACTGCAGAGGAGAGGAGGAGAGAGCTGGAAGATGGGGTGGTAAAACCACTCCGGGGGGCGATAAGCTCGCGGCTGGTAAAGTAATGGGCTGGAGCGATGGTGGAAAAGCACTGAACTCCATGATCAGCAACCGGATAGCCCCCGAAGGAAACATCTCCGACTCTGAACTTCACCAGCTGGACAGAGCAGCAGGCAACAAGAAAGAGAGAAAATCGAAAAGTCTGGTTTGCAGGTTTTTCATGAAAAAACCTTCTCTGACGTCGAAACGAGACAGCGCCGCCGCCGAAGCCGCCGAAGAAAAATCGAATCTCAGAGCGGCTGACTCGCAGCAGCGTCTTCGCTGCTTTTCCGTGGAAAGTTGCGAGATGAACGACTGCTTTCCAGAAATCTTCCCATCACTATCGCCGTCGTCGTCGTCGTCACCACCGCCACCACTGCAAACAGCAGCAGCAGCAGCAGCGGCGTCGTCGTCTTCACCGACGGCTGGGCGCGTAACTTCGTCGTCCTCGTCTACGAACACTCTAGACATGACGGACGATCAAAAGATCCACTGCTGGACGTCCAGCGACGAAATCAAAACCAACTCCTGCATTAGACGACGCAACAACAACAACTCAACGAACCCTCCGCCATCCAAATCCATGAGCAGCGACAACGAAACCGGCAGCGGCTGCAACTTCAGGCGCAACTTTCTCCAGCACTGCCGACACATAAGCAGGCTGGGAAGAAACGACAAGTCTAACAAAACTGCTAAATACAAAGAGATGCAAGACGAAGTTTGTACAACTCCGAATAACTACCTGCAGAAGAAAGCAAACCCAGAAAGCTGGTGCCGTAAGAGAGTGGAAACAGACGGAAAACTCTCTTCGAAGTTTCACGGCAGCAAAGAAGTGCTGACAGAAAGAAAGTACAAAGAGAAGCTAAAAGAAACTGGTTTTGACGATGACGACGACGACCTGCGTCTGGAGCTGCAGATGTCCTTGAACATCAACGTCAACGGCTGCCAGAAAGAGACGAAATTCCTGCAGAAATCGAAGAGCGACGAAAAACAACTGCTCAACTTGTGCCGAAAACTTGCCCAGCTCGGCTCCAGTCGGAGCCACGCGAAACGACTCGCGCTCGACGAGCCGGATAAATTCCTGAAAAGAAATATCGGCGATCGACTAGCTGCTACCGACTCGTCCATTCGCTACCATGCCGATCATTTTGCAAACAGCAGCAGCGGCGGCAGCAGCAGCGGTCGGCTTTGCTTGAATTGTCAAAAAACGTTGAAAGAGAAACTGCTCAAAGAAGATGAAAAAACGGCTGGTCAGTTGATTAGCGACCGGAAAGTCCAATCAGTGGAGCCTTTGAAATCGGCGCCGGCGATCAAAAGCGTAACGTTTTCCCTGCCCGGCGCGACCAATTACGAGACTCAGACGACGCTCGAAAGTCCGCTCGACGACCGGCTAACCGACAGTCGGCTGGGGTCAGACGCCGACGTTGAAATAGACCAGAAATTAGAGAGTACTAAATTCGATATGAAGACCCTGGATGCTGATCTGATCAACGGTGGGAAAAACTGCTGCGGCGCCGGTGACGACGACGACGACGGTGGTGGTGGTGGTGGTGGTAATGTAGTTGGCGGCGGAGGTAGGGGTGGGAGGGAGTCGATGGTGTGCTACCACGTCGAGAACGCTCTGTACAACGCCATGGAGTCAGACGGTGGTGTAGCAGCTTGTCCGAAGCCTTCCGTGCCGACGAAAAACGATGATTCGATCGTTTCTGACAAATCGCTTAAAAATACGTCTAAAGTTAATTTTCCAGACGGAACGACGACAATCGAGAGACTGTCCAAGAAGAAGAAGGAGTTGATGGAAAATAAGCAGACGAGTCTCACCTGTAATTTAAATCGAAGGTGTAATTGTCTGTGTTCCTATGACAACAAGTTGTATCAGACGACGGCGACGACGACGACGACGCCTACGAAATCGAACCTGGCGTCTTTCGACAGAATAAATCAACAACACAAGCAACACGAACAGCTGCGACGACAACAACAACATCATCATCAACAACAACATCATCATCATCATCAGCAGCAGCAGCAGCTGCAGCAACACGTTTATTACCAGCAGCACTTCCAGCACAGACTACAGCAACGACACCACTCACCGCCACGAGTTGAGGACTCAAAAAAAGAGGGAATTATTTACAAGAACGATGCCACGCCGAGCAAGAGAGCGGCGGACGTCTTCAAAGCCTGCAATCAGAGTTCATTCAAAATGCAAGAACACGACGGCTGCCGGTCGCGAGCAAATACGCTAAGCCGTCACCACCCCGTCCACTCCTTCGTTTCTCCGGCCCGTCAACCCACGGCTCGACCCCCCATCATCAGAGCGTCAAATTCTTCCACGATGAACGTCAGCCGCAATCACAGCCGCCGATGCGCTCAATCGACAACAGGAGACTGCGGTAACTTCAGTTTTGTATTCAGTTGTTTTAACAAACATCGAGTTTTAAATTAACATTCTTTAGTTTTTTGTTATTATTATTATTATTATTATTATTATTATTATTATTATTATTATTATTATTATTATTATTATTATTATTATTATTATTATTATTATTATTATTATTATTATTATTATTATTATTATTATTATTATTATTATTATTATTATTATTATTATTATTATTATTATTATTATTATAATTATAATTATTATTATTATTATTATTATTATTATTATTATTATTATTATTATTATTATTATTATTATTATTATTATTATTTTTGTTACTATTATTATTTAATCGAGCAGTTTACGGAAGAGATATTTTTCTTCCATTTCCGAAATTCCGACGACAGCGCACGACTGGAGCGCCGGTAAAAAAATTAAAAAAAAAAACTTTTAAAGAGCAGTCGAACTTTCCGTCAGAAAGCAAATGAGGAAATCCTGCCTGGCTGGAAAGAGAGGAGAAACAGAAACCGGGAGCAAAGAGAAAAAACGG
>OZ022243.1:37401850-37404350 GCA_963978895.1 Erpobdella octoculata | reverse complement strand
GGATTATACACTGCATTTGTAATTTATATGATTATACAGAAAATCTATCGACCCTTAACGATTACAGATTTCATTAATTTCATCCTCACGTCATATTACAAAAGTTTCAGTGTAGAATTAGCAATTAGCAAATTTCTCACAATTGTTTATTTGAAGATTGTAATGGCACTGAATTAAATTTCTGAATTTTAGAAAATCATGTGATTAGATAATTTGAGTTATTTATTTCAGTTTTTTGCAATGTACCTACAACTGAATTAGAAGCATACCTAAAATCTCCAAGTTTTGAACTCCACAATTAAAAAAAAATTCAAACACAGGTGTTGAATAACTTCAATTTATGGTCTTCAAAATCCCACACGGGTGTTGAATAACTTGATTTGATGGTTTTCAATGTCGAGCCGAATTTGTTTCTTATTTTACATTTTTTCCCCGATCAAACACAAATGTTGAGTTACTTCACTCCACATCTATTTCAATTAGGCACATGCGCCGGCTACAGTTATTCTACAATTCCTTCAATTGAAAACACTTCGAAGCCACACAATCATTTCAAAGCATCACAACTCAAAGCGTTTTTTTTCTACAACTTTCATGTTTCAGTTTCATGAAATAAATTCTTCGAAAATCAAGAAAGAAAATTTAAAATTTTTTCAACAAGGGGGGGGGTGGTGTTCCATGAAATATTTCAACAAGGGGGCATCGCTCATCAAATATTCAGTTGACATTCTTGAACGCTGACGTGTAACGGCTTAGTTTGCTGTCTCACTAAACTTCTCTGGGGTACAAACAATTGTTTTACTTTGAAAAAAAAACATTAAGATGACATTTTTTCATGTTTTTGGTGGTTAATTTTTTTTTATAAAATCTTAAAAGATTCGGTAAATAAAAAATGAATTTATTTGTTATAATTGCTTAACACTTATAATTGTTTATAAATGATTTACGTATTAAATGTTTTTTATCTCTAATTTTTATCTTTGGATGCAAAAGTAGGGCATGCAAGACACAAATGATTTTGATCGATATTAGCTTAAATAATTTAAAAAAAAATTGATATATTAAAATGTGAATTTCTACAGATCGACAGAAACTTTCGCCGTCATAGTAACTACAAACATCTTTTGTTTACTATTCACTTTTACGATACGGTGTCGCTATAAGACCTTATCAGTTTCGAAAGCATGTTTTTGATTTTTTAACTTAACTTTTACTTGTTGCGTGTAGTGTTGACTAGTTGCTAGAGCCTCTCAAATCACGGCGGCTCTTTAACCATTCTCATACCAACGGGGTCAACAACGATCCCAGAGGTACTTGGAAAAGCTGCCCCTGCTACACACATGATCAGAATTCAATGAAAATTATTTGTGACTTCGTACAAATGTATCCCCTCCCCTACAAGACCCTTGAATTTTTTTTATTAAAATTGGTCATAACATTTTACCGAATTCTGATCATTGTTATTTTACCTTTGGTAGGAGATTGGTTAAAACTTAAGACGCTTCCACACTACGTCTTCACTGATTTTGATGCATACAACCCAAAAAAATTTTTTTATGGCCCAATTGTTACATAATTAATAAAATATTCAAAAAACAACAACAAATCCTCAATTTGTTATTCTTAAAATAAATTTATTTGCTCGGTTTTATCGTTGTGTGATAGACACAATCGAAGCTGGTGGCGACAACACTTTATATGGGAGTGGATGTCAATGGACCCTCGTTTCAGTAATACGAGCGTACAATCCCACACAACGTTTTAATTTCTAGAACGTCAAACGTATATCGCAGATATGAAACAATCTTAAAACACACTCACACATACTTACATTTAAGCACACACACGCATACAAACGCACACCTGATTTTCTAAACAAAAACTGAAGAACAGAGCAGCAAATGTGGAAATAGTTTCCGAAACATATCAGGGTTGGCTAAACCTACACCGAAAATAAGACTGTTAGTAATTTTCTTCACAGATATTTCTTCTAACCGCTTGAACTTGTTGCAATGGCCGCTTTTTTGTTTGTTTGTTTGGTTGTTTATTATTCACACTTCGAGTTGATAGAAAGGTACTCCACTAGAACGACTAGACTGGAGTGTCACAAAGTCACACGACACGCGAGAACATTTCAACCGTAAAACGCGTTTCAAGCCTACTTCTCAACTTTCACTTGTGCGGATGTCCATGCAATGTCCGCGGAAGTTTAAAAGTTTGGAAGATCGTTGAAAAATAAATTCCTGCAAGACCTTTGGTAGTTATCGAAAATTTTGCTCAGCAGCAGTAGTTAAAAATTTCAGTTGCCATTCTGGCGGGAGAGCCAGCCAATGAACGGCCCGAGAAAACGACACAATGTTTGTTTATTCACGACTGTGAGCATCTGTCTGTGCCATCCGATGCAAAACCATCTGTTTCTCGCAAGTCTAATCCGCGTGAACTCGGAAAACTAGCGAAACACCGAGATGAAAAACTGCTGCAATTCTAACGAGGGGTGTTG
>OZ022243.1:37346850-37399350 GCA_963978895.1 Erpobdella octoculata | reverse complement strand
TTGCATTCATTGAAATATTAGTTACAAAATGACAATACTATCTGAACAATAACTGAAGAGATGCATATTCACTGATCAAAAAGTGAAATAATGCGCTACAACATTTAACAAGTGACGATAGTGCAATAAAATCTATAAGCACGCTTAATTAAGACTGAAAGTTTTCTATATAATTATATTTTCGAATAAGAAAAGTTCGAAATGTTTATTAAAGGTTACAGCGGTGCAAAATAATTTAATAAAAAAAACAAGGTTCATGTGGTGTTAAGCGAGGGTATGTCGAATTGAACTTCAGCAGGTATTATTAATTAATAAGCTTAATGGGAACACGTGTGTGGCCGAATGTTTAAGAGAGAAAAAATAATGCAACAAAAAACATCAAAATTTAAAAAAAATAATAAGTCAACAAATTCCAATCCAGGAATTTGTTGAACAAGTTAAGAAGAGAAACACACGTAACACAGCGATGAAGACTCGCAAGAAGTTCAACAGCGTCAGCGACATCTCCTGACCACACACGGCCGAGCAATTAATCTTTTATTTTAGTTTTAAATTATATTAAAATGTATTTAATCTTTGAATTTAAACTTTAACAGCATTTATTTATTACTTTTTTGTAAAAAAACCTTTCTTCAATAAATAATTATTATTTTTGTTTTTGAATGACTTGTTAAGCAAATAATTTAGATTATTGCGTAGGGAGTACGTTGTTAGTAGTTGTTACTATACTTGGTGTATTAACACCCATCTACGAGAACATGAGAACATCCTGGCCCCAGTCTACAGTTATTGTATATATGGAAAAGATTATTAAGTATTACTGTTACTAAAAAAATGATTTCAATAAAAATCATTAGCCTTTCGATTTATCGGAAAAGACAGAAATGATATTATAGTTTCAGGTTTTAAATTGTATAATCTTTATTGAATATGAAGACGCCTGAATTTTGAGTGCCCTTCGGCTATATATACATATAATCCGAAGCATCAAATATATAACACAAGCGACTGTTCAGCATGAGCGCCGTTCATTTATGTTTTTGCTAACCTCTTGACAAAGGTGTCTGCAAACATCTTGAATTAACTACACTAAGATGAGTTTTCGGACGCTTATGGTTTTTTTTACTGTTATTTGATTAGTTTATTTTTCTTTATTTCTTTATTGTTTTTATTGTACAAAAATATATTTTAATTTTTTTTAAAAAAATTATTCATAGCAAACTTCCACGACATCCATTCTCAACAATAAATACATCCGATTAACTGTAATTTCATTTGAAAATGACTGAATTAACTGACAACGTAATTAGAGAAAAAAAAACTTAAATTAGAATAATAACTGAAAAATTGAAATATTAATGCTTTCGCCCTCGTTTCATGGTTTACCTCCCACACTGTCCAGCACACACACATACACACACACACACACACACACACACACACACACACACACACACACACACACACACACACACACACACACACACACACACACACACACACACACAGACACACACATCACATTGCACCCAGATGCACAAGACTCCACCCAACCACATATCAATCACATAGCAACCACCCGCACATAAAACCGCACTCATCCACGCATTCGCGCATCATATTCATCAACTGACATCCACTCATCCACTCTCGTTATACACACCAACACATGATGTTGCACCCTCCCTCATATCATGATGGTGCACCCACCCTCATATCATGTTGCACCCGCGCTCATATCATGGTGCACCCACCCTTGTATCATGGTTTTCCCACCCGCACTGTTCGTTGTTTACCGTTCTTTATTTTCATACATCTCTTATAATCCTTTTTATTATATTGATTTGTTTGTTTTTCTTCCTTACATTTTATGTCTTTTTTTTGTTTTTATTTATTTTATTTGTTTTTTTTCTCATTGAGGGGGCAGAAGCCAATCCTTTCGATTGTCATCTCCATTCATCACGGATAGTCTCTCCTTATATTTCTTTCCTCTTTATAGAAATGTTCTTTCTCTCTCTCTCTTTCTCTCTTTCTCTCTCTCTCTCTTTCTCTCTCTCTCTTTCCCTCTCTCTTTCCCTCTCTCTTTCTTTCATTATTTACACTTCGGTATCATTTGTTATTAATTTTTTGTCTTTCGATATTTCTACTATCTACTCTGGATCGGTTGACGTCATTTCTATCACAATGAGCGTCATCTTCATCGTTACTATCACCACATCAATATTCATTATCATTATCCTCATCGTAATCAACATTGCCGTCGCCATCGCCATCATCATCATCATCATCGTCGTCAGCGTCATCATCATCATCATCATCATCATCATCATCATCATCATCATCATCATCATCATCATCATCATCATCACCCCATCCTCATCATCATCACCGTCATCATCAGCGTACATTTATGAAAATAAAACTGACTCCTCCAATCAAAGACGGAATCGCACGCATCACTGACTGACGTGGCAAAAGAAAGGCATATTTTATAAATGGAATTCATTCAATATTTATTTATGCACTTTTAATTTTGCGAATTTTCATATTTACTTCTATAAAACGATTAGACGCCATTTAAGAGTATTTATATATTTATTCAAAACTCCTGAAAGAGTGTGCCTCTATTTCATTTCTAAAGTTTTCAACTGTAGACTTAGTTTTGATTTCGAGAGAGAAAAGATTTTCATTGTTTCGATTTCTAGAGAGAAAAGATTCTGTATATATTCGGGCGAGCAGTCCCAACCAATTTATTTCCAGCTGTCCTGAATCTCCCAGATGGCACGGGGGAGTCCAGTTCGATGATCATAATCTTAGTTTTTTTTCTCGAGCCGAGACGTGTTTCCGTTGCCGAATGGTTGACGCATTGATATCGGGGAGTTATTCCATTGAGACAATAATTGTATTTCATGAGCCACTTTGAACTCTAGACGTTGGTGAAAGACTAGATAGTTAGATAGTTCTTGCCGAACTTGTGTGCTTTCGTCACACACCTAACTGATGTTGTTTTGAGTTTTGACTGATTAAAGGCATCGGGCCCATGAAAATATGTATACCGACTAAAATTAAGTTGCAAAAATCTAACTTTTAGAAGACCAAAGAGTTTACAGCTGACACTGCATAAGGGTCGCAGCGGCTGTGATCAGTTGGAACGCAACAAAGCCAGACATGTAATATGTGTTCATAGTTGAGTATTCATTCAGAAAGACGCAGATTTTTCAAGCTCGGTTTTTTGAATAACAGCAACATGAATAAGAACAGCTAGCTATCTTGCTGATGAAAATCGAGAATTTGTTTTAAAAACAATTTTGGACAACCTGGATCTGTGTGACTGACTGAAAATGTTATCGTGGGGGTGACAACGGTGTCAGTGGCCTCTTAACTAGAGTAGTCTTCTCATCTAGTTTGTAGTCTGGTTGTACAATGGACAACAGACGTAGTTTACGTTGGGGTTGAAATGTCGAATACTTGAGTAGGTATTAAATTTTTGTTTATGCGGTACTATTTCAAATGTTTTTGTGCGTATTCTTAAAAACTTTCAAGTTTTAGTTTTCATTTTAAGTTTATTCCATAGTCCGTTTGTTTTTATTGTTCAGAAATTTTTCTCGATTTTTTCATTGCTTCGGCAACAAAACATTTGCTTGCTTCCAGATGATTCCGACGCCTTCAGAGAGCCGTGTTGAATTTTCATGAGTACACTCGGGGGTTGTAACAACTAGCTCTTTTTCTTTCACTTTTTCTCCTTCGTTCTTCTTTGTATTTCATTATTATTTTTTTATTTTGTTTCTTATTTGTTGTTTTTATGAACGTAGCAAAACATTAGCAAAATAGTTTTTTTTCAACTGTCTTCAACTTTTTTCTTTGAAGAATGATAAACTATCAATCTTATAGATTCTGATAGTTTCATCTGTCTGTAACTCAATATGATTTTGATAGAACTGCACTGATTTTAATGTAATTCGTCATACTTGCTCAGTTTTTCATGTTGATTTTAAAAATAAAAATTTTTTCAGATTCAAACATTTGTTTTAGTCTATTTTATACCTGTCACCCGAATGAATGTTTGTACGTATGTTTGTATCTGTAGATATCAAATTTGAACTTTCGAACCGATTTTATGGAAACTCGGTATTCTTAAGTAGCATGTCAGCGTATGATTATTATTGATTATTGATTATAGTTCACTTTGCAATAACATCTGCGAAACGGTTAGAGTTTTAAAGCCAAAAAATATTTAAAAAATTGGCAACGCTGGGTATCCCAGTTAGTAAACTGTATAATTATTTTTGAATTAACATACTACCGTATTTTTACGCACATAACGTACCTGGAAAGTAAATGTAAATATGCCAAATGTCTTTTACCAATAAAATTGTGTTATTTTTATAAAGCCATATCTTTTTTTAACCCCGGTCCATAGATGAAGGCATAGATGTAAGTTATATTGCAAAAATTACGGTAATATGTATTCAGAAAAGAAGTTAATCTTATAGAGAAAAAATTCGTCGTCTGAGTGCGTGCGAATAACCAAGATTAATTAGAAAATTAATTGTCCTTATAAATATAAATATATCTTGTTTTTCTCTGTGCTGATAGCCCGTACATGTTCTGATAACTGCATTACGAAGTTAATCAAAAAATTGATTTAACACGCTCTAATGACGAAACTTAGAAAATTAATTGTCCTTATAAATATAAATATATCTTGTTTTTCTCTGTGCTAATAGCTCGTGCACGTTTCGATAACTGCATAACGAAGTTAATAATCAAAAAAAATAATCATTACTTATAATAATAATGATGATGATGATGATGATGACGATGACGATGACGATGACGACGACGACGACGACGACGACGACGACGACGACGACGACGACGACGACAATAATAATAATAATAATAATAATAATAATAATAATAATAATAATAATAATAATAATAATAATAATAATAATAATAATAATAATAATAATAATAATAATAATAATAATAATAATAATAATAATAATAATAATAATAATAATAATAATAATAATAATAATAATAATAATAATAATAATAATAATAATAATAATAATAATAATAATAATAATAATAATAATAATAATAATAATAATAATAATAATAATAATAATAATAATAATAATAATAATAATAATAATAATAATAATAATAATAATAATAATAATAATAATAATAATAATAATAATAATAATAATAATAATAATAATAATAATAATAATAATAATAATAATAATAATAATAAAAGTGGATTTGCCAAACCGCGAAAATGGACTTTACGAACCGTAGCGGTTCAAGAAGTCCAGTTCTGTAAATTTTTTGTTTATATTTATATGGACTTGTTGCACCGTTTTAGTGGATTTAAGGAACCGAAATCGGATTTTAGGAACCGTTGGATTTTAGGCTTCGTAAACAATTCAGTGGATTTTAAAACTCTTTTTATTACAAGTTGTATATTTACTTGATATAGTAAATGTAAAATAAATTATTCTTTTTAATGTTAATAAATTTATAAAACCTAATCGATTAATTAATCAAATTACTGTTTGAAACAGCAATTTTTTGAAATAAGCAACCGAAATCATTAACGATAATGCTTTTCGGCTAGTCATTTGGCCGCGCATTTCGCCATATTATAGCGTTTTTCTCGGTTGTTAAACGAAGTAGATTTGTTTTGATGCTGAAGTTTCGAAAACTTTATAAGGTCAGTTGTTCAATAGAGTAATTTTTGTTTAAGTTTTATTGTTATAAATAGCTGTGATTTAAAAAACGTAGAATCTATTGACAGTGCGCGCACTGTAAAATAACGCGATTGGCTATTGACAGTGAGCGGTTAAGCACTGCTAATAGGCATTCGTTATTAACAGTGAGCGCACTATATTATAGCACAAAAGGCTATTAACAGTGCGCGGCAGCAATACAAATAATTTTAAAAACAAATTATATGATTTATTTATCTCAATAGAAAATAAATATTCACTTTCATCACATATTATTTCTATCGTCAAATAACTGGCAAATTCAACATTGTGAAATATTCTATTTTTTTAAGTGGGTCCCCAGCAGGTTGAAGGGGCTTTTTCAACATGTTTAAAAAAAACATCGGGAACGATATCTGGTGATTACGTTCGGTACCAGCTAATGCCTCGGCGGTTCGTCCAGGTTGCAATCGTTAAAATTGTTACTGTGCCGGCGGCAGTCCCGTATGTCTACTTGCAAAAATCAAAGCAAAGTGAAAAATCTTTAGAATATATGTACATCTATATAAAAATCAAAACATTTGCCAAAAACCTTTAAAAAATACCTACTGACAAAAATCAAAGTAAATTACAAAATCATTAGAATATATGTACATCTATAAAAAAAATCAAAACATATGTTTAAAATCTTTAGAAAATATATACATCTTTATTAATTAATAGAGGAATAAATCGTTTTGGCAAAACCGACGGGACAACAGCACTTTTACCGCTTATTGCCCCGGCTGCCGGCTGGGTAATAGTTATAACCATAGATATCTATGGTTATAACTTTAAGGGTTCCGCGTTATTATTCAATGAATTGATTCGTCAGTGTTTTAAAAATTCAATCAAATATAATTTATTATTAGTTAATTTTCAATTTGTTTTATTGCATCAATTATTTTTGTGTATACTAGTAAATAGTATTAGTATAATGTATAGTATAGATAGTAGTATAGTCAATTAGTGGTTTAAGTTAATAGTTAACAGGGCTTAGCTATCTTGTCTTATCTTGCATTGGAAATATATTATAACCACAGAATTAACTATTTTTTATTTTTCAGTTTATGATTCATATTACAAAATTGGATATTGATGAAAATAAGTCAGAACTCTCTGAAGAAATTATTCAAAAAAACCTAAAGAAGAGAGAAGCTTCTTTAATGATAGACAAAAAGAAGAAAATAGAAAAAAGTGAAGCAAAATTTGCTTGTATGATTATTTAGATTTGTTATTCTAATTTGTATAATTTAATTCTTGGAATAAATGTCAGTAGTCTATTTTTGGATATCACATTAATACTTTTTTTTTAGTAAAATTGATTAGGTTTTTTTTATTAATATTGAGTTAACATTTTCCCCATTGTGAAAAAAGTTAAAAAGGATATCGAGATACTTGATATATTTGGCAAAAAGCTATCTTTAGAAAAACTTTTTTTTAATTCTTATGATATTCATTTTATCAAGGATGACAACATATCAGAAAAATCAGATCTCTTATTTTTAAATCCTGCAGTGAGGTAGAACTTACCTTTCTTTAAAATAACTCAATTGAATGTTCAATAGTCATAATTCATGATAATGTTAATAGGATGATGAAAAATCAGAAGAAAATGAAGTATTTACAGTACATCATCATGATAACAAGGTGAAATCACTTTAGTATAGCATTTATAATGGCTTTTTATAAGTTTATTTATTCATGTATATTTTATGGCCAGAATGCAATTGATAAATAAATAATGTTATGAAGTTTTCAACTGCATCAAATGTTTAGTTATTTTTGTGCAAAATCTTTTTCAATGCAAAACACATTAATATTACAACAATAAGCAAAAATTGAGGTTCAAGTGTAAGCTTTTGTGTATAATGCTTTAATTCATTTTTTCAGAAAAACACAAAATCATCTTAAAAGAAAGAAAATTGCAAAGAATATGGTTAACTCAAGCGAAGCTGCAGAAATTAATTCTCTACAGTCAAATGCTATTTTGTTTAAGGATATCATAAATGACATTTATAGCACATCTACATGCCTATAACCTTTTCTTATAAATGAATGTATATTCATCGTATATAATTTTAGTTTTTGTACACTTTTTAAGCTTCACATATAACGTTTTGTATATTTGTAAAGCTTAGTGTGAAGCTGTTTTTATCCATTTTTATAAGCTTCTTGTTTTTTTTGTACGTTTTTTTAGCTTAGTCTGAGTGTGTAAGCCTTTTGAAAAGTTAGTTTCAGCTTCCTTTTTAGTGTGTAAGCTTTGTGTTAAGCTTCATGTGTTGCTTTTGAGCATTTTGTTTCAACTCACCATGAAAGCTTTTGTACATTTTTTAAAACTAATTTGATTTAAATATTGCTGACTTATTTCACTGGCAAAACGTTTTTGAACTAAGTCTTTATAATTTATGCTCTTTCTCAATTCAAAAATTATTGATGATAATATTTAATTATCTTCAGAAATTTTATCAATCACAAATTGCTTCATTCTTTGAATACTAGTTCTATGATTTGAGGAGCAGCATCGTCAAAAGATAAAGCTGCAATTAAATTGTCTAAGACACTTTATAATCATCTAATTTTATTAATTTCAAATCACTTATCAATCAAATCCTGTTGATTAGTAATTCAATCATTAAATTTTCTTCATTTATTTTCAATTTGTTTTCATAGTATTTTATTTAATTACCTCATCATCATAGTCACAATCTTAGCTGACTTAGCTTTAGCTTTGTTTTCTATCATTCAATAGTTTTAAATTGTTTTAAAATTAGCCATTTAATTTTTTATTAATTATTGAATTGCTTGAAAAATTAAAATTCTGAATCTAGAATAGGTGCAGACAAAACATTTTATTGAACAGTTGATGCAATAAAGTTTTAGAATCCAAAAGGTTAATAGAGTGACATCTTTACCTGGTGCACATTTCATAAAATAAAAAACGGGTTTTTAAAAAAATTCGAAACCCGAACTAAATCATTTAAAACTTATGAATCTAAAAAGTCAACCTTGTGATTTTTCTTCCATAGTCTACACGTCGAGTCTAGCGTTTTAAACCCCCGTGGTCGATCGGGTTGTTTTTGATAGTTTATATAGCGCCTTTTCCAGAGTTCAAAGGCGCTGTTCATGCCCCACGGAGAGAACGATTTTACCCACTAAGATTTCCGTTTACAAGAGGTACTAGGCAGTGAGTGGGAGTCGAACCGTGAAGCTCTCACATTTAAGGATAACACTCTACCAACTCAGCTAACCTAGCACCTAAAAAACATTTTATGCAATAATAAGTTAATTTCAATTGTGTTTAATTAGTTGCAATTAAAAAATCACAAATCCATGTTATTAAAACAACCATATTTAAAATATATTTGGGTCGGATCGTGTAGTGTCATCAGTGGCGTAGCGAGAGTATCTGGCGCCCGGGGGCAAGGTATAAAAATTGTTGTCTTTTCTTTTGCTTTTTTGCGCCCCAAAGCCTGGCACCCGGGAGCAGATGCCCCTCCCTGCCTCCCTTCGCCACGCCACTGAGTGTCATTATGTTGAGAAAGTGTGCAGTTTGGCAAAATATAACAACTCTGATCTCATACCCATGTATTTCTCCAAAAACAAACAAGTTAGCCATAAAATCCAGGTTTTTTCACAAATTCCTTATTACATTTATTATGATTCGGCGATTTTTCATTAAATGCAGAACTTTTTTAGTGAAAGTTTTTTATAAATTTATTTATTAATTTAATAACGTTTGAATTATTGCTTTTTCAAAACTTAGATAATTTTTTTAAATTAAAAAGTAAAACAAAAATTTCAGAAAATTTTTAAAAAATAATATATATTAAAATTTTCAGCTTAATTGGATAACGGAAAGTTAATTAAATTTCACTTTTAAGTTTTGCATACAAGCAAGCAAGGCCGGCCATGAAGTTTATATAGAAAAAATTTAAAAATTGGTACTGTTTAGATGAAATTTTTGTAAATTGTAAATCTTAAAATTTAAAAGCCATGAACCAGAACACGGTTTTTAGATAATCGTAAACGGGAACATAAGCATTTCTTAGTCATATAAGTGAAACTAAGAACTTTTATAAAGTCAAATGCATTTTTCCATCAAATATTTATATAACCATCAAATATTATATACAACCAGCAGACAAATCACAGAATTCTTTAAAAATTATTATAAAAAAGTAAAGCGGATTTTAAGCATCGTAAACATCGTGCTTTAAATTGTTTGAACCATTATAATAATGATTATTTTATTTACAGTAGCATTTGTTTTTCATGTAGGTACTACTGATCAATGAAGCAAAACAATTATGTAAATTTGTTTTTTTCAAAATAGCATTTATAGCAGAAAACTACAATTCAAATTATTGGATTTACGGAACCATTTTAGCCATTTCATTTTACTATCAAATTACTGGAATATAACGATTGTATTCAAATTTTTTTTAAATATTCATTTAATATACATAATAAAGTTTTAGTTAATCCTTTAAAATAATTAATTTTGTATATTTTAGTGTTTTAGTATAGGCGTAAACGCTTTTTGCAGTTTCGAGATTAAGGTCGGCACAGAAGTAACATCAAACTACTCGAAAATTTTAACAATTTTTTTTCTTCGAAAATAATAGCTGAAATAACTAATAATAACTTAGATATTGTTATAATAGTGAATAATAAGATTTTGTACAGAAGATTTTCACTTATTATTGCGGCAATTCTTCACAAAACTGAGATTAAAGTGAGCGATTCCACAAGTCCGCGTGTTTATTTATAACAAAAACTTGTTTAAATATATAATAATAAAAACGCAAATTTAAAAATTGAATTACTTTGTTTGATATTGTTTGCAAACATTTATTTTTTATTTTTTTCAACATACCAATTTGTTTATTATAAACAAACTCAAACGGTTCCTAAAATCCAATTGAAACTACAGTGTTCTTATAATAATAATAATAATAATAATAATAATAATAATAATAATAATAATAATAATAATAATAATAATAATAATAATAATAATAATAATAATAATAATAATAATAATAATAATAATAATAATAATAATAATAATAATAATAATAATAATAATAATAATAATAATAATAATAATAATAATAATAATAATAATAATAATAATAATAATAATAATAATAATAATAATAATAATAATAATAATAATAATAATAATAATAATAATAATAATAATAATAATAATAATAATAATAATAATAATAATAATAATAATAATAATAATAATAATAATAATAATAATAATAATAATAATAATAATAATAATAATAATAATAATAATAATAATAATAATAATAATAATAAGCCTTACGAAGTTAATCAAAGAATTGATTTAACACGCTCTAACGACGAAACTATTGATGTCATGAAGTAAGAGAGAGTAACGGCGTTACAGTGTAATAGTCCATGTTTATTAAACTGGGTAGAATTTTAACAAATTAGAAGGCTAAGTATGGTATGAAATAAATTTAATGCATCAGCATTTATAATTTTCAATGTATGTATGTATGTATGTATGTATGTATGTGTGTGTGTGTTTGTGTGTGTGTGTGTGTGTGTGTGTGTGTGTGTATGTATGTATGTATGTATGTATGTATGTATGTATGTATGTATGTATGTATGTATGTATGTATGTATGTATGTATGTATGTATGTATGTATGTATGTATGTATGTATGTATGTATGTATGTATGTATGTATGTATGTATGTATGTATGTATGTATGTATGTATGTATGTATGTATGTATGTATGTATGTATGTATGTATGTATGTATGTATGTATGTATGTATGTATGTATGTATGTATGTATGTATGTATGTATGTATGTATGTATGTATGTATGTATGTATGTATGTCTGTATGTATGTATGTATGTATGTATGTATGTATGTATGTATGTATGTATGTATGTATGTATATACGTATGTATGAATGGTGTTTGTTATGACTTTGCGTAACGCTTTTGAGTGGCTCTGCATCGCAAAATGCTATAGAATATATTTTTTAAATGCGTTTTTTTGAAATACTATTTCTAATTATTATAATATTAAGCATATTTAATGGTAGAATTATAAAAATATATTATTGCAATATATCTAGAAATATCTAGTAAAACAAATTCTATATAAGTTGAAAAATATAACAATATTTAATTTTCTTTTTTTACAAATTCTTTTACTTTCATTACGACCAGAAGAGAAAGAAAATTTGAGACAACCAACGGACAACTGGACGTCAGCTGTACGATGACAACGTGACAATCATTTTAATGCCTGAAACATAATCAATAAATGCTTAAGATAAACATGGACATAGTTTTATTACGACTAAACTAGAATTGTCGTAACATTTCTAAAAGAACAAATTCTAATAACTATGAATAGACTAATTAGTGATAACAATAGAAAATTTAGTAAAATATCTAGATACAGCCTAGATTTGATAAATTAATTTTATAATATTACAAATGTGTCACAAATTTCAGCAGAACAATCAAATGCAGATGATTTATATTTCATTACAACGTTTTACTTGAATCGCTTTCGTCTCTGTCTGTCTTTCTGTCCAGATAAATCTTGCAATCAAATTTTAGACCATTTGCAAACAAGTTCCAGCTCTGAAACTTTCAATATAGCTCTGAACCCAACTACAATGCAATATTCTTCTAGGGGCGTCATTTGTGGAGGCAGGATTGACCCCAAGGATTTGAAAAATAACTTTCATTAGTATTCTATTAATGACGTGTTACGTTAATTCCACGTGAGTGTCTAATCACAATCCGTCACAAAGAGAACACCATCCACCGCTTGAGCCTACGATTTTTTTTTTAGCCAACTTATTGCTGTTTAACGGTTGAGACAGTGGTGTTTTTATCGACTTTATTGTGATTTTACTCGCTTCCATTGCCAAAAAGAACTTCACTCAAAAAGCAAACACTTAAAAGAATATTTGTTATTAATATTATTAGTAGTTTAATTAGTGATTTAATATTAAGGACAAAATGGAAATCATTGAGTGAAACATGAAATACGAACAAAAAATAATACACTTTTATTTATTTTTATTATGTCACCAGAGTGTCTTTTGTAGATGTTTTCTTTATCAATTTTTGATGATGGTTTTAATTTAATATTTTCATACTGGACTTGCATAACAAACAAAACAGACAGATCTAAGAAAATTTAGTCAAAACATTTTTATTTAATTTTTAATGTTATCATTTGTTTTAAAGTTTGCTGTATTGAAGAAACAAAACGAACACAAAGATCCAATCCTGTAGAAGAATTAGCAAAGGTGGGTATTTTAATTGGAAGGTCTGTCATATATTCACTTGCTCGCTCGCTCACTCACTCACTCACTCACTCACTCACTCACTCACTCACTCACTCACTCACTCACTCACTCACTCACTCACTCACTCACTCACTCACTCACTCACTCACTCACTCACTCACTCACTCACTCACTCACTCACTCACTCACTCACTCACTCACTCACTCACTCACTCACTCACTCACTCACTCACTCACTCACTCACTCACTCACTCACTCACTCACTCACTCACTCACTCACTCACTCACTCACTCACTCACTCACTCACTCACTCACTCACTCACTCACTCACTCACTCACTCACTCACTCACTCACTCACTCACTCACTCACTCACTCACTCACTCACTCACTCACTCACTCACTCACTCACTCACTCACTCACTCACTCACTCACTCACTCACTCACTCACTCACTCACTCACTCACTCACTCACTCACTCACTCACTCACTCACTCACTCACTCACTCACTCACTCACTCACTCACTCACTCACTCACTCACTCACTCACTCACTCACTCACTCACTCACTCACTCACTCACTCACTCACTCACTCACTCACTCACTCACTCACTCACTCACTCACTCACTCACTCACTCACTCACTCACTCACTCACCCACCCACCCACCCACCCACCCACCCACCCACCCACCCACCCACCCACCCACCCACCCACCCACCCACCCACCCACCCACCCACCCACCCACCCACCCACCCACCCACCCACCCACCCACCCACCCACCCACTCACTCACTCACTCACTCACTCACTCACTCACTCACTCACTCACTCACTCACTCACTCACTCACTCACTCACTCACTCACTCACTCATCTACTTGATTTCCTACCCGTTCAACTAATCACACTCTCTCATCATTCCACCACTCAAACTTCACCAGAGAACAAATCGATTCATCCCGATGGAACTACAGCTTTGACGTTTCATTTTTACTCGCGTTTCAGTTTGTTTTCCTTAAAATGTTGAACTTTTTTTAATTGGTTGAAATATACGAATAATACCATGCATAATTTTATTTTGTTTTACTAATTATTTCTTTCCATTAAGTTTTTTATTCAGAATTAATGGACAGCAAAATAGCGTGTGTAAGGTAGTACAGAAGATAAATTTAACAAAAGACTAAATCATCAACAATTTCAAAACTTTTTAACTCAACAAAATGAAATGCTTGCAGTTTTGATAGCGTTTTTAGAATTAAATGCAATATACGATAAAAAATATTTTGAAGACATATTTTGACTCACTAAGTTAATAGCTCAGTACACTATGTTATACGACGTTACTCAATGGCTGAGTTTTAGTTGTCATGCGTAAAAAACAAACATATTCTTGAAAAAGTCCAAAAAAGAATAAAATAATTGGTGGCGGCAAAGAAGGATCAGGACTGTTGTCATATATTTGAAGGGTTGAAACTTCAAGCTCTGGATTATGGAAGTTTTATTTTATTTTATTTTATTTTATTTTATTATCAAGTTATTAGACCTTCACACCAGAGGTTTTACGGCTCAAATAAAAAGTGCTTCATGTCATGGGTCATAATTTGATCCTCTTTCTTTCCTCCTTTATACAATCTTGGGACTAGTTTGTCAAAGCAAGTCTGAGTCGGATAATGGAGGGTTGAAAATAGATTTAAAGGTTGACAAAAAAATTGATATAACAATAACGATGCCAACGTTTCTGATCCTGATTTTTTTTTGGGTGATCTCAAACTCCCACAGCTTGACGGCAGGAGACTGCAAAGCTACAGGTAACGGAAAGTACCAATCCAGTTTCTGAGCTGCAATAGACATGTAATATAAATAATGAATCTGAACTCAAGTAAACTGAACGGTAGAAAAATAGTTTCATTCGAACGATACGCTCTTTTAGAAAAAATTAGAGAAATCGCTGTAAATATCTAATGCCATTTAAAGCCTCACGTGTTTATAAACCTAATAATACGAGCTAAAATAAACAAATAAATCATTCACAGACTGTTTTGTTTCTTAGTCTGAAGACTGCTTTGTAAAATAATAAACTTGATCATTAATTTTGTTGTACGAAAATTGTTTTTCTAAGTTTTATTATTATTTTTTACTTTGACATTCTTTCATTTTCAAACAATTAAAGAAAGTAGAAAAATATTTCTATTTCAAATATTAAATATTTAATTTTACCATCATGTAATCCAAGCCTGGCGACACATACATACGTGTTTTTCATTTCACACAGTGCTCGTGGTACTGGAAAAATCTGAGCGTCGAAGATGCCGAAGAGAAACTGAGCGGCATGCCAGACGGAGCGTTCCTGGTCAGGAGCAGTTCAGATGTCGATCACGTGGCCAGTGTCAGCTTCCGGTCGTGCGGCGTGACTCATCACACGAGGATTGAATCATTCCAGGGTTGGTAAGATCCTAACAGCGATATATATATTTTCAGATTTTTAAGTCTTTGTTGTTAGTGGAAAATTTCAGCAATTTTTTTAAAATTATGTGGATGAGGTATGAATACGGATTAAACTGTCTGTTTTCATAGCATTACCGTGAGCAGATTATAAAATTGGTGTTTGTCGATATTTACTATAAAAGTTTCAGCCTTGTAAGCTGTTTAAAGCCCTTACTGCTTAATAGTAATTATTTTATTAATTCAACTAGGAAGTTTCAGTTTCTATTCAACGTCTTTATCGCACGGAAGAACCAGCTCGATCGTCCAATTTCTCGACAAAGTCCTGCAAGCGTCAAGCGATCCATCGACAGTTCACTACTTGAAACCGAAATCGCCGAATTCATTGGCAGCTCCGGTCTTATTGCTGTTTCCATTGTTAAACTGCTCCACCTAACGAATAACTGTGAATGCTGATTTAAATAAATATTCACTCTAGCGAATGAAATTTAACTTTTTTTTATATTTTCAGCCTAATGGGTAAAACCTCCGATGGATAACATGGATATTTTATTTACGCTGAGTGAAATGGAACACTTTTAGTTCAGTGAAGCCCAAATGTTGTCAATGTGTTGCAATGTTTCTTTAACTCCAAATGTCAATATGTGTGATATTTTTCCACTCCACATGCACATGTGGTCAATGTGTGTGATATTTTCAACTCTACGTGTTGCTAATGTGCGTGATTTTGTCAACTTAACAAGTTTTTAATGTGTGGAATATTTTCAATTTTAAATATTTTCTTTTCTCGATTGTCTAATATGATTTTTTTTATGTGATTTACGTTTTCTAATTAAGGGTTTCCACTGTTCATACAAGGGTTTTTACTGTTCTTATAAGGATTTTCAATTTATTTATTTAAGCGGTTTAACTGTTTATTTAAGGGTTTTCACTATTTATTTACTATTGTCAACAGTTTTCATTTCACCTCGAGACATTTTTAAAAATCTGTTCAAGCCTGCAGCAGTCCAGAAAAGAGAAAAAAGCTAATTTTATCTGATATAAAACAAAACTCATTAAGATCTTTTTTTATGTTATTTTTTTAATTCCCTTACAATTCACGTGTACCTAGCTGGAAATAATCTTTACGACTTAATTAAATTCCTTTCCCTTGGAAATGCTTGGTGGTGCTGACGCGTTTGGATCTTTGAAGGATTTGTATTCCTGGAATTTATACAGCGCCGTATATCTCTATCCGGCTGTAACTCGCGCTAAACTATGAGTTACATTCTGAGATTGAAACCACCGTTTTTTTACTGGTTTTCAGAACGACGACCCGATGAGGTCTTGATAGTAGTTTAGTTTTAGAAAATATTGTTGCTGATGAATTGAGACTGTTTATCTTCTGGAAGTTGAAAAAGAAATTGAAATTTGAATAAAATCACTGCTGATATATTATCGCTACCCGCTAGGTTTCGTTTTTTAATTTCGTTTAAAATCACGATACTTAAAAATGATTCAGTGTGCAATTTATCAAAAATGTAGAGTATTTGTAAGACGGTGCGTCATTTCAGCAAAACCATGAGTTGAAAATGCCCACAAACTCTGAACTATTATCTTCCTATCTACTTTACAAAATAGCTGATAACCGGGGGGGGGGGGGTGGGGGCTAGTTGTAAATTTTTCTAAAAGCCTATACATTTTTTTTCTTCAAACTAGCAGTTGACCGATGGGGTGTAATTTCTAAAACTTTTCTAAACACTGCTGAGCATTTTTCTACTTGAAAAAGTGATGCTAACAGAAGGGTAGTGGTAAGTGTATTGTTATTTTTCACACAAAAGAAAAACTTTCGGAATATTTTTGGGAAGGGACAATTGCCAAATGACACCCCTGATCCTAAATTAGTGGGACTCTAAAAATGAAGTTATGAAGTTATGCCATATCAATACTTTAAAATATTGCGTCCTTTTTCTTCAGTTAAGTAGTATACAGTATTGCTCTAATACTCACGAATAGAAAAACGATAATTAAATATATAGTTTAAATCGATTATCTTGACTGATCACCAAGTGTTTGACTTTTATAATTAAATTCAGTTTATATTCTAGTTTAACGAACGAAAATAAAGAATTAAATGTGTATTTTATTCTCGGAATGCTGCTAGACGCGCGTGGTAGTTCCGGGGAAGGATGATGAGGACGATGAGGAGGATGAGGATGATGATGATGAGGAGGAGGAGGATGATGAGGAGGATGAGGAGGAGGAGGAGGATGAGGAGGATGATGAGGAGGAAGAGCCTTGCAGAGGAAGAAAAATGAGACACGTCGGAGACGGTATTATCGATGGTTGAGTTGATGATGAAATGCTGGTGATGATGGCGCTTGAGGCTTGTGATAGTGGAGTTTCGATGGAAAAAAAATAAATAAAGTAGAAAAATAAGAAGAAGAAAAAAAAGAAGCATAATATGAACAATACGATAAAGGAGAGAAAAATCGATGATGATGATGGTGATGGTGATGGTGATGATGGTGATGATGATGATGATGGTGGTGGTGATGATGGTGATGATGATATTGATGACGATAATGATGATGACGATAACGATAATGATGATGATGATGATGAAGAAAACGATGTTGAGTGTGTTAGTTCGAATTTAACAAAGGTTTTACGACAAGCAAGAGTTATAGCATGACAAAGTAAATACGAAGAATTTTTAACGATTGCTGACCATGAAGAAACCGGTGTTGCGAAATGTTGCGGTATGGGTTGGCTATAATATCGTCACTGGTTGTGCTTCTACATATATTGAACTCTACGCTAAATAAAAATATCGATTTAAGCTTGAAAACATAACTAACTGATTGATCGATGGCTAAATTTTAAATTGTTCATCAATCGATTGCATCAATCGGCCACATTTCAATTAACACAATTACTCCACTTGGTTCACCGAGACCAATCAATAAGTCTCTAAAAGCTCGTTGAAATACATATAGCTATGGAAACTTGATCAAGATATATATCCACAATGTAGCTATAAAAAAAATCATTTTTTTTATTCCTACAATAGTCATGGAAGGAGTTCTGAACTTTCGAGCAACGGCGAGACCTTTGACCTCAAGAAGCGTCGTCTGTTCGTGGCGATGACGTCAGCTACGACAAATCCAGAAATGCAGGCTACGACGAGAAACAGAGACGCCCCCAGTGACACGAGGACAGCTACGACCGTCGGCGAACTGTACCAAGAAACTTCAGCAGCTCCGTGGCCGTCTCTCCACTGAGTCCTGAGCCCGTGAGATATCTCAAGCTTGCGACCCCTGACCTTGGCCGTTTCCTCTGGGCTCAGGAGGAAGGTCAAAGAGTTCAACGAGTTCAACGACCTGTTTTTGCTTAGCGATTGGGGGTCGTAACGAAAAGTCGAAATTGTTGAATTAGATTTTTTGTTCAAGTCGTCGTCGTTGTTTTGGCTCGAGTTTTCGGTTTTGTTGTTCCTACTGTAGCTTAAGCTGGATTCAGCTTCATCTGCTGGTGGCAGTTTATTACCGTGTCTTGTTTCGCTTTCGAATCTGTTTATGGAGCGTTTAATTACAGAGTTGGATTTGCCCGACTGCACCGGCCTGGAATTAGAGTTTGCTCGATGGATTCGCTTTGACTCTGAATTGCCGGTAATTACCGGCTTAATGTCGGCTTTGATTTCGTTCTTTTCATCTTTACTTTCATCTTGAGAATTTTCGGAGCTTAGGAGTGTTTCGGATTGAAATTTAACAGGTAAGCAAATATCGAAGTCGCTTGATTTATTTTCTCTTCGCCGGTACGAGGTTCTGACTTGACACGTAACGTTCAAATAGTGAGGAGTTATTTTAATACACAAGCACATATCAACATCTCCTATTTTATCTGTTACTTTTATATTTTCGTTAACTTCTTCTTCCTTTGTTTGCAATTCTTCATCATCATCGTCAATCTTTTTACTTTCTTCATCAAACGCTTTCTCGAGCTTTTCAGAATCGGGAAAAAACGCCAAACGACCGAGGAGCAGCTGCATCAAATCATGCAGACAATCATCGCGACTCGTCGGGTCCAGGCACGTCTCTCTGACGGCTGACGACCCGACGTTCTTCTGCCGTGTCAGGCAATCGATTATTGGACGGACGGGAGACGGAGGTGCATTCCGATGAGGTGGCGACTCGGATGATGACGATGACGATGATGACGATGATGATGATGATGATGACGATGATGGTGATGGTGATGATGATGATGATGGTGTTGATGGTGATGATGATGATGATGATGATGATGGTGATGATGATGATGATGGTGATGATGATGATGATGATGGTGATGGTGGTGATGATGGTGATGATGGTGATGATGATGATGATGATGGTGATGATAGTGATGGTAACAGTGACGCGTTGGATGGCAGTAGATCGAACGTGGGAAGATTTCTAGGGTGCGACGCTGGAGGGATTGCTGGCTGCTGTGGACGCGGCGACTGTCGGAGCGATCCGTCTTCGGCGAGCGGTGAGCGAAGTGGCGAATGGACGAGCGGTGCTGGAGCTAACGAGTGAATTAATGACCGCTCCGGTTTCGGGAGAGTTATCCAGTGTGACGTCACTCGTGGTGATGGATAGAGTGGAAGAGGAGGTGATGATGATGATGATGATGACAATTGTGGAGACTGTGATGGTAGTGTCAGTGGTGCTAATGGTGTTGGTGATGATAGTGGTAATGATGAGGATAAAAATAATGGTGACCTTGATGAAGAAGAAGAAGAAGAAGAAGAAGATGGAGAAAAAGATAACGAAGATGATGCCTGATCAAGTAGTCGTTGTGGTGTAGAAGTGAAGAAAAATGGAAAACGTGAGTTCATGATTTTTTTCCCGAGTGATGCTAACAGGATGCGATCGAGCCTTAAGAAAACATTTGATGATGGCTCTGATGATGAATAATAGGCTTTTACTGATGGTGGTGACTTTGCTGGAAGTAGCGATGGTGACCATGGTTGCGATGGTGATGAAAAATATGGCGCTACCGATGGTGGTGGCTGTGATAAAAATGGGGATGGAAATGGTGATGATGACCACGATGGTGATGATAATGGTGACAATGATGGAGATGCAGACCACGATTGTGATGCTGACCATGGTTGTATTGGTGATGAAAGATATGGCTGTGGTGAAAACTGGGATGGAGGAGGAGGTGGTGACAGTGACCATGATGTTGATGATAATGGTGACAATGAAGGAGAGGACGATGATGACCACAACTGTGGTCGTGATGGCGACCATGGTGGTAATGGTGGCGACCATGGTGGTAATGGTGGCGAAAACCATGATTGAAACGGTGATCGTGATGGTGAAAATGTTGGTGGTGGAAACCAAGATGGTGACTGTAATGGTGAAGAGGTCCATGATGGTGATGATGATGATGATGATGATGATGATGATGATGATGATGTTGATGATGACGATGACGATGACGATGACGATGACGATGACGATGACGATGACGATGACGATGACGATGACGATGACAATGACGATGACGATGACGATGACGATGACGATGACGATGACGATGACGATGATGATGATGATGATGGCGATGAAGACCACGATGACAGTGGTGACAATAAATGTAATGAATGCGATAACGACGATGGCGATGACAGTCGTGGCGGTACTGGCAGCGACCTGAAAGACGACGGCGTTGGAGACGAATCCGAAGAGATCGAGATGAACGCTGGTTGATCGGCCGACGACGATGCCGACGGTTTAGAAGTCTTCTCGATCATCGTAGTCGATCGTAGAATTGCAGCGGTCGACGGCGTAGGAAATTGTTTCGAGACTCGCGATGAAGAAACCGACGAAGACCGTTGAGAGGAAAATGACGGTAGAAAATAGGAAAGAGGAAAGTTATTTTTAGAGTCAAGTGTTCCATTGAGAGATTCTCTCATTTCTAGTAGAGCTTTCGCTTCGATTGGCACTTGTTGGGAAATTTATTTATAGAACACATTAGAACAGTTTTCATATTTGTTTAATAGAAAATTGTTTTTTTTATCAACGACTTTATTATTTTACTACTTTAAGCACGAAACAAACAAATCGCGACAAATTCCAACAATCACACATACAAATTCTATTTCTTTCACGCCCCCCCCCCCCATCAAACCTAGTTGCGCCACCGGCTTGAACGTGGATCGCATAAAAACCCACAAGAACGTTCGACAACGACACACACAATATCAACAACAACAATAACAATAGCAACAACAACAACAACAACAACAACAACAACAACAACAACAACAACAACAACAACAACAACAACAACAACAACAACAACAACAACAACAACAACAACAACAACAACAACAACAACAACAACAACAACAACAACAACAACAACAACAACAACAACAACAACAACAACAACAACAACAACAACAACAACAACAACAACAACAACAACAACAACAACAACAACAACAACAACAACAACAACAACAACAACAACAACAACAACAACAACAACAACAACAACAACAATAGCAACCACATATAAAACACACGCAATCGTATTCAGGAACACATAAACAACATCATGACAGCATCTCATTTAACATCAAGAACACATAAACAACATCATGGCAGCATCTCATTTAACATCAAGAACACATAAACAACATCATGGCAGCATCTCATTTAACATCAAGAACACATAAACAACACCATGGCAGCATCTCATTTAACATCAAGAACGCATAAACAACACCATGGCAGCATCTCATTTAACATCAAGAACACATAAACAACACCATGGCAGCATCTCATTTAACATCAAGAACACATAAACAACATCATGGCAGCATCTCATTTAACATCAAGAACACATAAACAACATCATGGCAGCATCTCATTTAACATCAAGAACACATAAACAACACCATGGCATCATCTCATTTAACATCAAGAACACATAAACAACATCATGGCAGCATCTCATTTAACATCAAGAACACATAAACAACATCACGGCAGCATCTCATTTAACATCAAGAACACATAAACAACACCATGGCAGCATCTCATTTAACATCAAGAACACATAAATAACATCAACGCAGAACCTCATGTAATCACACTTGGGATCTTTTGGGGTCCGTATGAACCCCAGCACTTTCGTTGGTATCTTTACATTAAGATATGTGTGTTAGGTGTATATAGTATCATAGTTGTATCTATACTTAATACGTTGAAAGCAGGAAACACTTGTCCCCTCAACATTGTACGGGGGTTAGGGTGATTTGCCCTCCCAACGTTTGTTTCGTTTTTGTTCCATCGACATATAACCAGACAGTATGTTTATTCAGAATGTATGTAAGCCGATTCACAATGACAAGACAAATAACACATACAATGGCTCACTACCATATGGCTACAGTTATAGTTTCCTCAACAGAACCTGACAACTTAATGGAACCGAAGTAAATAAATTGTCCGTCGTTGTATTCCACCTGATCAGCCAATTTCCACAACTCTCTCTCTCCTTGATTCTTATCTGGCTGATTGCCAATCTTGCCTGTGTAAACCTTTAAGTTGAGCCCATAACTGGTGGTGGCATCTCAAAGGGTCCCGACTTTTATTTCACACTTAGCAGGTTTTGATTTCATGAACTGTCTAAACTAAACAAACATCTGGCCCGGAACGCTATGAGTTGCTCATCGCCGGTAACGTTTTCCATATGGAATGAAGTTTTTTGAAAGAGTTGGTACCCAAGCATTCTAGACATCGTCTGAGAGATCCTGTTTCCTTATCGTCAAAGCGTAAAACCTAATATAGATATGTCGAACTTAGATATACTATACATGCCGGATGAACGGACGAACGCATAGAAATAATCATCAGGCATCAATCTGACATACGGACACATGGACGCAAATCACTGTGCAACCATTATATTACAATTGGGGTACAAATGGACCCCAGAATCCTCGATATATAATTAACGAGCATATCGATGTTGGGAGAAGATAAGTTTAAGATTTGTGTGGGATGAATACTACTTATAGACCTGCACAAAGTCATAAAATTTCATGGGTCCATCGTTGCGTTTTCATTTTTATAATGCAGATTGAAAAAAGCTTTTGGATCTATATGGACCCCAAGAGCCTCCGAAAGCTAACTTCCAAAACACATATACAGCATCAGCACAGAATCAAAAACATCGAAAACACATAAACAACAAAGGAAAACTATAGATTACCTCATATATAATTAAAAACATTGTATTTATTAGCTAACAAAAGCAAATTTCTAATAACACTGGACTCTGGTGATAATGAGCAAAGAACGTCGACTGTTAGCCTGACGAAAGTGGCTTGAATTTAACCAGCGCCATCAGCGTCTGAAGGGGGGGGGTGTGTGGGGGGAGGCAAGCACCATAAACAACTACCTCTAATTGTTATAGTGGTTCACCTACAGTCTTCGGTCTTCTGAACCACTCTGAACCGTGTTAATTTAATTTAACACACACACCTAGAGTCACCAACAACAAATAAACAAACCACCTACAAGCTTATTCAACACCGAGAAAACATGAACACCGCTTGAATATTAGTTACACAACAGCGTACGATGTCTCAACTAAATTCACGAACATTTCAGAACAAACTGAACACAATCATTCACGAACGAAAGAAGAACGAGTGAAACGATTCAAAAATATCTCACTCGATCAATCATCATCTCGTATCATCAAATCTCTCCTTTTCAAACTGAGCATCCATGGTCAGTCTATCTCCAACTTTATTGAAGCAAATTTTGCAGAAAGAAAGAGAAAATTATAAAGTTACCCATTTTTTAATGATGACAAGTGCGGTTTTAACACCGAGATGTTGTGGAAACGATAAGATAATAAACAACCATGCCGAACTACATTTAAGTGTCGAACGCTTTCTGGCATGGACTGAATTATTATCACAGATAAAAATGAGCAGAACAATTGCACTTTCTATCAACACAGTCCGTCTGATCTGAGTGGATCGTAGACTGCTCAGATGATTCGTTTGTGGTCTTATTCAATGAAGTCAACTTGTCGTTCAGCTGCTGAATAATACAATCCGATGATGCATAAAACATCTAAATTGACTTCCAAAAACCGCTCACCAGTGCGTATAATCATTACTTTAATGTGCCGCATTTACATAATAGTCATAATATCAATGTTTTTTTGTCGACACGGGAATGCTGGCCCCTTTTCCTTAGGTGCGCCAATACATTTATTATTTTCTTTCTTGTTTTCATTATTTCCGCACATCTTTCTCTGCGTTTGTTTTAATACGTATTTCACTTGTTATGATCTTATTTCCATATTACTTAAGCACACATAATCTCTCCCTCTGTCTCTCTCTCTTTCTCCTCTTTCTCTCTCTCTCTCTCTCTCTTTCTTTTTTATTATCGACATTTATTCAACCATCCATTCACTTACCACCGAGCTGGCTCAACGATGCATCATCCACGGTTCGAACACCAAACTGAACATCGCCATCGCCATCGTCTTCTCTTCTCTTGTTCTTCTTCTTCTCATTATTTCCACTTTCTTCTTTTTCAATCTCACTTCTTCGTCGGGCGATTTCATCTCCAGACGGAGTTTCGTTGTTCGTCGTCGTCGAGCACTCCGGTCCTACTCCGCCGGTTGTTGCCATGGCGAGTGGCGGATTCGCAGGTGGACCGCATCTCTCTGGAGGACCTTCGTTTATCACAGGCTGCAATAAATTGCTTGCCGCTCTTCTGGAGTGCCATTCAGTCAATACCGGTTGCGAGGATTGTGGTGATGATGATGATGGTGGTGATGATGATGGTGATGATGATGATGGTGATGATGGTGATGATGATGATGATGGTGATGATGATGATGATGATGATGGTGATGATGATGGTGATGATGATGATGGTGATGATGATGATGGTGATGATGATGATGATGGTGATGATGATGGTGATGATGATGATGATGGTGATGATGGTGATGATGATGATGGTGATGATGATGGTGGTGGTGGTGGTGGTGGTCGGAGCTGCGATAAGGATGATGATGACGACGACGACGACGGTGACAGAAGCTGCAATGATGGAATTGAATGCGACGATGTTGCCGGCGAAAGGGAGATAGACGACGCCGTCTGTCGTGACAATGATGACTTATGTGACGAATGTGATGACGCTTGTTGCAGTGCGGACGTCCTTGCCGGTGACCTTTGAAGTGTTGGCGAACGAGTTGAAAATGATGAGAACGATGTTGACGATTTGTTGGATTCCTGCGCTGGATAGGAAGATGATGAGATTGCTGGAGATTCCAGAGACGTCGGAGCTTCAGACTTTGTTCCTGAAGCCGATTTTATCGAAACTGTCAGAGATGTCGGCGTTGGAAATAACCTTTGTGATGCTGAACGATACTGAACGACTCGGCCGATAGGTAGTGGTAGTGGTGGTGATGATGGCAGATGTGGCAAGTATGGTAACGGATGAAGTCTACCAGGGAGAACGGAGTTTGACGGACGGCTGCACGAGCCGAGCCTGCCATTGAGAGCTGCAGCCAGTAGGAAACACGTGTGGACTAATTGCAGTGTATTTCTCAGTGCTTGATGGTTCTTGAGACACATTGCTCTAAATCATCTGTCGAGAGTCAATAAAGTATTACTGTTGGTATCATTAATCCTACTTTTATTATCAGTAGAGGCAGTGGCGGTGCTGGTGGTGGTGGTAGTAGTAGTAGTAGTAGTAGTAGTAGTAGTAGTAGTAGTAGTAGTAGTAGTAGTAGTAGTAGTAGTAGTAGTAGCAGCAGCAGCAGAAGTAGTAGTAGTAGTAATAGTAGTAGTAGTAGTAGTAGTAGTAGTAGTAGTAGTAGTAGTAGTAGTAGTAGTAGTAGTAGTAGTAGTAGTAGTAGTAGTAGTAGTAGTAGTAGTAGTAGTAGTAGTAGTAGTAGTAGTAGTAGTAGTAGTAGTTGTTGTTGTTGTTGTTGTTGTTGTTATTAATAGTAGCTAGACAATATTGAATATCATCAAATTAATTAGAACAATAATTAAAAAAACTGCATTTTATTTATCTGCATTAAAATGTAATTTAAAAAAAATAACTATTGTTAATTATTTATAACGCACATGGTCACGTGAGCATCGAAGCATTTCGAATGCACCCGCGATGACTTCCGGGTGCATGAATAAATAATTCACAGACTGCGCGCATTCACTGCTGGCTGATTTTTTAATTAATAATTAATACATTCAGTCTACAATGTGTTGCAATTTTTTTAAGAACAAATACTCAGGTCCGACTGTTAGCTCGAAGGTCCGACTCCCCGCGGCTATCCGCACGGCTACAAATTATTATGAAAATAATTATGAAAATAATTATTATTATTAAAACAAAAAAATAATAAAAAAAAATTACAAGGCAAATGTTGTCTTGGTAACACACGTTTCTTTAAAAACAAATAGATCATTGTTTTGCGCTAATAAATTGAATTCCAACAAAGTTGAAATCCGATTTCAACAAACTCGAGCCAGCACGCACAACTCGATGGACGATCAGATTTCTCCAGGCGAATCAAATAAAGTTGCTGAAACTCAATAAACCGTCTGAGGATTCTGTTTGAGTGATAGCATTATATGCGGTCAGCACAAAAGTGATAGGATTATATGCGGTCAGCACAAAAGTGATAGGATTATATGCGGTCAGCACAAGAGTGATAGCATTATACGAGGTCAGCACAAAAATGATAGCGTTATATGCGGTCAGCACATGAGTGATTGCATTATATGCGGTCAGCACATAAGTGATTGCATTATATGCGGTCAGCACATAAGTGATTGCATTATATCGGTCAGCACATAAGTGATTGCATTATATGCGGTCAGCACAGAAGTGATTGCATTATATGCGGTCAGCACATAAGTGATTGCATTATATGCGGTCAGCAGAAAATGACGGACAAAACGATGAGTGATGCAAGCTTGAATAAACACCGAGATTGAACAAAAAATGATGAGTTTACCGATTGAAAACTTTTTCATTTTTCATTTGTACGATGAAGTTGAATGAGTTAGCTCGTCCTAAGAAACTGATATTCCACGTGATGGGATTGTGAGGTGTTTTTCAGATGGGCTTAGCAAAAGTGCTGGTTGACACTGAATCAAAGAGAGAGAGAGAGGGAGAGAGAGAGGGAAAGAGAGAAAAAGAGAAAGAAAAAAAACTTTGTTTTAATAAATGGAAGGGCTTAGACATGGGTCTAATGGTCAATGTTGAAATTTATTAGGTATTATGGCCGTTAGCAAACTACCCAGTTAGTGTTATAAATTAAGGCTTCGGAGTAGTCTTAAAGTGTTCTAAAAAATTAAATAGTGGTATTTTTAAACTTTTTTTTCATAAAAAAAGTTATTCTTACATTATTGCCAAATATAATCGATTCTTATCTCCATTAAAAAAACAAGTAAAAACATCAGAAAAAAATTAAATGAAGAAGTAATTTAAAAGAACACATATGAAATTTGAAAAAATATTATGAAATAATTAAGATGAAAATTTAATTAAATGACCACAATAAAATAAAATCAAAACTTGCGTAATTAATTGAAATGGCACAACCAGATATTACAACCAGATAACTGTAAGCTCCTTCAATAGATGCAGCAAATTGGCAACTGATCCTGTCGTTAGACAAATCATCTCCACACAGAGCTCGTCTCCAGTTATTTATCTACATCTTACATGGACCATCCCACGCGTTCTGCTCCCTCCTTCATTTCCAGTCTCTATTCCTCTTTCCATTTTCTTTTTATTTTTTTGAATTTATTTTTTTTTACATTTTTTGTTTGTGTTTGCTTATATCTTCAGTTTGAAGTGTCAGTAGAAAATTATTTATAACTTCTAGGAAAAATAAATGACAAATAAAACATAAGTTATAATTCACTCGATGCTTCAAAAAAAATTAATTTATTAAATAATCTTATTTAATGTCCTAATGCTCGTCAAGTTTACGCTAAAGAATGCAGACTATATTTTTTGTGCCGACTTATTATTCTGGTGATGTTCCAAACTTGCTGGCTTCCTACTGGGAAATTGCATTTGACTTTTGGAGATGACCTTATATGGTTTCTTCCCATCGTCTGTGAGTGTTTGCTGTTCTGCATGTGTAAATTCTTCACTCCTTTCTTACTAAGAAAGTGGGAATTATATAATATATATATATATATATATATATAATATTTAAATTATTGTAAGTCTTTGAAAAACAATTTTTTGAATGAAGAAATAAAACTTTCAAATCATGTTTTTCGCTGATAAAACATTCAAACGAAACATGAAGATAACACAAATCTATTCGAGATATTAGGCTCCTTTCTTCTAAAAAAAAATGTTTGCAGTTGCTTTAACTGTGGTGACGTCGATAGTTGTTGCTATGGTGATGATGGAGAATAAAGACGATGATGATGGCGACGACGATGAGGATGACGACGATGACTACAACGTTTTTGGAAGTGGAGATGATGATGGTATAAGAGCTTTTGTTTGTCAAATGTGCTAAGGAATATGACCGGAAAGGTATAATATTTCGCGATCTATTAATCTGCAATTCAAAACAAATGAAGATAATTTCCTCTTCAACAGTTTCAGGGCTTTCATTCTCCTTTGCATTCAAACGCTTGTCAGCATTTTCAAAGCTATAATCTTCATCGCTACTCTGATCATTGTCATCGCAAACGTTGTCATCATCGTCATAACCGCCGTCAACACCATCATCATTATCATCATCATCTTAATATATTTTTTTCATCATATTTATAATATCCTCTTTGTAAACCATCATCTATTTCTCATTCCTATCATCATCATCGTCATCGTCGTCATCATCATCATCATCATCATCATCATCATCATCATCATCACCATCATCATCACCATCATCATCATCATCATCATCATCATCATCACCATCATCATCACCATCATCATCGTCATCGTCATCACAACTATCGCTGCTCACATCATATTGTCAAAGCTCCATCAGTAAGATGAGGTTTATGCGAGTGACATGAGATTTTAAGGAATAAAAATACGGAAAGCATTTCGTAAGTCTAAAATTTCCTCTCGGACTACAAAATATTAGAAGTTTCGCGAACTGCCAGATCTTATATATGCCTGAGTCTATTTATGCTGATACGAGCTTTTTTCATGATGGTGTTTCTAGAATGTTACCGGATTTTAATAATTTAATGATTTGTTTAATCAATAAAATAAGTCACTGCGTTAATTTGTACTGCTTTCTAAAACAAAGCGTTATAGCCGCAAAAAAAGTTGACAAAAAACTTGTCTATTGAAAATACAATTGTTTTAACAGTCATTTGAGTATGATTTGCAATGTTTAGAAAAGTACAATTGATTTAAACTGTTATTTCAGTATATATGCGTATAAGTTAAGCATGCAATACTTGAACACTCAAACTTAATTTTCTTTAAAAATGTTCTATAAAAATACGGAAGCTTTTCTTTAATTATTTCATGAAAAAAAGATAGAATGAAACTTTTGAAATACAAACTGACAAGTTTAAACTTTGCTGAAGCAAACATCAAATTTGCTTTAAAACTTTATAGTTGTCTATCCTTTTATTCTGAACACGTTCAAATTTGTTATTTGATAAATTTTAATTGCTTGTGGTCTATTAAGACAACGTCTTGTAATTGATTGTTAATTTATTATTTACTCAATTGTCATATGTTTATTAGCTTTTTTTTGTTTTAGTTTTTTACTACAAGCATTTAAACAATTTTATTTGCCTGTTTTTGTTTTTCGAAAGAGTGGATTGTAATCGACACTATGGAATTATCATGTCGGTTGCAAATGTTTTAATAGCTTAAGTAGGTTATTATTGTTAATTTATATAATAATTCAAATAAGCAGTTACGATTCTGAAAGTAAAAAATTCTTTTTAACCAGACATTTACATGAAAAAATCTGTTAATTAAAAATGAAAAAATATCAATTTTGGTACAATAGCACAAAGGTCGTGAGAATCATTACGCGACATAATTTGAAGATTAAAAGTAAATATCTGTTGGTTTCAAGTTTTAAAGGATAAGTTTTTTTTTAAATCGAAAAACAGATTAATGTATTGTCACCGGATGCAAAAAAATCAACTTTTTACAACCATTGGAAGTGCCGTAAGAAAGCTTCAAAAACTTTCGTGACGAAACAAACAGCAAACAGTGCAAGCTAATATATAGGCGTTATAAGAAAAGTTTGATTTTCACGTTTAAATTAGAAGTGAAATATCGGTTATAATCAAGTTAAAAATTTATTGAAATAGAAACGAAAATCGTGAAGAAGGCCTCCATCGATCCAAATCAAGTCGTTTAACTCGAAGACCGGAAAAAATCACAATAAAGTTTAAACCAAAAATTATATTCAATAAACAAATGTTGGCAAATACTAACAACAGTATTCACTGAACAAAAAATCAGCTCTGAACAACTGTTTAAACATTTTTCTTTTGACTAATTTTCATTATCAATTTTAAAAACAGTTTTAGTTCTGTCTCTAAGATTTTTTTGGAGAGCACGCGGTCGTCATTTGTGACTTTTTGTTAGATTTTATACAAATATACCATTTAAACAACTACACAGTAATAAATTTAAATTTATTAAAATTGCGGCCCACCGCCGACCTTTTTATTTCCTACTTATTCTTATGCACTGCGCTCGACAGAGGTGTTTCGTGAAAAGTTCTGAAATAACAAACAATTACTGCTGTAGAACCATGCAATTATTATAGTTCATTATTAATGTTTGTTAATATTGATTGGGAAAAATATAAGTAACATTATATAGACTTTTTTACATCATTCTGGAAAGGCTAGCCAATATGATGGTGGTGTTAAATGCTTTATTCTGAACATCATTGAGTATTGTCATCGTCGTCGTCGTCGTCACCACCACCACCACCACCACCACCACCACCACCATCATCATCATTATCATCATCATCATCATCATCATAACCATCGCCATATTGTCAAAGTTCAAACAGAAAGATTTGGCTTTTGTAAGTGACATTTTTTCAAAAAAAAAACACACGAAAAGCATTCTAAATTTAAACTTTTACATCAAATATCTTCTATGCGCCCCGGATTCAAGTAAACCAAAAGATACGCGAGCTGTTAGATGTTTTTTTTTTTATAATAGTTTATAGTCCTTTACACCAAGTGTCTTAAGACCGAAGTAGCTGTATGTAAGAAGCACATAAGTGCTTCCTGTCGTGGATCATAAATTGATTCTTTTAGCTGTCCCTCCTCCTTTATCCAAGCTTGGGACTGGCTCGCATTTAGCGAAGCAGAGTTGATTGTTAGATGTTTTTTATTATTTTTTTATTATAGTTTATAGTCTTTTACACCATGTGTTTTAAAACGTGAAAACAAAATTAGAATGAAAAAATACTTATTTACACTAAAAACACTTAAATATAAAAAATACTTATTTACACTAAATAATTTTTTCTCTATATTTACAGTTTTTTAGGATTATTTTGTATCCATTTATAGATGATGTCGTGGAATATTTCCGAGTTCAGTATAGTTTGGAGTGTAGTTGGTTTTTGGATCCTTTTACAAAAGTTCCCAAGTACCATTCCTAGTTGTGTCGTTTCTTTGCAGTGCAGCAACCCCGGTGCTCGATTGTTTCCTCTGTTCCGCAGGTTTCGCACAATCCTGTCTCATGAAGATTTAATCTCTTCAAATTTTGTTTTAGCCGACACTTTCCAAGTCGGAGTCGGGAAATGATGACTTCCTTTTTTCTGTGTGTTGTCTTGAATTTAATTTTATTTGAGACTTTTTTTCGAGAGACCAGTAGTGTCGACTTTTTTGAGCAGAGTCCCATCTGGTCTGCCATTCGTTCAAAAGCTCTCCACGTATTGTTCTTTTTATGTCAAATATCTCTGGCATAACCTCAATCTCTATTTCGGGATGTTTGGTAGCTTCTTTGGCAAGACAATCTGCCATTTCATTTCTACGTATGCCCACGTGGCTAGGTACCCAAAATCAGGGTAATTGTCTTTTGTGTGAAAGAACCATCGCCATTTAACCCCTTCTTGTCCTCTGGGAGGTACAAAGACGTCTTTTGCCGGATGGTTTGGAATGATCTTGGTTTTAGTGGCAAGGTTTGTAATTAACATCTTTCGTCGTATATCGAGTGGAGGATCTTCGCATTCTATTTGTAGAGCGGCCAAACTGGTTCCAACCATTGCCCCGCAAGCTGTTTTTAAGGCACTATATTGGATTTTCTCGAGTCTTTGTTTTTGAGATTCTGATGCACTGTCAAATGCTACGCAGCCAAACTACATCCATGGCTTCTCGATTGTTCAAGAAGCTATGATCCATTTTAAAATCCTTCCTCTGACACCATGCCTTTCAAGCTTTAACAAAAGCCCCTCTCGCCACATTAGATCGAAGGCCATTTCTAAGTCCAGAAAGACCGCCAATGTCCCACCCTTATTCCACATCGAGCGTTTAATATCGTTTTGCAGTCTAAGGATGTGATCTGTGCATCCTCTTCCTTTTCTAAAGCCTGATTGTTCACGGTTTAAGAGATTATTTTGCTCCAGGTAGAACCTTAACCGATTTGCAATAATTTTTTCAATAACCTTGCACAATGAAGATGTTAGGGAAATGGGTCGATATGAGTTGGTCTCTGCAGAATTTTTTCTCGGTTTTAGTAGCGGAACAATTATGGATTGCTTCCATAGTTTTGCTACCTCTCCTTTTGACCAAGAAAAGTTTATAAGATCCAAGAGCTTATTGAGACCTATCTCGTCAATTTGTCTTAGCATCTCATAGCAGAGATTGTCTGGACCTGGAGATTTGCCGTTTGCACTCTGCATCAGAGCTTCCGTAAATTCTTTTAAGGAAATTTCTGTGTTTAACTCATGTGGGTCGTTTTCGCAAGAAATGCCAAATCTGATGGTAAAGGTAATTTTTTTTTTCAGAGCCTCTTTCCTTTGAATAAATCTTAGGTCAAGATTTTTGTCTGATGAGTTTTTTGCGATGGCAGTTGCTAACGCATTCGTTTTGTCTTTGTCAGAAAAAACGGTTTTATCTTCACTCAGTTTCAGCGCTGGAACGTTAAAACCTGCATGTGTGTGGACCATATTTTTCACCGCTTTCCACATGGTAGCCTGACTAGAGTGTGAGTTAAGAGAGCTACAGAATGTTCGCCAATGGTTCTCTTTTGCCGTCCTCACTATCTTCTGTGCTATTTGTTTGAGTTCTCGATACCGTTCAAAGCCAGTCGTAGTATATTCTTTCCGAAGTGAGTATAAGACTTTGTTTCTTGCTTTGATTGCGCTTTTACATTCATCATTCCACCATGGCACTGGCCTATGTCCTGATCGTCTTCCATTTTTGGTTGGTATTGATGCTATGGCTGCTTTGTTCAGACCTTGCGTAAACATGTTTGTTGCTTCGTCAACATTTGTGAAAATTTGGAGTTCATTTAACACTCCTGTTGAAAGCCGTTGGTCTTTGTACCAATCGGCTTTCTCCAGGTTCCATACCTTTCTGTTGTTTACCTCGTAATTGACCTTTTTATTTAGTGTGATCAAAACCGGGTAGTGGTCACTGTCCAGATTTTCATCTAACACCCTACACAAGGCTTTTTGAGATAAGGAAGGAGAGCACATTGCTAAATCTATAGGAGTTGTCCTTCCGCTGGGAGTCAGGTGGGTACCTGATACACATAAAACATCACAACGACATCACAGCATTATTCAAATTATTCAAATACAAATAAACAGGAGTAATTTGAAATGGCAACTTCTATGCAGAAAATAACTCCCGACGCAGAGGCGACGCAACGAGCAAAGAACCGATGGACTGTTAGATCTTTTTTTTTTTTTTTTATAATAGTTTATAGTCCTTTACACCAGGTGTTTTAAGACTGAAATGGCTGTATGTAGGAAGCACCTAAGTACTTCCTGTCGTGGATCATAATTTGTTATTTTTAACTTTTCCCTCCTCCTTTCTCCAGGCTTGGGACTGGCTTGCAAATGCAAGGCGGAGTTGACTGTTAGATCTTCTGCCTGAACCTATTTATGCTGATACGAGCTTTTGTCATGGTGGTGTTTCTAGGATGTTACGGGATTTTAATAATTTAATGATTTGTTTAATCAATCAAATAGGTTGATGCAATAATATTATAGCGCTCTAAAACAAAGCGTTATAACCGCAAACAAATATGGCAAAAATGTGTTTGTTGAAAAAAATACAACTTTTTTTAACACTTATTTGAGTATGATTTGCACATTCAAAAAAGTTATTGGTTTAATTTATCATTTCAGTATATATGTGTATTAGTTAAGCGAACAATACGTGAAAACCTTGCTTTGAAAATGTTCTATAAAAATTACGGAAGCTTTTATTTAATTATTTCATGAAGAGAGATAAAATGAGACTTTTGAAATAAAAACTGGCAAGTTTAATTTGTTCTGAAGCAAACATTAAATTTGCTTTAAAAATGTATAGTTGTCTATTTTATTTAATTTTATTTTTTTCTATTCTATTTTTTTTTAATTCTAAACACGCTTAAATATGTTATTTAATCAATTTTACTTGCCTGGGGCCTATTAGTACAGAGTTTTGTAAATGTAATCGATCGTTAATTTATAATTTACCCAATGTTCATATGTTTATTAGTTTTTTAAAAACTTTTATTTAGGTTACAATCTCTGTTTGTGTGTGTGTGTGTCTTTCTCTGTACGCAAATCTCGCAAGTAAATGTAACCAGCTTTTTTGACCAGCTAGGTAGCTGAAACTTTCAGCATGGCTTTATATTAGATGACAATACATGATTCAATTAAAAAAAGTTTGTGTTGAAAACTCGTTCTTCCTTTTTTTTGTTTTAATTTTTACTACAAGCATTTAATCATTTTTATTTGCCTGTTTGTTGTCAGTTGAAAAAGAGTTTTGTAATCGATTGTATGTAATTTTCTAACTAACTAGAAGTCTGAAACTTTCAGCATTTTATTATGTCGGTTACACAATTTTTAATAGCTTACGTCGGTTAACAATGTTAGTTTATTAAATAATTCAAATATGCAATTACAATTCTGAAAGTACAATGTTTTTTAACCAGACATTTACATGAAAAAATCTGCTAATTAAAATGAAAACATTAATAATCTGTGTACATTAAAAATTAATATCTGTTGGTTTCAAGTTTTAAATGTTCAGTTTTTTTTAAATCGAAAAACAGGATTAATGTATTGGCACCGGATATATACCTGCATGCAAAATATCAACTTCTTACAACCATTGGAAGTGCTTTAAGAAAACTTTAAAAACTTTCATGACAAAACAAACAAAAAACAGTGCAAGCTAATATAAGCGTTGTAAGAAATTATGATATTCACGCTTAAACTAGAACAGGCATATGATAATGATTTTCCACAACTGCGTGAAAAACAATGAAAATTCGGACTTTATCAGTGTTGATCTGTTAATGAAGTAAAGAACGAGTATCAATTTTTCAATCAGATGAGATATAAACAAGTAAATTAAAAACGAATTTTTAAAACCCAATGCTTTTATATGTAATTAAAACACAAATTTTGCAATCAATTTTTTCTTATAATTATAATTATCTAATTATAATTATTTATAATTTTATAATAATTTATAATTTATAATTTATATTATTTATAATAATTTATAATTTATAATTATTATAATTATTATAATTTTTTCTTCCCATATAAAAATGAAATTAATTAAAATTAACTAAATTAATTGACTTATTGTAAAACTAATAATTGAATATTGCATTGTCTTCTATTTTGAGCATGCATGCAAAATTTGAAAAAAATCTATCATCAGGAAGTGACTCAAAAATTGATTGCAAGATTTGAAACAGACAGAGAAACAGAAACGACGAGTAGATAAAAGCATTGGTAATAAAAATAACGCAGCCCACCACCATTTTTTCAGTTTTTACTTATTCTTATGCACTGCGCTTGACAGAGGTGTTTCGTGAAAGGTTTTAAAATCAAAAAAGTTACTGCTGTATAACCGTGCTATTATCACAGTTCATCATGATTACTTATTATTAGTGTTTGTTAATCTTGATTGGAAAAATATAAGTAACATATAAGTAACATATCATAGATTTTTTTACTTGTTCCGGAAAAAGCTAGCCTATGCGGTAGTGGTGTTAAAAGACTTTGCAAGTGCAAACATCATATTGCCATGGAAGTTTACTGTTGTACAAAACATTTCAAATATAAATACACATTTTTTTAGTTTGGAGGACAGATTGCAGTTTTGACACAACTTCAATGAATTACAAAACAAGATCTTGGATTACCATAAAACTAGATTTGAATTGCAAAACATGATTTTTTACACAAAATTTTAGAAATTGTCTTTTTTATTTTGTTTAATTTTACGCTGTTTATATACGTGACAATTTATTGGGTGTATGAACATGTCTTTTCTTGAAATTTCTGAACCATTTGGTCTTGCAATTGTATAGACGACGCCAAAAACGATCTTTTAAGGTTTTTGAGAAATATATTATACAAAAACGTCTTTGTCATCAATGAATTGCGACACTAGAATTAATTGAAAAAACATTATTATAACCTGTTTTTTTATCAACAAATAATTCTGGAGTAATTTCTAATTGTTTAAGTTACATTTTGTTTTACATCATTATTTTTCTGAAACAATTCAAATTCTTTATTAGCGTCTTCAGTATATACTTTTCTAAAATTTCAACAAATCCGTTTCTTGTGAATTCAAATTGATTGCAAATTAATTTATTGTTGTTATAAATTCTTAAATGAATATCTCTAATTACAAGTCCTCTAATTTTATTTTGCCAGACCAAAACCCGGATAAAACAAGAGAGAAAAGTAAAAAGTTTTAAAATATGATACCCAACAGGAAGTACTTTGGTAGTTCTTACATACTGCTATACATATCTATCTTAAAGCATTTAATGTGAATTATACTATACACTATTAAAGAAAGTTAATAACTGATGACAAGTATTTATGAAAGTATTTATTAAAGTCAGATAGAGCACACAACTCATGAGATTCGCTAGCTTGTTGGCTTTTCTAATAAAAAATGTTTAATAAGTGTTTCAAAAAGAGCCTTCTACAACGTATGTTTTTTTTTCAAATGCAACAAGTGGTTCTAGAAATACAAGAATTACATATATATATACTAGTGATTTTGCCCGTCCCATGAACGGTTGTTTTAAAATTACGATGAACTTTGGATGAAAAAATGTTTTATCGTTCGTATGCATTCCAAAAAAAAGAAAAAGAAAAAATAGATTAAATTATTAATAATTTATTATGCTTTAAATCAATGTAAGTAAGGTAAATATTTATTAATTTATTCAATTATATAAGAATATAAAACTTTTTTTATATAAAAATTAATTTGCCATAGATAGCAGATCGTCACACAAAAACGCCTTACACAGACCTGGACTATTATATATATTATTAATATATATATAAATATATACACACACACACACACACACACATATATATATATATATATATATATATATATATATATATATATATATAAAATGTTTATTATATGTATGTATATGATCATATTTTCATCCGTCAAATCTTATCTATAAAGTCACATCATAGAAATTCACCTTTAAGTAATGTACAGCCATCCCACGAACTAAAAGTCCGGGTAATCTTGATTGATTTGCAGAGATTTCATCATGTTTAGTGACAAAAATAAACAAAAACAACCAATAATAAATATTAAATATAAACAAATAATAACAAATAATAAACGAAAACAAATGATATTCTATATAAATAAAATGAGATTATGTATGTATGTATGTATATACGTCCTTATGCATTGCTACACCCATCATCCGATCGTAATGAAATTTTCACACAACGTTGAGAGTCATGGGGAAAAAATGAGTGTGAAAAAATTTGAAATCGGTCACAAAATGAGCAAAACTGGAGCAAACAGGAACGGAGAGCGACCGAGAACAAAAGAGCAAGCGGGAAAAGGAAAGCGACCGGGAACGGGAGAGCGACGGGAATCGGGAGAGCAATCAGGGAAGGAAACGGGAACAAAAAAGAAATACCATTGAAAAACCTCTAAAAAAACCCCGGGAACGCCGAATACCACACTAGTAAATAATAAACAGAAACACAATACCACCATTTTTTCTATCAGTTGAGTTGTTTATATTATAGAATCGTTTATTTCTCCACTGGGATAAAAACCAATCATAACAAGCTGCTTGTTCAATAAAAAACCCGATTTGCTTATAGCGACAAGGTTGTGAAGCTTATTTATTTTTTTAAGTAGAGGTTTTTATACTTGAAATTGCTAAATAATTTTCAACCTGTTAGATAATGTTTTTTTATGTTTTTATTTTATTTAAATAAATTATAAATTTAATTATTATCTGTTCATTTGATTTAAAATCTAAACAGCGTAAAAGAACTGAATGACTTCAACACATCCTCTCTAGCGTTCTTCAGCATTGTAATTTATTTCAAGTGTACTCCGCTCAAGCATCATTCAGTATAAGATTTGAAACTTTTTTCAAATTTTTACTCATTAAAATTTCAAGTTATAGTTTAAGTTGTTATTGTTTTAACAGTTTTTTTGTTTTATTTGTTCAGTTTGAATGTTTTATTTATTAAGAAAACAATATTTATTAATCAATGAATTATTTTTGGAATTTGTCATAATTTTGTAATAATTCATACTATTTTTCGTATATGTGTTGTTGTTTTTTTTTCATCTTATTTTAAATAGTTACCATTTTGCGTCCACAAGCATCTGGCACGTTCCCCCTTAACAGCTTTCCACTCAATTTCACCCAGGGTTGCATTCCACAGGAAATCTAACGTCTTAGTGAGCTTTGTATGATATTGTTTGCATTGTTTGCCACATTGACGATCTTTTTGTATGTGTTTTGTTTAAGCTTTGTTTGCAAATTAAGTTTTGTATATGTTTTTTTTTATTTTATGTTTGAAGATTTTGAAAAGTTTTTATGTCTTTTTGCAAACTTATATTTAGGTTACAATCTCTGTTTGTGTGTGTGTGTGTGTGTGTGTGTGTGTGTGGTTTTCTCTGTACGCAAATCTTGCAAATAAAATTTAACCAGTTTTTTACTAGCTAGGAAGCTGAAACTTTTAGCATAGCTTCATATTGGATGACAATTAATTAAATTTAAAAACAAGTAAATTAAAAACGAATTTTTAAAACCAATGCTCTTATATGTAATTAAAACACAAATTTTGCAATCAATTTGTTCTTATATTACTCTTTTATTTTATATTAAAGTCGAAATATCTTAATTATATCGAAATATCAAAATTAATTAAAATTAACTAAATTAATTGACTTATTGTAAAACTAATAATTGAATATTGCATTGTCTTCTATTTTGAGCATGTATGCAAAATTTGAAAAAAAATCTATCATCAGGAAGTGACTCAAAAATTGATTGCAAGATTTCAAACAGACAGAGAAACAAACAGACAGACAGAGAAACAAACAGACAGACAGAGAAACAGAGACGACGAGTTAATAAAAGCATTGGTAAAAAAATAAATAATAAAAAACGTAATTTGAACATCTTTGAAAAATCGATTTTATTTGAAATAAAAGTTTCGTTTTTTTCTTTACTTTTTGAATTTTATAAGTTTTTGCAGGTTTTTTAAGTTTTGTCTGTTTACTTAAAATTATTCATTGTGGGATTTATTATATTGTATATTCAGTTATTTTATTTGTTGCCTGACAATTTCAAATGATAAATTACACAAATAAATAAAGCTCTATTGATTATATTTAGTTTTTAAGTGAAAAAAGCTTAAACAAACCTTTTATATTGATCATTATTTTTTATTTTTTATAGCACACAAGTAATCATTAAAAAAACAGGTTATTTTTTTCAGAAATCACTTATATTATTGGATTTACTAGTTTTTCAGTCATTACACGTTTGATCACCAGAACTAATTTTATTAACTGCTTAAGTAACATGAATTAATACTTACAATTTATGCAAAATACAATTATAAACCGGTTCACCACTGCTAGTAATTTCTAGAAATGACAAATAATATGTATTGAAATAAAAATATTGTTTCACAAGTAAAAAATGAAAAAAGCTCGTACAATCATAAAACACACTTAATAAGGTGTTTGAGCGTGATCTACTAGGTTCAATCCAATTTCTATTTTTTTTTTTGCATCTATTTATTTCCTGCAAGAGACTCTTCTTGTTTTATTACCTACGAGCAGGGTGGCGTCTCAGTGACAACAATAAAATAAATTTCAATAAACGTGGACGGAAAATTTCCACTTCCACAAACAGCCGCAGTGAATTTCAATAAACAGTTGTATGAAAACAAAGATATTAATTTTCAATAAACATATATGATGACTTTTAATAAACATATATGATGACTTTTAATAAACATATATGATGACTTTTAATAAACATATATGATGACTTTTAATAAACATATATGATGACTTTTAATAAACATATATGATGACTTTTAATAAACATATATGATGACTTTTAATAAACATATATGATGACTTTTAATAAACATATATGATGACTTTTAATAAACATATATGATGACTTTTAATAAACATATATGATGACTTTTAATAAACATATATGATGACTTTTAATAAACATATATGATGACTTTTAATAAACATATATGATGACTTTTAATAAACATATATGATGACTTTTAATAAACATATATGATGACATTTAATAAACATATATGATGACTTTTAATAAACATATGTGATGACTTTTAATAAACATATATGATGTTAAAATTCAATAAACATACATAGATAGTAAATTAAAATAAACATAGGTAGCAAATTTCAATAGACATAGATATAAAATTAAAACACGAAGAATTTTAATAAACATGGATATTAAATTCGAATAAAAATAATAAATAATTCAATTCAATTTCCCCCCTGGAAAATGCTGAATTTTCGTTACTGAATCGACGCTGTAACATCTTCTGTGCAAGTCATGCAACAAGACAGCTGGTTTTTATGTGATGAAACTGTATGCTTCTCAACCTATAATGGGGTGGCACTGAATCTGCCACATTACCATTGTAAACTTTAAATTATTTTTACAAACTTTTATTTAGGTTACAATCTCCGTTTGTGTGTGTGTGTGTGTCTTTCTCTATACGCAAATCTTGCAAGTAAAATTTAACCAGCTTTTTGACTAGCTAGGAAGCTGAAACTTTCAGCATAGCTTTATATTGGATGACAATACATGATTCAATTAAAAAACAAGTTTGTGTTGAACAACTCGTTTTTGTTGTTGTTAATTTTACCTTAACAAATGTATAATATCTATTTCACCTGCACATTACGTTTCGTAACGTTTTTTGATATATTTAATCAAACAATTCCAAAAAAAACGCTCTAAATACTATCAATTGTTTTGATAAAGCTATGTACAATATATGAACTTGATTGAATCAGATTCTTATTTATTTTAGAGAAAACAAATCGAATTTTCCTAAAAACCAGCTTTTTGACTAGCTTGGGAGCTGAAACTTTTAGCATAACTTTATATTGGATGACAATACATGATTCAATTAAAAAAACTCAATTTGAACATTTTTCGTATTTCTAAATAGAGTTTATTTGAAATGAAAGTTTGTGTTGAAAAACTTTTTTCCTTTACTTGTTAAAGGTTTTGTTTATTTATTTATTTAGTTTCCTTAAGTTTTCTTAGACGAAAAATATGAAACAATTTAAAAAATTGAAAAAAAAAAACAAATTGTGTGAGCATTTGAAAAAAAACACCTCTGTGAACCGATCGGCAAAAGAATAAATAAACAATAAATCTACAATGTCAGCACGCGGTAATCCTAACTCTTCACTAGCGTCTAATTTACAAGCGAGGAACATCACGTGGTGTCATCATTAATATGCAAGAATGGACTCAACAAGTCACGTGATTTTCTCATGAATGCATATATATATAGTCACAGCACGGACGTAATATAAACAAAGACCGCCGTGCCGTAACGTAACACTTGCGACGGATTAGTCATTAGTAGATTAGTTAGTTAGTAGTTGAATAGTCTTGTCACTTTTTTCCATTTCTCTGGAATTCTCTTCCTGCTTCTCTTACTAAATTTACTTTCACTTAAAATTTTAATGGATTGATTGAGATATTAATAAAACAGCTTTTGAAAAAATTTTTATTAAAAAATGCTATGTTTATTACAAAACATGATATAAGCAGGAAATAACACTTAAAAAACACTTAGTAAGACTTAGTTGAAAAAATACTACCAGACATTATTATATACAAAATTTACAAAGCATGATGGGGTTCTAATGACATTAACAAGAAATAATGAAACATTTAAAAAACACTAATTTAAATAAAGTATCCAAATTATATAAAAAAATAAAAAATATACAAAGCATGATGAAGTTTCAATGGCAAAAGGAAACTAATAAAACAGCATTTATAAAACATTTGATTTGAAATATATATATATATTTAAACACTATCAGTATTGTTCATTATTTACAAAATTTACAAACCATGATGTGGTTTCAATAAAATAAACAGGAAATAATGAAATAACATTTAAAAAAACACTTATTTGAAAAAATACTACCAGACATTTACAAAATATACAAAGCACAATAGGATTTTAATAATAGCAAACAGAAATTGATAATGCACAATTAAAAAAACACTTATTTGAGAAACATATTCAATGCAGTCAATGTATTATTCTCACAAAGCTCATTACATTCATTAGCTTTTGCCTTTCGTTTCATTTTTTTTTCAGTGTCAATCGGGTTTGTTGTTGGGCATTTTTATTTGGAGGAACTCTTGCTGAAACTGGTACTATAGACGGTTTGGATGAAAGCTTAACAACTGCCAATGCTGGACCCAATGGAGCATTATTCCTAGCAATAACATCAAGCTCCTCATTGGAGCTACAGCTTTTGACTAAAGTCGTGAATGCATCAATAAGTTCTTGTTTTCTTTTTTCAAGAGGGTCTCAAGTAATGCCATTTTCCATCATGTCTGTTTGCAGTTGGCGAGTTATAGCTTCATGCTCTGAAACATTAACTATTACAGATTCATCAATGTGTAATTCGTTAGTGCTCTCTTCACTATCAGAGTTTTTGGTTTTATCCTTTTTCACTCGAAACAAGCGGCACACCAAATGGATGTGCTTGCACATCTGGAATTGAATGGAGTAATCCTGGCACTGACAAGTGAAGTTATGAATGCATGCATGGTAATCATGACATCGAATTATGCAACAACAGTGCTCATTAACCAGAGCAACTTCATATACTTCCAAAATACCAATGGTATTTCGGGAAGATGGTACGGTCCACAAATCGTCATTTAGTAATTCTGAAACAGTGACTGCCATCAGTTTTTCAAAAGTCACCCCATCCAATTCATGCACAAGAGCCAACACTCGATCTTTGGCCCATTTTTGTTTCTCAACAACTGAAATTTTTTTCAGGTTCTGGTTCAAGTTTTTTAAAACATGCCAAGTGCACAATAACTTCTGTTGGTGCATCATCAGACATGAAATTTGTTGGCTGGATACTGGAAAGGCGTTCCTTTATTGCTGAAAAAAATGACTTAAAGTGTTCTTGGTTTCTGTGATTGAAAACAAAAATGCAACAGGGAAGCCTTCATAATTTGAGTCTGCTACCATAACAGTTGTCAATTTTATATTGTACATGTTTGTTCCATGAGTAGAATCGATCATTATAATGTCATTGCCGTACATTTGGAACAGTTCTTGCTGGGCTCTATTCATGAAACCTAATAAAAAAATCATCTCTTTGAATTTCTGGAAAATCATCAGATTTTGTCCCCTGAGGTTTGTGAAACAAAATTGGATTTTCTTCATTTTCTCTCAACTTGTTTACAAATATATCAACACTTACAGCATCATCCGGATGAAATCTTGATTCACTCATCAGATTAAACGATGAACAGATGTTGTTGAGATCTTTATTTGTGGTGTAACATAATCTTTTATTAGGGATAAAATTATCTGTAAGTTTAGATAGGATTTTACGCTTTGTCACTCCCTGCAACAGTTGACCAGCCAGAGATTGTCTTGCTGAATTTGACAAATTCAGATGGCCAACATCTTGAGAATGTCCAATGTGTGTCTGACAGAAAGAAACTTGCAATTTACAGTTAGCTTCGATTGATTCGACAATTGTTATATGGGCTGGACATATTTTCCCACATCTACGAGATCCTTTAATCTTATTTTCACGAACTTTTTCTGTAGACTTAGAAACATAAGTGCCACTTCTATTGCAAATAAAATTTGTTACAGTAGAAGTTTTATTTTTACGTGTATAATTTACTCTATAAAATGCTCCAGTATTGAGTTCAGTTTCCTCCTTCCAAGCTTTAAAAGCTTCAACAGAATCAAATTCTAAGTTGATTACATCAGTGCTCACTTGATGCTTTTCAAATAAATGATTCATGAGTTGACTCAAGTTTTCAAATGCCAACTCACACAAAGAGCACTGAACTGTACATTTGACTGGGTCAGGTAATGGTTATTCTTTATGGACACCACGATAATGTCGATTCAGAGCTTTTTTATTGTTAAATTGCTTATTGCAAATCCTGCAAGTTTCATGAGCTTGAGGTTGCTGGTTGGGTGGAGAGCAACTTTGACCTGGAGTGACCAGTGTAACTGTAAATTGTGTAAATAAAAAAATTGAAATGTTTGTTAACACCCTGTCAAATTATTTCAAAACTGCAAAAATATTTACCAGATTCCATATCCATGAACATTTTGTTTGAACTAAAATAACAAAATAATAACTTTTGCTCGATAAAAGTATCTATGGTTAAAACAAAAACGATGTGGCGGGTAAACAGCAAACTGCGAAATTGTTGAGTAGTCTCGTGATGTTGAGCTAAGCCTGGGATGGTTGTTAATGCATATTCATGAGGAAGTCACGTGATGTTCTTCGCTTGTAAATTAGACGCTAGTTAACTCTTCCGCCTCGTCTCATAAGGCCAATCCTAGGCCTGGAGAATAGAGGAGGGAAAAGTTAAAAGATCAAATTGTGATCCACGACCGGTATGCTTATCTCGAGAGAATATGTCGTCGCTTCTTTTGTTAACCAGTTTACAAATTACTTTAGCGGTAATTTGAGTGTTTTTACATAAGCATAAAAAAATAGTATGGTTAAATTTTCATAAAACCAATTTGAGTAGAAGTATTAGGCACAGTGACCACAGGAAACCTCGGACTTCAACATCTATTGCCATAAAATAAAATTTACCGTTGTTAAACTTTGAGGAGTGAGATAAGTAAAGGTTTTAACAAACAACGATACATTTGTTGGCATTGTAAAGATTTTCAGGAGAGACTAATGAAATGAAGTAGATTAAAGTTTTTTCTTTGAAAAAGTTCGTTTTTGACGTTGATATTTAATTGTTTATACGTTTTATAAATATTAAATTGTAAAACCAGTCAATACAAAGGTTTAATAAAAATCAATATTCGTAAAACAAAATGAAAATTAAGATGGTTTGTAGATATATTTTATGCAAAACATTCTACCATTAGAAAAATTGAGTATTTGAAAAATGTTATAACTTCCAACTAGAAATCAAAACAAATAATTGACAAATCTTTTTGTCAAGTTTCTTAAGTGTTTTTCAACGGTTTAGTTTGATCGAAAAAATTTCTTTTAATCCTAATTATCTATTTCACCAATGATTATTCATCTAAGTGTCAGTAGTCTATCTCAGTTTCAGTAGTCTACCTCAGACTCAGTAGTCTACTATAGCCTCAGCAGTCTAAATCTTAGTCCAAAGCTGTTTGTTTTAATCCTAATTGTTTATCATAGCTCTTAACAAGTCGCTAGAAGTTAGAAAATAATTTTAGTTAAAATAAATTCAGAAAATAATGTTTGCAAATTTTTAATGCAGATATTAACAACGTGTTTGTTAATTTCATTTAACTATAATTATTAAATTTCATTAGTTAAAGCAATAAATTATCGTTTTAATTAATTGGCTAAGCACAGCAACAAGATAACAATATGTCTTTGTTAAATAACAAGTGGCAACCTCTAATTTGATTTTATTTTCGTTGAAATGTGGCGAGCTAAGATAGTGCACTGTCTCGTAAACATATCCCCCGAGGTCGTAGGTCATATGGGTTGCGGGTCATCGAGATCGACCTTTATTTTCGATTTTGATTGCATTAGGGATGAGACAAGAGCGGTTGCAGTTTTTGCTTTTGCATTTTCAATGTTTCAGGCGATGAGCTGCACGTAAAACGAAATCAAATTATCTGTCCTATATTTGTCTTTTAAATCATAAATTATGTATTAAATATTATTTTTTTTGCAATTCATTCAGTACAGGTTGTTACTTCTTATAATTTTATAACCAACTAAATAATTTAAATTTTAATATAACTTTAAAAACCAATAAACACGTTTTATTTATAGTGCAAAAACGTTTTTATATTTACCTAATTTAACATATTGACAATAAACACTCATACAATGTTTGTCAAACTGCTCATAGATTTCTATTTTTAAAAACTCTACAAAAAAATCAGTTTTCTTATTCTTAGCCGTGGCGAAATCAGTCTTCTGATTTGAAATTCATGTCTACGTATGATGTAATCGAGATGTTAAAACCTTTTGAAAAAAATGTTTTTATTTTTATTTTTATTACTTTCTTATTATAATTTTTCCATCAGTCTTGCTTGCTTATTTTCTTTCTTGCTTGATTGTTTGCTTTAATGTTTGAAAAACTTGAAATTGAACACGAGCTGAAATTTGAAAGATAGGCTCACTTTTCATGACAATGCATCTCATTAAAGTTTAAAATTAAAAATAAATTGTCATTAAAAACAATAATTATTTATTTTTAAAACAATAACAGTTGAATGTTTACATAAATGAATTCAAAAAATGTCATTTATGAATTTTTTTTAATAAATGAAAAGCCTGTAAATCAAACGATAAAAGTAAGTAAGTAAGTAAATCTTTATTAACCAGCCTGACAATGACGCACATCGGTTTACATTTAAATAATAAAATAATAAAAATAAGAATTAAATAAAAAGGATTACGAGGGATTTGTGCAAAACCCGGATTTTTACGGCTAAATTGTTATAATATTCATGTTTATACAGTTCTTTCAACATGGTCATTATAAAAAGCAGAGCTTTGAAAAATATTTGAAATCCAATATTCTCAGAAACGAAATAAAATACCAGCGGCCATCAATTTTGTTTTAAAAATTTGGTGCATGTAGGGAGACGGTGCTGTTTTTGTTCAGCCAGTCAAATGTGTGTTATGAATAATGCGCTAATAATGATAATAATACCATAAATTATGTACTTGCCATCCACTATAAATGTTCCACAACCGATATCTACGATATGTGAAAATGCCAGGATATCTTAGTTATTTTGGCAGTTTGTTTGGTTTTAAACACAGTTTAAGAGATTCCATTTTCTCTAAAATTTCTAGAAACATCAATTTTCAGGCCACCCAAAGGAGCGTTCTCGATCACCCCGTTTTCCTGTCGTCGTAGAATAGCTTGCATATCGACATCTAAGAACGCGCTAGTCAATTGCATTATCCTGATTTGATAATATAACTATAAAATATAACAATTAAAATGTTTAAATAAAATTGGACAGAAGCCATTATTAATCACACAAGACAACAACAAAAATAAAAAACTCAAAACAAATGAGCAGACCACCCTTGTTGACGTTTAATTAATTTCCGTGGGCCATTTTTTGATTATTTTAAAAAAATTTCATTTTCACTTCTTATGAGAAGTGAGATGGCAAAAAACATAAATAATTAATAAAGAACGACTAAAAAATCTTTTGGTTTTCAAAATTTAATTTTGTTTTTTTTTGTTTTTGTTTTTTTTCCCTTTCTTCTTTTTTTTCTCTTGTTTTTGTCCTTATCTTGCTTTTTTCATCATTTTCCAGTTTGTTTCCTCTAAAACCCATTCAATTCGCAGTTAACTCGTTTTTTTATTCTCCAGCAATTTGTTTCTAAACGCGTAATTTTCACTTGAGGCGCTTCATTACAAACTTTTTACAAAATTTTATTTAGGTTACAATCTATGTTTGTGTGTGGCTTTTTCTGTACGCAAATCTTGCAATTAAAATTTAACTAGCTTTTCGACTAGCTAAGAAGCTGAAACTTTCAGCATAGCTTTATATTGGATGACAATACATGATTCAATTAAAAAAAGTTTGTGTTGAAAAACTCGTTTTTTCTATTATTTGATAAATCTTAGATCAATAAGATGAAGATAAGTTAGTTAATTTTTACTATTGCGTAACAAAATTTAAATTTAATTCGCGTAACATAGTTTAAAGGTTTCAAGCCACATTTTGCAAATCTGTTTTACATTTTCTGGGCAATCGAAAGTTAGGAAGGAGAGGAAGAAATACAAAATGCAGGAGCGGGATTGGAAAAAAACGAGTGCAAGGGAGAGAGAGAGAGTGAGAACGGGAGAGAGAGCAGGAATGGGAAAGCTTGCTTTCCTGTTCCTTCTTGCTCTCCTGAACAGGAAAGCAAGCAGGGGTGGAAACGGGAGCGAGAGAAAAAAAATATAGAAAACCTCTAAAAATCCCAAGCAGAATTAAATAATTAAATTCACTATTTTTATTATGGGTTTTTTAGTCAAACGAACAGCTACGCGGGACCGGACACAGCTAGTGTGTACTAAATAAAATAAGGTAACAACCGTTGTAACATCGTTAAATTTTTAACGGCAAGTTAAACATGAAAATGACAAGCCCTAAAAAAGCAGTCACAAAGTCAAAACAAACTATAATAGCAAAATAAAATCAAATGCAAAAGCAGTCGACAAAAAATAAATTTAACCAAGAACACCGAACAGTATTGAAAGATCAAAGACAAAGAGATGCTAGAAAGGCAGTTGTGCAGAAGCGCCATACAACAATTATTCGTAAGGTGAAAAAAAGACAATTTCCACCCACAAAATAAATACTCAAAGCAAGAAGCAAATAAAATAGTTGTTTCCGGAATAATTTTTGCCACGAATTTTATGCAAAATTTCAGAACTCTCTACGCTGTCTAGCTGTCGACCTTATTTCTTTCACCAGCCAGACAGCCAGCCAGCCACAATGTTTTATTGAGCTCCCTTTTAAGGAACAAGTTTCCAAAAATGCGCTATAAGCATAAGCTGCTGGTCACGCTAATTATATTAGCACAAGTCTGGTATTAACGTTTTAGACTCGAGAAAATCACAGAACTTAAAATCATTGCAAGCAGCTGGTCAATCTGAGCGACGATCATTTATGTTTTCACTGACCGCTTCGAAGAGGTGTCTGCTAAATTCTCAAATAACATACGTCGTTGCAATGTTTTCAAAAGTGTGTTCATTTTTTTGTGAGTGATCAATTGATACAAAAAAAATTTCAAATTACAATTTTGTTTAAAAGCATTTTTTATTATTCTGAATCGATTCAATTTGCATTGTTACGGTGTACGTCAACAACATGTATTAAACATCCCCAATAACGTCTTTCTGCATCTTTTACTAACCTGTCGTTTTTCACTCAACTAAGTCAAAGGAGAACAAAATTTTTTGCATCTTATGCATTTTCATTCAACTGAATTTTACAACAGTCATTCTCTCTCTCAACACTTCATGATCTCCGTTTTATTTCTATTCATCATAAGGCTTTCTGATCAAATGCTGGTCTTTTAAATCTCATTTATGTCGACAGATAATTTTTTATCTCTACTAAAAGAACAAGATTGTCAGCATGGAGCAATTCTATTAGCTTAGTTGTAACAACTTCTTCTAGTAACTAAATGTTAGATTCCAGCAATGTACTTTTTTTTATAATAGTTTGTAGTCCTTCACACCACGTGTTTTAAGACTGAAACGGCTGTGTCAGAAGCACCTAAGTACTTCCAGTCGTGGATCATAACTTGATCCTTTTAATTTTTCCCTCCTCCTTTCTTCAGGCTTGGAACTGGCTTGCAAAAGCAAGGCGGAGTTGAGCAAGGCACTAAGTTGGTTTAGATTTTATAGACAATGTGCATATTTTTGACAGAAAACGCAATAAACTTAAACCGCAAGCAATTGAATTCCAGCAACGATGTTTATTTATTGTTTCTATCATTTCTTCATAGTGGTGTCTGCCTAAAAATGATTTTTTTAACTTATTGTTTTATTTCGTTTTAATTGTTAAGATAAAGATAAGAGAAGCTTGTTTTTAATTTTTTCAAAGAGCAGTTATTTTACTTTTCACTGCAAAAACTCAAAATAAAAGACAAACAAGTTAATGATATTTTTACCAATGCTTTTATTAACTCGTCATCTCTGTTTCTCTGTCTGTCTGTTTGTTTCTCTGTCTGTCTGTTTGTTTCTCTGTCTGTCTGTTTGTTTCTCTGTCTGTCTGTTTGTTTCTCTGTCTGTTTCAAATCTTGCAATCAATTTTTGAGTCACTTCCTGATGATAGATTTTTTTCAAATTTTGCATACATGCTCAAAATAGAAGACAATGCAATATTCAATTATTAGTTTTATAATAAGTCAATTAATTTAGTTAATTTTAATTATTTTCGATATTTCGATATAATTAAGATATTTCGACTTTAATATAAAATAATAATTGAATATTGCATTGTCTTCTATTTTGAGCATGTATGCAAAATTTGAAAAAAATTGATTGCAAAATTTGAAACAGACAGAGAAACAAACAGACAGACAGAGAAACAAACAGACAGACAGAGAAACAAACAGACAGACAGAGAAACAAACAGACAGACAGAGAAACAGAGACGACGAGTTAATAAAAGCATTGGTAAAAACAACAAAAAATTAAAAGCAAGAAAGTAATAAAAAATAGACTTGTAGAAAAAACAATCCCACTGTTAGCATTTGAAATTTTCATTATTGTAAGCTTTGAGATAACTTTTTAAACAGTTGTTATAGAAGAAGCATTTATGACAATATGGGCATTTGTAGCGTTTTTTTGAGGGTGAATCTTCATGTGTCTTTTTAGGTGCTCGTTCCTTGAAAACATCCGTTCACAATATTGACACTTGTAGTGTCTTGTTCCTGTGTGAACCTTTAGGTGTCTTTTTAAATTTTGGTCGGCTGCGAATGCTACTTCACAATACTGGCATTTGTACGGTCTTTCTCCAGTGTGGATATTAACGTGTGTTTTTAAAAGCTCCTTTTTTGTGAAAGCTTTTTCACAGTATTGGCATTTGTAGGGTTTTTCTCCTGTGTGGATCCTAATGTGTATTTTTAAACTATTCCTTCTGAGGAAACTAGTTTCACAATGCGGGCATTTGTAGGATTTTTCAGCAGTGTGAACCTTCATATGACGCACTAAGCCACGATTTGTTGAAAACGTTTTTTCACAGTACTGACATTTATACGAATTGGCTGGAGTCTCAACTTTTAGATTTTGTTCTAAATTTCTGTCCTGCAAAGAAAATATCTCGTTGTGTTGAGTTGCATGGACGTCTTCTCCATTCTTGTTTTTTTCATAAAACGTCTTATTTTCAGTTTCTTTCTTATTCATAACAGCATTTGATGATGGCACATTATTTGTTTGTGTGTCGTTAGGTAATAAAAAGTTTTCTATCATAATGGCAGGAGTATAACCTTACTTAACTTTTAAGCCAACGTTAAATAAATGATGTTGTAATATTAAAAACTTATTTTAAATTCTAATATCAAATAAAGCAAAAAGTTTATGTTTCTAGTCTTTTACACAGGAAATTGATATATATATATATATATATATATATATATATATATATATATATATATATATATATAT